>CM056377.1:34843770-35238770 GCA_029718625.1 Synaphobranchus kaupii | reverse complement strand
CAACCCGGAGCCTGAAGTATGGACAATGTGCCATTATTACAGAGTCATTATCTGGCTTTAGCGCTGACAGCGGAATCGCACACACTCTGAAAGACTCCTTTCTTATGGTGATTAGTCGCTAAAACATTTCCTCATGTTACTCGCCCCGACACCGGTCTCCCAGAATGCACCGCCGACAATTACGGCGCTGAAACGAACTGTACGCCGCGACTTTGCTGATTTACCGATAAACATAACAAAAAAAGGGAAAAGAGAAAGGAATGGAGGAGAGGGGAATTATAGAGGGGGGTTTTTTTTTTGGCTAAAGAGGGGTCAAGCTGCACCCAAAATGCTCATTCAAGAGCCACAAATGACCCAGGCCTCGCCTATTATGTGAATAGCAGATCAGGTCTTTCAGCTCTTTCACAATATTTGTACATTTTCTTTTTTCCCCGCCACTTATCCGTCTTTCAGCCTTGCTCCATATAATATCCCTTACAACGGACTTCTATTGAATGGAGCTAATCTACCACACGCTTCTACAGTGGGCTCTCCAAGTCTGCCAGTTTCGTAGCGTATTTTTTTTTTTTTTTACTGCCGCGTCCAACTGTGCCGTCGTCCTTGCTGGCGCGCAACGGACGCAATGCTGCGGTCTCCCCTCCACGGACGTACGTCACAGCGTCGGTCAACAGGATGCGCGGCCAGCGCACCGTACGGCCGTACTGTACGTAAGTCCTTGTGAAGGGGGAGGAGTCTAGTGAAGCCCCTCCCACGGACTCAAGGTTGGGAGCAGGTCCTCATGGGGCCGGCAGGGGAAGGGACAGTCCCACACAGATGACACATTTCTGATAGTGACGTTACGTGCCCAATGTGATGATGTAGAAGGTCTCCGCTGATTGGTCCTGTGACGCTGATGGTATACGCACAGATTGTGAGGATATATAGGCCCTTCGCCTACTCATGTGGGATATCGATGGCATTATGCCCAGTGTCCGTGTGGTAGCGCTTCACTTGAAAGAGAACTCATGTTCGCCCAATGACCGGTGCTATAAATTGAGGTAGAATGTACGGGAAATCTTTCCCATCGCGGATCAACAGTTCACACAGTACACACACACACGCAGACAGACACACGCACGCACGCAAAACGAATAGTTTGACATTAGTCGGTAGATTTCATTCGCTGGCTTTGAAGAGGAAAAGGAAATGTCCCCTTTAACATGTGATTGAGTGTTCTTTTTCTTCTCCTCACTCCCCTACACCGCTAACATCCCAATTACCGAATTCTCTACTGCGAACGCTATCTTCCACTCTGATAATTCCCATCCTCTGAAATCCTCTAACCCCCCCCCCCTCTGATCTCCCCCAGGCCCAGGGAAAACACTCCTCTCTCTGAGGTTTTTCAGCTGGCATTGTTTCCTCGTACAAAAAAACATCGGCGGCAGTTCTGAAGTTTCCCGCTGCACCAAACAGCGAGAAATCGCGTTCGGCGAACAGTGGAACCACATCAAAAAGAGATTTTAATCCTGTCTGAATTCATCGCTGTCCTCTTTACTATTAATAGCGAGTAAGGGGAAGGAACATTATGGATTTTAATTTATTTATTGTGTCACGTATTAAGATTTGCGTTTTCCAAGAGGTCCCCCTTGGAAAATTAAAACAAAATAAAATCCTCCTTTCTGATAACCTATTTATGAGCAGAAAGGACGTTCTATCCTCCCTGAAATAAAAAAATATATTTTAAAGGAATGCGAGTTGGAATTAAACTGCCCTGTTCATGAGAAAAACTTGATTTAATTTTGATTGCGGTTTTTATAATTTTTTGGCCATTGTTCCTTTTTTTGCCGATGTTTTTTGATATGATATTTCAGTTTGACTTTGTTCATTTCCTTGTGCATTTCAGTTGTGTACTTGGTTTCATTATCATATTTAATTTCCTGTCAAACGTCTTTGTACTGGCGACTGAAAAGACTCTGGAATTATTGGTAAGTGAAACTTTCAACATCATCTGATTTTAACAGACCTTTCAATATGATAATTTTTAACTAAACCTTCCCATTGAAACTCCAATTCAGATTCAATCAATGTTTCAATTAATTTAGATTTGACTGTCATTGTCATCAATTCCTCATGACTGTCTACTTGGAGCTTACTAATTAGATAATTTAACATTAGTTTGTACTGATTATTGTAAGGTAAGCGTTACTGTATATAGCAATAGTTAATAATTAATAACACGCAACTGTTTCCTTTTGTGTCTTCAGGAAATGAATCCAGCATTTCTCTCCTTCAACCTTTTCCAGATCAATTCAATTGTAATGCAAGTGTGAAATTAGCTACAGGTACAGTATAATGGGTTTTTGAAGCAAATCTACAAGCGCAAGTGACTTCCACCTTCAATGTATGGCACTTACTTGAAAGTACTTTGTGACGACACATCAATTCAATTTCAATATCCATTCACGGCATGAACAACACAGTTAGCCATCACTAAGTGGTGTTGCCGTTGGCGAAGTTAGTTTTTAAAATGGAGAAAGTTCTGCTCTGCGATAGGTCAGTCAGGGCACCTGTCTGATTGCCGGGAGCAGGGCTGGGTTAAGCGGCTCTGACAGGTAACAGGCAGGTGGAGCGCGGAGAGGGGTTCACTCCACGCTCGCCTCCACACCGAGACAGCCTGGCAACCCGACGCCACTTCTACTTTGCGGTTTCCGGGAGAAGGCCCGCGCCGGGCCACCAGGCCGACGCTCTGTCAGGCATCGCGTCACGCGGGGCCTGACTGAGGAGACCTTTCACTCTCTCTCTCAGGCCAACTTGGCAGGGAGCTAGCGCTTCTGTTAGCCTCCTGGAGACGGGTGTCTCTCTCATTCTCTCTCTCTCGACTCTCTCCCACATTCCCTTCCTTTTTTTTTTTCTCACACCTGGGACAGATGGGTTTTTATTTTTTTCTAGGATGACTGTCACTTTTCCGTGATTTCCAACCCAGACCACAGCACTCACGGCGCACCGCATTTTATAAACACGAGGGGGGCCCGGCGAAGCCCAGGCACTGCATTAATCAGCCGGGCTTACTCGCCGTTCGCGGGCGAGCGCTAAATGAATTAGAGGGGAGGGCGTGGGGAGCTGCGGCTCTTCACAAAACCAAAACCGCGTCCTATTTGGAAGAGCCAAAATACCGAAGTATTTCGCTCGTCCTTTTGCCAAAACCAGATAAACACATGCTATTACTGTGATTATATAAAAACCACCGTCTCTCTCACTCTCTCGCTCAGCACGCGGCGACCACGGCTTGTTGTGGAGTCAGGGCTGTTATTACCGACAAGCGCGTACATGTGTTTCTCATTTATTCCAAGGATTTAATTCCGAACAGCAGTTTGCAGATCTCTCATTACCCGGCTATGCTGGGAAGGGGAAAACTGCCAGCAAAAAGGGAAAAAAAAGGGGTAAAATGAGGAAAAAAGCGAGAATGCTGCCAGACCTCATTTTTACCACAAGAACTTTCTCCACTCAAAATGATCTCTCGCGAGGCTCGTCCGGGCTAGGCCAGTTTAGAGGCGACTGGGGGAGACCAGCGGTCCGTTTGGGTTTGGACTGTGGAGCTTATCCACACAGGCGACCACAGCGTATGTGTGAGTGTGTGTCTGTGTGTGTGTGGGGGGGGGGGGGGCGGTGGCCAAGATTCCAAACCGTTCCAGTGTGTTTGCTTGCGGTCAAAGGCGCTGTGTGGTCAACGCTACAACGAGCCGCACGGCTGTCTGAGAATCCAGCTCATTATCCACTCCCGTGGAAGCGGGCGGACGCGCTAAAGTCATCGCACTGTCTGCGCCCGAGCGGATAAATCAAGGCAGGCCGCGCGTCTCAATCCACGGCCTCTCCCACCCACCCCTGCTCGTTTGCGCCTCTGCGCCAGCTTTCGTGACACGCGCTGTAAATCAGAGGGCGTCGGGCCGACCTCAAAACCGGGACCATCAGACGCCTGCTTTTCTCTCCGCCGAAGCCAACGGTAACGACCGCTTTTCGCCGCGTTCGCCGGGCCGTCGCTCTGATTTCTACCCCAGCTTCCTCGGGCGAGAGGGCGCTTCTCCGTTTGACTTACTCGCCGCGTGTGAGAGCGCTGCGCGCCGAGGCCTCCGTTTGCCAGGCTCTGCGGTTCGCCTGCAACCACGCCGCCATTAGCCACGGTCACGGACGGAGAGCCGCGATGACAATCGCGCAAACCGATCCCACCGCGCGCGTGCGTGTGCGTGTGTGACTGAAGGACACCCCTGCCTACAGCTTCCACATTTGTGCCCCGTTCAGCAGACTCGTGGTCATGCACGGCTGTGTCCTACAGAAGAGAAGAAGCTGAGAACCCAAAAAAGGGCCCTCTGCCTTTCGTTCTGTCAAATCCAGAACTCCTTACGTTTCACATCAGATTTATTTGAAGCCTTCCGCTTCGTTCACCGAACTATAGCAATAGTGCCAGAATAATGTGCTTTCATGTGGCCAAGAGTAAACTGTTAAATGCACTGGAGGGCTTGATTATTTAAGCACTGACGGCCAACGAGCCTTTCTACATCGAATAAACGTACAAAGACAATGCAATGTGATATGAAGTCATTTTTGCAGAGACAGGAACCCGAGACTTAGCTCACTTCACTCTGCATGGGTTACTAGCTTCAGGCCGCCCGCTCCGACCTCTGACTCGAGCGCTGCTAAATCGCGCACTTATCCATCAATTACAAAGCCGGCCCACATGAAACAGTGGGTTTTTACTAATGGCCTTTTCTACATGTTCTACCGTGTTCTATACAAACTACAACGGCAGTTGTTACACTTGGATTGAAATGTAAAAAATGTAAGCATTTGATTCCAAACTGATGATAATAAGTCTGTTAGCTTTATTCACGTTTTGCTAATGCAAAGACATTTTCTCTTTTGGGTTTTGGTACATTCACTCTCTCAGTCTTAGGTCATTTCTCCCTTTTTTTTTTTTTAACTCCACTAGTCATGTTCCGTCTTAATTTAGGGCAGGGCTGCACAACTCTGGTCCTGGAGGGCAGGTCTGCGTGCTCGTTTTGGTTCCAACCAATTACCTTAGTTTTAGTTTCCTGACAGCTCTAGAAACCACGCTTGTTCACTCCTGTACTTTCAGCACAGTGAAATCTTTAGGATGCACTGCGGCTGTTACTGTTGCTTATACAAATGTCAGATCAAGATTTGATTTTGCTAATTAAATAATTAAGAGCAGATGTTGACATGAAATCCTGAAACGGATCAACCCTTGCTGTGCACCCCTGAGGTAGGGGACCCATCTGGGTCTGTGCACCATATCTATACCCTCCCTGTGTAACCGATTTCTGCTTCATTGCCTAACGGCGCCTATTTGATGATCACAAACGCACATTGCGCTTATTAAAATGCGCAGAGGACGGGGATCCTGTGCGGGGACGTTGGGATTCCTCGGGGAGGTGATTCCTGACAGCGCTCGCTCCCTTTCCCCCGACCCTCCCTCCGCCTCCTCCCAGCCTGGTCTCGTCAGCGCTCGCTCTGCGGGCCTGGCAGCGCAGCACCACGGGTCTGGCACCGCCGCCCAGCAGACGCCCCCGACCTGGCAGCCGCACTCCGGTGGGCGGAGAGACGCGTTGAAAACGTGGTGAAAGGCTAGGCCTGCTGAAATGCACTTCTCCTCCGGCGCTACGGGAGGAGCCGCCGAGCCCGGCCGTCGCCGTATCTGGGGCCAGGCCCACGTGTGCTCCTGGAGTTAGACGCTTTCACATAAAGGAGCGCATCTGGGGCCAGGCCTACGTGTGCTCCCTGGAGTTAGATCCTTTCACGTAAAGGAACGTATCTGGGGCCAGGCCCACGTGTGCTCCTGGAGTTAGACGCTTTCACATAAAGGAGCGCATCTGGGGCCAGGCCTACGTGTGCTCCTGGAGTTAGATCCTTTCACGTAAAGGAACGTATCTGGGGCCAGGCCCACGTGTGCTCCTGGAGTTAGACGCTTTCACGTAAAGGAGCGTATCTGGGGCCAGGCCCACGTGTGCTCCTGGAGTTAGATCCTTTCACGTAAAAGGAACGTATCTGGGGCCAGGCCCACGTGTGTTCCTGGAGTTAGACGCTTTTCATCGTAAAGGAACGTATCTGGGGCCAGGCCTACGTGTGCTCCTGGAGTTAGATCCTTTCACGTAAAGGAACGTATCTGGGGCCAGGCCTACGTGTGCTCCTGGAGTTAGATCCTTTCACGTAAAGGAACGTATCTGGGGCCAGGCCTACGGGTGCTCCTGGAGTTAGATCCTTTCACGTAAAGGAACGTATCTGGGGCCAGGCCTACGTGTGCTCCTGGAGTTAGATCCTTTCAACGTAAGGAACGTATCTGGGGCCAGGCCCACGTGTGCTCCTGGAGTTAGATCCTTTCACGTAAAGGAACGTATCTGGGGCCAGGCCTACGTGTGCTCCTGGAGTTAGATCCTTTCACGTAAAGGAACGTATCTGGGGCCAGGCCTACGTGTGCTCCTGGAGTTAGACGCTTTCACGTAAAGGAGCGCATCTGGGGCCAGGCCTACGTGTGCTCCTGGATGCTTTCACGTAAAGGAAATGTAACTTCCGAGTAGCCCCTCTACAGCAGTGGTCCACAACCCCGTTCCTGGAGGATCTACCGTCCTATAGGTTTTCACTCCAACCCTAACAGAGCACACCTCATTCAACAGCTAATTAGTAGAATCAGGCCGTGCCACAATAGGGTTGAAATGAAAACCTACAGGACGGTAGATGTCCAGGAACAGGGTCGGGGGGACCACTGGTCTACAGCATAAGCCTCGTCAGGAGAGATCTGGGCAGGGGGCGTGGGTGGGGTCATCTTCTCTGGTTCCATTTCAAATTCCTCATAAAATCAATTCAATTCTTTGCCTACACACAAGACTATGTTTTGAATTAGAGGGAAGGAAAGGAGAATTGACTTGGAAATGAAAATGGATCCGAAACGGAGGCGCGGCGATTGATTGCCGTTGTGAGAGCGCGAGCCTGACCCGCTCCGCACGAGCACGTAATGTCACAAGACCACAGCTCTGACACTCGGATCAACCCTCGGACAATCTGTCCAAGCTACGTGACCAATGGACACCGCTCAACCAAGCAGAGTGTCAGGCATGAGCTGGGCTGGGGGACGGCCAGCGATCAATCAGAGACAGAGTGAATATACCCGACATATGTTCTTCACAACTTCATTAATTCATTAATGTCTTAATTAATGTATTTTTTTACGATGCGAATATGTTTATTTTTAATATGTTTTTTTGTGAGTATTGTAAGTCTTGCTATGATTTCCATATTCCTGCATGTTCTGTATGTTGCTTTGGCAAGATGACTGTGGTTGTCCTGCCAATAATACCCCTTTCACACACAAAACCCGGGAATGACACGGGATATTGAACACGGGTTCGACCCGCGTTTGACCCATTCACACCACGTTATGGTCACGGGTAAGTCCCGGGTCGTCGGCATTCGCACAAGACCCGGTTTGTGCAAGTTAACATCTGTACACTTCTGTTTTTTACCTGCTAATACAGCTAGTTCGGTAGCCAGCTGGCTAGCAGATACAGTGTAGTTTGCTGTTGCGATGGCATAACCCATTATGTTAACTCCTGAAGCAGTAGCCCAGTGTGCTCCAAATCTTGCAAATGCTTTAATGTAAAAACTGTCACAAAGTTTTAAGTAATGTACACTATTACACGCTATTCAATGTTACATGGCCTATGTACCTGTAACAACAGAGCAATCTTCTTCTTGCGTGAATCTTGCTGTGAATCAGCGAAAAATTAAGATAATTACAGTCGTTCGGTTCTAATATATACATTCACGTGAATAGCCAACAGGTTCCATCATTTATATAAAAGTTTCGGAGCAATGTTTCTGCACAAGTTAAAGACATGATAGTATCGAGGGTCGGTCAGATAAGCGTGTCGCGTAGAGTGACCCGTGTCGCCCCTTTCACACCGAAGCCGAGACGTGTCTGCGCAGGGTCGCGGACCCGGGTCGGATAACCCGGGTTGACCCGGGTCATTGCTTCGGTGTGAAAGGGGTATACGGGAGTTAGAGAGTGACCGAGAGAGAGACTGCAGGGGACAGTATGTGCCTGCAGGACCCCAGGTGAATCTGTATGCAGCGGAAATCACCTCATTAGGTATTCTCTCACTCCAATCTCACTGGGGCATTCGTTACACCATCCTCTCATTACATCATCATTTGTTATTTTGTTGAATTTTGGCACTAATCTCTTCATGCTTGGTTACAGGCCAGGGGAGGAAAGGGAGAGTTAGAGAGAGAGAAAGAACTCGGCATGTCAGAGCCCAAGTTCCTTCTCCAGTCTCTCAGTCTCTCTCTCTCTCTCTCTCTCCCTCCCTCTCCCTCTTTCTCTCGTCCCGCCACCTCAGCCCCATCCCCGGCTCTTGGACGCCAGCCAGGAAGGGAAATCCATGAAACATGAAGAATGTGAGCTGCGCAAGGGCTGCAGGACTCTTCTGAAACTTTTCCTGAAAATAACCGCGCTGGAATTCCGCCAGCCGGAGGTGGGTGGTTTGGACACGATTAACCTGGACCGAAAAAATATGACAAAATTACTTGCCATCAAAAATAATGTCCAGGCAACCACTTGTGCGATCATGCAGCATTTTAAAGAGAGGGGGAGAAAAAAAAAACGGAGTAGAGAGGGACCGAGGTTTGCTGCAGCAGGAGACTCTGAGTGCAATCGTGGCACGTCACATGACCAGGCAGAGGCCAGCTCCTATTGGTCAGGGAGCGGAGCAAATGCATCCGCCATGTAAGGAAGGCTGAGAGCGACATTCTCTTCCTCCCTCCCTCCCTCTCTCTCTCTCTCTCTCTCTCTCTCGCTTTTTCCCTTGCTAGAATCTTAAAATGGCGGCTACAGAGCGTATGCCAAAAAGTAAGGCAAACCTGCTTCTCTTTTTTTTTTTTTTTTTAAAGAGTTCTTTTCTTTTTTAAAAGATTTTTTGATTCAAGAAACAGGCAAAGGCTTGAGTAGAAACAGATGAAGCCAGTAGAAATGGTAGGGCTGCAGTGCTTGATTTTTGGTTCAACATTGGCTGCTACGTGCGGTTAAGGGGGAATTTGAAAGCGGGCCAGGAAAAAACATTAACTGTACAGTGTCCGGGAGTCGCAGCCCAGAGGATATGCCTCGAGTTGGCTGGCGTGCTGAAAGTGACTGTGGCTCTGGTGTTAACAGTCTTAATCCAGGGATGCTACACACTGCTGACATCACTGCCCTGGCTCAGGGGCAGGAGAAAGGAAAGGAGCAACAGTATATCCTCTCTCACACACACACACACACACACACACATGCAAAAGTACACACATACACACACACACACACACACACACGCGCGAGCATACACGTATATCCACACAGGTACACACAGAAACACATGCACAAGCACACACATATGCACACACACACAAATATGCACGCTCATGCAAACACAGGCACACATGCACACACAAATACGCATGCACATGCAAACACACGCACACATGCACACACATGCGAACACACACACTCACACACAAACTTACACAGACAAACTTCTTTTTTGCAGACAACTAGGAAAAATGCAACTATGCATTCTCTGAGTTTGAGACACTCGACAGATATAAAAAAGCAAATCACTGATTCACACACATAAACAGTATCATGGATCCAGGCACATGCAATCATACACGACATACATGTACTCACACACACACACGCACACACACACCAACAAAATCCTTCCCACTGTGCTTCTTGTTTCTCGACCTGTGCCGGCTCACTGCAGTTCAATGCCGCGTGCATGAATATGACAAATATTTGCCTCTAGGCTAAAGTTCGAGCAGAGCCGTAAGACAGAGGCTACTGCCAGACACAGCAGCACAGAGGCAGGGCTACAATACTGTACAGCCACCCCATTAAAACCCGTTTCTGCCAGGTTACCATCATGTTATAACTGGCTGGTGGCAGACAGGCAGTTGCTGCAGAGTAAACTGACTCGAACCACAAAAACCTCCATGAGAAACCTGCAGCCCCCTCCGGAGATCACAAATATGTGATTAGAACGTTCTTAACTGAACCTTCTAAAGGTGATGTGACAATCACTATGGCGTTCTAGAACACTGACTTAGAATTTAGAAAAAAATTCTAAAAAAACCTACTAGGGTTATATCTCCCATGTGTTTGGGTGCAAGGGCCACCAGGTAATGGCTCAATGCTCGTGAAGCAGAAAAGTAGTTTCTTTGAACATTAAGTTTCTCCTAAATGGTTTTTTTGCCCTTTTTTACATTTTCTTTAGCATTGCCTCAGTCAAAACCGTGAGGCAATCATACACTTTGTGCTTCAGCTGTCACACCCCATAAAAAATTAACACTATGAAGCATTATTTACATTGGAGTGCATAAAGATCTCTTAATATCAAACAAAGATCACTATCCATGACAAGGAGAATAATACACCGATAAAGTACCACTTTTATATCAGCAAATTGACAAAACTTCAACAGGAAGATTTACATAACCAGTGAGTATAACCAACTGCAAATGATTTATGATTTATTTGAAGTATTTATATAGAACTATTTTGAGTATGCGCCTGATATCGGACAAATTTTTTTGTCTCTGTAAGACTCCAATGAAAACACTAGATGAAACGTGCCTCAGTTAAAGGAAATTGTCACATCTACACACGCATTAAGTGTGAGGTGAGGTGAGGTCTGTAATGTTGAGCAGAACAGGCCAGTCCCCTCAGGGGGGGGGTGGAGTAAGAGAAGCACTAAGCCTCCAGTGTAAGCAAGAGGATTCTCCCCTGTCTTAGAGAGCCCTTAAAGAGATGGCAAGTTCAAGGCCGAACACCCTTTCCTGGGAGGATTACCTGTCCAGTTTCAGCGCTCGTGTTCTGACGCGCATCCTCTACGGGCGTGGCCGAGCTGGAGAAGATCATGGGTCAGGGTTCACTGGGGTCAGAGGTCACTGGGGCAGGGCGGGCGCGAGGGCGTGGGCCGGAGTCGCCCCGCCCGCCGACGTCGCCGCGAGAAGGCCCGCCTCTTTTTGCCCCTCTTTCCGTTTCTCCCTCCTTCTCTCCCTCTCTCCTTTTGAAGGCCGGGAGCTAATCGCATCATGTCTGCTGGCTTCCCCCGGCCCCACTGAATCATGTGAAAGAGGATCACAGTGGAATGTTCTGTTCCCAGAGGCGGGGCCCTGATAGAATTAACCCTGCTGTGGATCCTCTGTGCCCCCACCACCCCCCCTACGGGTCAACCTGATTATCTTTCAGAGGAGCTTCTATTAAAAGAGACGCTTATGAAACGATGCCGCCGTCTCCCCGACCCGCACTCTGTCCCTCTCGCTGTCAGGGGGGGGGGGGGGGGGGGGGGGGGGGGGGCCGGCCAGGGGGGGGGGGGGGGCAGGGGGGTTCTCGGCCCCCGGGATCTGCCCCAGCGAGTCAGCGTGGGGGCAGGAGGGTGGGACCTGAGGCAGGGGGAGGGGTATTTTTTTTTTTATCAATGGAATATCTCCTCGGGACGTCTATCTCAAAACACTGCAATCTGATGCAGAAGTACGCAGGGTCGATTCGCGCGGCCTAAAATGCGGCACGGTTACAGGGCGAGAGGATTTAGTGCGGAGAGCGCCGTCGCTCCGCATTGATCGTGTTGTTCGGGCGGGGGGCGGGGGCGGGGGGACAACTGGCCCCGCCTGACCCGGGACCTGGCTACCTGGAACCCGGCTCGATCGGCGCTCTGAGGACCAGCTGCCTGTCTGATTTACAGTAACGCCGCGCGCCGCAGTGCCGCCTGTTCCGCCGCCAGCTGCTGTGACGGCAGATCGGGCGCTCCCTGAAAAACCTTTATCCCGCCGGCTAATCAAAATTGACAAAAAGCGAACGCAGACGGATGGAAGGGGAGCGGGGCTGTCGCCGTCCCTCCGCACGCTCTGCCTTCACCTGCCGAAACCTCAGCGCGCGCCTCGTCTCCCGTGGCGACACGGTCTGTGCGCGGGTAACTTTGTGAGCAGAAACACAACAGTGTGCCCGGCCCTTATTCCGCAGTCGCGCCGGCAGCACAGCCCGATTCCTCTTAGCACGAGCGAGGAAGAAGGCTCTCACGCTAGTTTCATTTATTCATAATACTGATGATTTAGCCTTAAGACTTGGCCATGGCTTACTATGTGAACTAGACTCAATGTTCATGTCTGTGGATAGCTGTTACGTTATGATAGAACTGTACCTTAGCGGACTTGTTTGTAGTTGCTTCAACGACCATCGGTATGCACTTATTGTACGTCGCTTCGGATGAAATTGTCCGCCAAGTGAATGTAATGTCATTTACAAAAATATTGTTATCATTTATTATTATCATTATTAGTTTTCTAGAGCACAAAGCTTTTTAAAACGCAACGGCATTCTGTTAATGACCCAAACAATTGCTGTTTCACACATACATATTTAATTACAACAGCTGAACAAATTACATATTTATGGTTTATAAAGGGGAATTGCCATTCGGATTCATTAGCTATGCAGGCAGGTACAGGAGTCCCATCTGCATAGGCATCTGTACGACAAGAGCTGACAATTACAGCATGCGCGCTGCTCCGGTGTGCGCGAGGCTTCTGCTCGTACTCCTCTGGACGTCACTCACACGCGGCAGCCGCGCGACGCCACCTTTTCTAATCAGCGACAGGCAGCCGCGCGACGCCACGCGGCTCCGGCGCCTCAGCGCGCCACCTGCGCGGTGTAGAGGCGTCGCCACGGCGAGACGCCGCGCGACCTGGCCCCCCCGCGCGACCGGTGCAAAAGCCGCGCGGGGCCCCGTGAGTGAGGGGAGGCGATCGGGGAAGAAACGACGCAAACGACCTAATCGATGGGCCGCGCGCGCGCGCTACCGTAGCGACTCGTGCGTGGAGCGCTGGGGCACGTAATGCTGCACGCACTGGTCACAATTTCCAACTGGGGTTCAGATTGGTTTGAAAATAAACCATACTACGTTAAAGATGGTGGGCTGCATTCTCTCTTTCTTTTTCTCTGTCCCCCCTCTCTCTACATCTCTCACACACACACACGCACACACCACACACACACACACACACACGCACACACGTCGCACACACACACACCTCACACCCAACCACACTCACACACGCGCACGTACACACAAACAAATATTAATAAACTCCAAACCAAAAAAAAAACAAAACACAAATACCAGAGACGGCACATTAAATAGGGCTTACTCTGCTGAATTTGCTCCCTTGAACATTCCACCCCAGAAATCTCACTCCCGAGGTGATGCAGGTGCTCCTAATTCAGATTTACAACCAATTTTAATTAATCAGCGTTTAAACTGCTCTTCAGCTTATTTCGCATTTCAATTAGATAGCGCTACTATCGTCCCACATGAGTAGACCAATACAGTTCCCAGTATTTATTTTCTGGAAAACCATTCAGTGAGCTGTGGTTGGCATATCATTCCTCAAATCCAATCATTTCTCTTTATTGTTCTGTTGCCCTGTCACTTACCATGCTGTGCCATCTTAGCACGATTAGCACAATTACTTGAAATAAGTTTAAAAATCATCTGACGGGTTTGGAAGTGAGCTGCACTATTGCCATGCAGTTAATAAAATGATGCCTACCTCAAACCTCACTTCAGTGGTTCTGTATTTCAGTCTTCATCCCACTTTACCCCTCCCTACCCTCCTCCTCCTCCTCACTTCTCTTAAAACCAATGCTGTCCCTATATTCCCTTCACCCCTACTGGTGTAAATTGATGTGTTCTAGGTCTAGGACATCATCCTCTCATACAGTCCCCAGCCTTGAGCAGGTGCCTCCTGTGAGCCTGCAGTAAGGTATCAAAAAGCTAAAAAAGAACAGTGAATGCCATCGCTGCGGTCACAACCAGGGTGTCCAGAATGAGAGAAATATAGATATTAACTGAGGCTATCAGCAGGTCCCCTTATGTATAAAGGATCTTATTTAAGTGAAAACCTGAGACAAAAATACAAATGTCTGACCGATTTGCAGAACAGCTGCTCTCCCATGTAAAGCACTTAGAGCGCGGAGAAGGACCGGTTCCGGCACGCTAACGACCTTAGCGAGGATAAGACGGCTGATCCGCCTGTGTTAGGCTCATTATTGTTGGAGGGGGTTTTGAGCCGCCTTTCCTGTCTGGGCTGAGAGAGCGATGTCTCCCCGGATTGTTTTTAGCTTACCTCAGGCTCACCAGGAACTCCCATTTACGTTTATAGTCATCGAGAACAAACAAGCGCTCCGAAAACCAAACAAGTGATGCTAAGCTGGAAACAATACGAGCCTGTTGAGTTGTGGGAGGCTAGCGGCGGCGCGCTCAGTGTGCGAGAGGGCAGGGAGACACACAAAAGGAAGCCTGTGTGTGCGTTGGGGCGGCCTGCCTGTGCCATGGCTGCGGTGACAGGGGGAAGCATGTGGTCAGGGAGTCACATCCCAAACCAGCCGCACTAGGGAAAGGGAAAGTGGGAGACAGGAAAAACCACAGCTTGTGTTCGGCACAGTGCTGCCGCCTTTGGAAAGCCTGGCAGCACGGACGCATGCACACACACACACACACACACACATGCACGCACGCACACACACATGCACGCACATGCATGCACGCACACACACACATACACGCGCGTGCACACACGCACGTACACAAACTAATTCAAACCATACAAGAATCTGCCACGTTTCCTGGGTTTGGATTACAATTTTCTGGACTGTATTTCTGACAGCAGTGTATGAAACCCTCTTTGAATGCACACCATTTTAAATGCATGTCAAACAAACTTGAGCAAATCGCTTGACATGGAAATAACCCAGAATCATATCAATGTCCGTGCAAAGATCTTTAAGTCAACAACATACAAAGATCCTATGTGAAAATATGAGTGACCTGCTTGTTCTAAAATAATAACTGCCATGTGCTGCCCAATACGCTCTAGCAAGAGTCATTTCTTTGTACACCTTTAGTTAGTTATAAATAAAATGCACTTCAGTGGCACAGCCATGAACACATGAAATATCATTTAAAGGCTTCACTTGGATCAATGAGACATATTATTACTAATCGCTAATGAGCCAATGGGTAATCTGCTGCTTAAGTATACTGAGATGGTTTACATTCAAACTGAATGGAGAGACTGGGAGAGAGGAGAGGGGGGAGAGAGATAGAGAGAGAGAGAGCGAGAGAGGGTGGGAGGGAGAGAGAGAAGGAAGGAGAGAGAGAGAAAGAGAGAGCACGCTCAGGACAAGCTTCTCATTAAGATTCGCACGGTGCGGTGACTCAGCCCATTTTAGTAATGGAGGGCCCTGGCCACCTAAAGATGGAAATGGCAATTTTTCAAACTCCACATTTTATATATAAATTATCTCAGGCACTCACAAGCAGGAGCCAGGAACGCTCCAAGGTCATTCTCAAATATTTTGGATGGATTGAGTAGGAAGAGAGGTTTTAATGTGAGTGGTCCTGGACAGGGAGGCAAACTGAAACCTTGCAGAATGTAGCCTAGCGCTTAATGCAATGAGCTGAGATATATAGATAAGTCTTAATAGGGTCCAAATCATTCTCAGTAATAACAACTTGACGTGCATTGATTTGCTTTAAAAAAAAAAGAGCATATTGCGAATGTTACCCTGAGCTATACGGCAATCAGACGGCTGTCTCTGAAAGGCGAACGACAAAACAACGTCTTTTTTTTTTTTTAGATTCGCGAAAAGCAGGCGCTATTTATACATTTAACAGCTGCAGAGTCGGATCACGCAAAGTTTGTGCGCTTCCGTCTCAAAGATGCAAACACCTTTTGTTGAATCTATTTTCACACTCGCCCATATGGCGAGGACATTTTCAAGGAGATCACTTAACGTGCTGAGCAACGGTCTTCGTAAACCAAGCTCAACGTGCTCAACTAGCTTCGGTTGTAAACATACAAGTTTTTGTAATGGAGTGCCGGTCTCCATTACATCACTAAACAATACCTTGAGGGACGAATGAAATTGCGGTCTGAGGAAGTAAAGCATCTTTACATCGAATAAAACGCTGGCGGCAGTCCATTGCCTTGGTCATGAGCAGCACCATTATCTCAAACCCCCCTGGAGCTGTGACCGTGACTACAGAGCTAGCCACAAACCGCCGCCACTCAACGACCAGCCATGAAACAAAGTCAGACTGCTTTTTTCCCGGTGCAGCGTTAACCCTTTTTTGCCATGTGCCTGTGCAAGTTTTTATTTTATTTTAAACTACTGTATACTATATATCTATCAATACCAGGGGTAGGCAACCCTGGTCCTGGAGTGCTAGAGATGGTCTTGGTTTTTGCTCCATCCAAACCTAATAACTACGTAACTGGGTTCATTTTAATTAATCAGGTTTAATGAATACAGGTGACCATGTGCTGGAGGCACTTGCCGTTTCACCATTCAGAATATTCTGGCTATCGTCATCCGTCATACTCGAATGGAACAAAAACCAGAATGGTCACCGGCACTGCAGGACCAGGGTTGCCTACCCCTGATCTATACCAAACAAAAATAAAAAACTTCCACTGTCCAGTTTGTCCTAAAGGGAGGTCACTTACTCAATTTCGGCCGTCCCTCCCACCGACCCCAGGGACCTCCATCTCGAATTCCAAAGGACCTGCCCACTTGAAGACAGCTGACCCCCTATTAATCACATGACCGACAGACCATGTGATTGGGGGCTAATAGGGGGGCACTGCAGAGTGGGAACGGTCCAGAGAGAGGGGAGGATGCTTTGTGCGGGCTAATCCAAGTGTGAGACGCGGCCGGAAGGGGTCGGATGCTACCAGTGCAAGTAACCCCCTTACCCCAAGAAAGATGACCTTGTGTGCACTTCAAGGCCTCCCGTTTGAGGTCGGGGAGGAGGTGGACGGTGGGCGATGGCTGAGGAAGACTACCCCCCCCCCCCCGCACACTCTCCCAGGTCGCCCCAGGTCTCTGATCCCCGTCTAAAGAATCCACACACCCCCCAAATCCTGTTCTCTCCTGTACTGACGTGAATTAAGCGGGAATCCTGAGAAGTACAGCTGATAGGTTTAATCATACAGGATTGCTGGATTACATATGGATTTCCTCCTTAATCGCACCTGTGTTCGTCTCTGCGTCCAGACGGGCAGGGAACGAGGGCTAAGAAGGTCATTTTATGGCCTTTTTTTATTGCTAGCAGGGTGTGAAATTAACACCCGCCGCCAGCCAAATGCTGGTAAAATTTTGATTGTGGCTGGTAAGATTTTCGAGTCTAGCAGCCACTTTGGCAGGTAACCAACCAGGTTGCGTTATATTGTAGAAGGTAACATGGCTGGTAAAATGCTGAAAATGGCTGGTGCTTTTTAGAATTCACAAGCCACTCTGGCCAGTGCGTGAAAAAAATGCAAATTTCATGCCGTGATTGCTAGTATTCAAAGAGGACCGCACTGCACACAAAATATCAATATGGTGAGTCGTGTTATTTAGTTTATTTAGATTTTGCCAGGTATGGATCAAGCTCCACACAAAAACAGCACTCACCATTGGCCTTTCATACATTATCCAACACTGCAAAGTAATTGTGGATATGCAGCATGACATGCCATGTATTCATTAGTGTACATCAGCCGCTACCTTATATCATATGAACAGTACCTATATGAAAGGAAATGGTCATTTGAGGAGATGGGGTTTTAATCAGTGTCTGCAGGAAGCTGTCAGATGGATCTGTTTGGGTGTTTTTTTTCCCAGCGTAATGGCAGGGGGGAGAATCCCTGGTGCAGGCCTACAAAAATGGCTTCCTCTCAGTTCTCCTGCATACTAATCCACCCAGTTCCTCTCTCTGCGTCTGTCACCCCCTGCCTCTGTCACCTCCCCCACAACCTACCCCCCCCCCAGCTCATCTGGATATAATCCAACGCATCTCACATCATCTTGATATACCGTACGTAGCCCATTGCTTATTCTCTGTTATAATCTCTTTGTCATTCAAATCTGGTTTAGTCCTTTTCGGAATGACTCAGTTATTCTTACTGGAATGCGTCATCCATCAATTCTGAATCTCTTGATTCAATCAGTATTCAAATCCTGCTGGTTTATATTGATTTGAATTTACTTAAATAAACCAAGCCATTTTATCTTCAGCATTTCACTTGGTTGCCAAAACACCAACAAAAAAAAAACACTAGTGTTCATGAACACAGTGTCAATTTTAAGAAGGGACCATTTTTCTGGCAAGGTGGCTACATTTTTGTACAATATTTGCTGTACTGAATCCTATTTATCAAACTATAAAATATTTTGCAGCCGGTGGGTAGAACTTTTGTAAGGCAGCCCATATACTGATGCCCATATAAAATCCATGTTTAGCCAAAGGTTGATGCTCTTAGTTTGCTGCCATTTATTGCCTCAGGTGTGATCCACTTCATTTTTCCATGACTGCTTCCCTCAGCTAACAGCGAGACATTTCTCTCAAATCGTTCAGACAGCCGGTGTGACGGAGAGAGTTTTAAGCTCTTTTACAATACTAGTGATATATTATAGGCTCAGTGTTAATCTCCACCTCCTCCTTTCTATTTAAATACAGCCTCTTTGCGGCAATTTTCTCCTAATTCCTCAAAACGCGCTCGTTCTGTTTTCGCGGCTTCTCCCCGGCGTCGCCGAACAGTTAAGCTTGATCAAATTTATTGGATTGGGAACTTACTTCCGGCTCAGCTAACCTCCGCTGCCACTTCGCATTTCCGACGGCGCATATAACCCAGCGAAAGACCTTGAGCAATTTGCAGCCATTTTATCAGTTCGAGAGCACGAGACAGAAGCTGCGTGTGTAATTATGAATCACACACGGGGAAGAGGCCAGCGATAGCCTACGTGATTGAGACAACATGAGGCCTACGGGTCCGTACGCGAGTCCACGTCGCGTAGCCTCGGCTGACCCCCCCTCCACCCGTCTTCTGCTAAGAGCGGGATCAGATGCTTTGAGTACTACCGAAGAAAAGCTCGCCGCTCACAGCTCTATCCTTCCTCCATCTGGACTCCGGTGAAATCTACAGCCTTATAACTGCCAAAATGACTAGATGTGCTTCATCCTGCTGACGGAGATCCCTTTGTGGGTGGCTGCCGATTTGATAGGTGTTGCATTGAACCTGGAGGCACACCGACAATTTCACAGTAAAAAAAAAAGACACAGGGTCTTAATTTACTACGGGTAACAAAGAAAAAGGGGAGAAATTAATATCGGGCACCCGTGCAAGTTGATGCGAGGTTGACCCGGTCGATGGTCCAGACCCCGTTATGTATTGGAAGGGGACGTACTCTTTCAACTTTAGCTAGATTAAGTTTTTCAAGTCCTCCTTTCCAATGTCAGTGTGGGAGAGTATATGTGCGCGCGCGCGCCGTGTTATTGATTCCCCTATCAGCGATACGCGGGGACCGGGGGACATTTTTCATGGGCTTCTGTGCATCCCGCGCTCCTCCTCCGAGCCCCACAGCGATGAATCCTGGCAGCCTCTCCTATAATATCTATCTTAAGAGTTGACAATCTTTTGCAGCAATTAAAGCAATCGATACAGGCCTGAGAGAAGCCTCTTATCCACAGTAATAGCTTTCACTGAATAATAAATAACGCGATGCCCAAAATGACCGCAAAAACAGACTGAGACGTTCCGGGCTTTACATTAAGAACCACAGGCCAGAGGAACTCCTCCCCCTCTCCTGGAGACCTGTAGAGTCAAGCAAACACGTTCAAACCGGAGGTGCTCAAGACCCACGCACAACGAGTATGCTGAAAAATAACATAGAAGTACGTTAACAAAAACCTGTGAACGTACGATTTTAATCACATATTATTAATGTAGCGTTCTCTGTTTCAACGTTGAATAGTTGAACATACTCCGCGAGGCTCATGTAAGATGTGAAGCCGTAATGGTAATATTAAAAAAATACATTTGGGAAAACTTCAAATTAAAAGTTCCATTAGTCAACAATTAAGTTTCGCATTTATAAAACATTAATAAGTATTAATGCTATTAACATAACCTACTGCAGAGCTTGTTTTTCATTGTTCTCCAGTGTGTTTCAATCTTAAAGTACAAACCCCAATTCCAAAAGTGTTGGGACAGTATGTAAAATGCACATAAAAGCAGAAAGCAATGATTTGTAAATTCTCTTTTACATATATTTAATTGAAAACAGTATGAAAAAAACATATTTAATGTTTTACCTTATCAACTTTATAGATTTTTGTAAATATACACTAATTCTGAATTTGATACCTGCGACACGTTCCAAAAAAGACTGGGAAAAAAAGACTGGGAAGTTCAAAAAACACCTGTTTGGAACATTCCACAGGTAAACAGGTGATGCTATCATGACTAGGTATAAAAGGATATCAAAAGACTCTTGATGTCTTATTTTCAGATACTACTTATTTTCAGCCTCAAAGCATCACTCTGCTGCCAGATATGCAGTAGATATGGATGGATCACTTGAAGGGTTGTTTCTCCTGACCTATTTTTCCATCGAGTTCAATAGGAAATGAGTCCGGAGAAACAACCCTTAAAGTGATCCGTCCATATCTACTGCATATCTGGCAGCAGAGTGATGGTTTGAGGCTCGTTTCATACCTCAGACCCTAGATGACTTACATCCATTTAGCCAACCATGGGTTCCATACTATTCCCATGTAATTTACAGCTTAATCTAGTCCCACCCCCCAATTCCCAGAGAGGTTATAGTATCGCTTGTAAGAGTACCATATAAGACAATAAGACATCAAGAGTCTTTTGATATCTTTTTATACCCAGTCATGATAGCATCACCTGTTTACCTGTGGACTGTTCCAAACAGGTGTTTTTTGAACTTCCCAGTTTTTTCTTTGCCTCTGTCCCAACTTTTTTGGAACATATTGCAGGCATCAAATTCGGAATTAGCGTATGTTTACAAAAATCAATAAAGTTGATAAGGTAAAACATTAAATACGTTTTCTTTGTACTGTTTTCAATTAAATATATGAAAAAGAGAATTTACAAATCACTGCTTTCTGCTTTTATGTGCATTTTACATACTGTCCCAACTTTTTTAGAATTTGGGTTTTTAGATACTACTCATCAACAGTGAATGATGAAACTTCAATTAAATCTGAAAAGCATTAGTTTTGATGTTCACTTCAAGAATGTAATAAATATCACATTAATAATGAATCTACTGATGGCTAATTAATGAAAGCCTGCTATAAGTGTAACATTCCTGTTGTTATGGATGATGAAAATATAAAGTGGGAACAGGTGTAGGCTGGGTTCTTCTTTTTTTGGAGAATGTTAATCACTGGTGTTGAGCAAAAGATTCAATACAGAATGTAAGTCTTCTGTAAAACGGTCCAATGTTCCCGAGATTCCCTCCTTTGCTGTACTTTATTGAATGACAAATGTTGTTTTACACCTCAGGTTCACATTTATGGACCACAGCCGCAAATAAACCCTTCGCATTTATGGAAAAAATAATAATAAAGCCCATAAAAGTGAGCTGGGAGCCCTTATTTCCAGACGCTAGAAAAGCAGACTTATTATCTCAACAGAGTGCAAGCGAGGTTAATGTAAGCCTATTGACCGAGCTCCCTCAGTGCGCCGCGCTGTTCATAATCGCGCAAGGCCGCTCCGCTCGCAGTGCGCAGGCTCGCACCGGGACAGAGAGCGCGCGCCGTTCTGCGGTTCTCCCACACGCTGCATCGCCAGTCCAGACCACAAGTGGGAAATCTAAGACACGGCTCCATCCCTCTGAAAACAATGACAATTATGCGAAAGTCATCAAACGTAATGACCGCAAATTTGTACTGTGGGTTTCCGCGCGTCAACAATCCCCCCGACGCTCCGCTAGCCGGAGCGGCCTGTCATCGCCGCCCAGCAGGCGGAGCAGACGGCAAACGGCGGTTTCCCGGGAAAGCGGGAATTTCGCCGGCTTCGAAAGCCAAAGGCGTCCGGCTCCTTCGCCCTCCTGCTCGCTCGTTTTACAGCCCTAACAAAAACAACATAAAAGGTACTCATCCCCTGGAAGAGATTAACAACACCGGAGGCAAAGTCACTTAGAGTGCGTGTGAGCAGTCAGCCGTCGCTAATCCCGAGACATCAAAAATCGCTATCGCTGTACGTTTCGTCCTCTAATGAGCTGAAAGCAGGAACAGAAGTACAGTGACTGTTGAAAGTGGCTCTTAAACGTTTTTGACAAGATGCGCTAATCCTGATAACCCCCGCCACCGCGCTTCACTGTCTGAGTACCTGGGAAAAACGTGCACGCGCGTCTTTCGTGACGGCCACCGCCGCTCTCCTTTCCCCCCACCGCGAACATGACTGGCACCGAGTGCGGACTGAATCAAGTAAGCAAACAAGCAAGTTTGTGAGTCGATAAATCAATGAATTGTAAACACACACTGTCCCCGCGTCAGCCCCTCCCACAGTGACAGCGATGGCAGGGCCCAGACAGGGAGGCGTTCTGAATGCCGGCTTGCTGCACTCGCTCTGACATCCTGGGGCGGAGGAGGGGGGGGCTGCCTGGGCCTCTCTCGCCTCAGACACTTCCCTGCCAGAGCCCAAGATGGCCGCAGTCCCAGTCTCGCTATCAAATCTTCAACAGTTGCATAAGAGGAGCCAACCATAACTTAATGAGGACGGAGTACCTTTCCAAGACTCGGTTTGTTGCTAACCTCGGAGCCAAACCAGGCTCACGCCGGCCGCCGGCGACCCAGACCCCCCGCCACACTTTTGGCTCTACCTTCCTGTTTAAATAACGGAAGACAAAAATTTTTATAAAACAAAACAAAGCAAAGGAAAGGCGGAAAAGGGTTCCGCGGGCCATGACAGCGCCCTGTGCCGCTAAAAGAGAGACGTGAAAACCCCTGCCTGATAATGAGGCCCCACCATTTGCAGGCAAGCCATAAAAACTCACTCCCACCTCAACCTCTCTTACTCCTGTTACACAGGCCAGTAAAGCGTTTCAGAACCTGCAGCCAGCCACCTGTTACCCAGAGATACATCTCTGACATCTCGCCTTGTCAGAGGGGGATTGACCCCGCCTGACACGGGGCAGGTAAGCTTGACCTCTCGGGCAACCTCCCTGAGTGCTTAAGTGTTACAACAGAGCTAAAGAGGCACTTTCGCTCTCTGAGGCCTAGTCAGGCCTGACCTCAATTTCACACAGTGACTGCACGCCGCTTGATTTCGGGCGCAAACCCGAGGAACATTTATTTCCCTTGACAACAAGAGACCCCGCGTTCTCCACAATCGACACAAACAAACCAAAGAACAACCGGCAACATTAACACCGCCGACCAGGTGGATTCTGGGAGAGCGTAATAGCCGGGACTGCAGCTAGATTAGAGTGCCGTGCGAGAGGCTGGGAGTGTGGAGTTTGTGTGCAGCGCCGTGGAGATAAGGCTCGGGGTGGGGGAGCCAGGTAGGGGGAGAGAGAAGGGGTCGATGCCGTGTAATGGGATTTTTAAAGTTGTGATGGACAAGATCATCGGTTCAGAGGTATTTTAACGTAAGCCTGTCACCCAAAATATGTTTTTCGTGTCAATCAAGAGAGAGCTTTAGCAGTGGCAAACCCTCAACACGGAAAGCCCAGGTGTTTCTCCCTGAGCCAGCATGAAGAAAAACACAGTCGACTGTGCGTTATTCGCACTTTATACAACAGCACCTCTAAACTAACAATACAAAGGAGCTACGGTTAAGCGACAACATGCTCTTCCCTAATCTAGACAAAATAAATAGCCCGTTTCCAAACTTTCCAGAATAATAAATATACTGTATTAGGGCTGGGTGATATATCGCAATGATAATTATTGAATGCAATAACGACCGTTGCCAGCATGGGGGGTATTGCCTTTCTTTCTGTCTTTTTTTCTTTAATTATACCTGATGCGGTAGTAATCTTCAAAGCCGTGTGAAATTCTTCCGGGGAAAAAAAAACGTCATCACTGTCTACTGTGTGTTGATAAGACAGACAATCACAGAAAGGCGTTGCATCTTTCATGCGATTGACAAAAACACATCACATGATCATGTGAAAGCTGTACGACCTTGCTGCTGGTTGGCTGTCTTATCATCACTCAATAGATATCAGTGGTGATGTTTTTTTCCGGAAGCATTTCACGCAGCCTCTGAAGTTTGGATGTTTACTGCCGTATATTGGGTATACTTAAAGAAAAAAGACGAAAAGAAAGGCACCCCACACGGTGGCAACGGCCGTTATTGCATTCGATAATTATCGATGTTGTATAATCGCCCAGCCCTATACTGTATACTACGTCTCTAAATATGTTTGGACCACTGAGCAGGTAGTTTATTACCGCGCCACGCGACTCCATCCCACCCCACTGTAGTTTATCAATCATATCCCAGTCACTGATCCACTGTTTCCCCTGCTCACTGTGTATGGCTCCAGTACACTGGGCCGGGCTTACCGTCCGCGTGAGGGCAAGTGCAAATGGCCGTGTGAGACCTACAGCACGCACACTTCCGTTCCGCCTATATAAATATATAAATAAAGCCTCCCTCTTGAACCCGTTTATCTGCCAGGCTCGCTCTCTTTGGGCGGTCTTGCCAGGTTGCCTGCTGCCTCCAATCCCAAGCCCCTTTCTTAACTTACAGTTTTCTGGAAGTTATCTGGTCTGGAGAGTAACCAGGCACCGCTCCGAACGCCAGCAAATCTCCTGTTTACTTTTATGGGGCTCTGAAGCTTAGGGCTAAACACAGGCCACCGGGCCACAGGCTGAGACACGGGCTAGGCGCGGGGGACGGAAGTCGCGCTCGCTGATCCCCCCCCGGTCCTCCTCTCGCCGCTTTACGGCGTAACTCGTAACGCCGACGCTCATTATACCGCCCGGGCCGCCGCGTCGCGTCCCCGTAACGCGGCTGCGACATATTGCAGCGACGTAATAAAAGCGCTACAATACCGCCGCGACGAGGGGAGGGAAAATATATGAGCCGGGGCTACAGCAGCACAATGCAACCGTGTCAGGCTCTTCCTCCATTTGTTCCAGGATGTACATACCCGATGTAGAGGCGCGAACGGGCTACACAAAAGAAACGAAATAAAATGAAGCGCTTGTCTGTCCGCGGCTCTTCTCCGATTTCTTTGATTCTCTCTCTACCCCGCCCCCCCCCCCATAGGAGAGATTAGAGTACAGAGGCGTCTCTCTGTGGATGTACAGTATGCTGGGGGCTGAGGACTGGGGGGGGGGGGGCTGTTTAGGGTGGTGGAGTGTTATCTGCTTCCTGTGTGGCTGTCAGCCTGTGGCGTATCCTTCATCCCTCCCCCCCCGCCCCTCTCCCCCTCCCCCCTCCCCCCTCCCCCTCTGCCCTCCTGCCCTGTTCCCCCCCCCCCCCCAACCCACCCCCACAAAACTGCGTGTTACTGCAGTCTGCTCACCCCCACCCTCTTCCCTGACCCCTCCGTCTCAGCGGGCCCACGGCAGCCTCATTACATTTTGTTATTTTTGGGAGCGCGGGAAGCCTACAGGCTGTGCAGTCGTTGAAACACTACTCCAAATTCGAATTCACAAATCAAGCATGTGCTCGCGTTTTTCTTCTTTCTTTCTTTTTTTTTTTGCCCGCTTCCAAAAGCTTGGGACATTATGAGCGATGCGCAGCAACAGGGAACGTTCAACTTTTCACTCCTGAATGAGAATAATCGATATCTCGTGACTGAGGGGGTAGAGTGCCCTGCGTTTGAAGTCAAACAAGCCCACGAGGACAGGTGCTGTAGGAAGTATGGTGATTAGAGGAGAAGGGGGTCACCCCAGGTCACCTCAATGGTCATGCAAATGGTCCATCCACAGAAAAGTCTGTTTGACACACTGACCTCAATGGGGTACTTTGTGTGCCCCTGGCAGTAGATTACAAACCATGTTTTAACAACAACAAACAAAGTGCGCAAATCCTAACCTAACCTAAATCTAACCGAGAGGAGAGGCTGTGCGGCATTAGTAAAAATCTAAATACACACAAAATGAAAGTATTCTAAATCCCAAGATCAGCTGTGCACTTGCATTCACTCGTTCCCACAGCGCCCGACTGAAGTATTATGTTTAAGAACCTCACAGATAAACTTCGTTGACTTGTTGAGATGCACGTAAAGTGCGTGCACAAGAGCCAAATGCCAAACGCAGATGAGGCCTCTGCCAAACGCAAAGCCTAAATGACCTTTGAAACGGAGACAGAGACAAACAAACCAATAGACGGGCTTTCACATGGGGGAGGCAAGACAACAACGACAAAAAAAGCAATCATTAGTTCAATAAAAGTCTGGCGGGTGGGGTTGGCGCGGCGATAGGAAGTTTGAACTGTATCGAGTGCGGTTTACTTCGGAGTCAAAAGCTTTTTAGCGCTCTTTTATTGGTACGCCATTGTGCAGCCGTTATTAAACGTACACTGTATTTCCCTGGGATTGTTGGGCCCATTTCCCTATGGAAACCGGCCGTGTCTTAAGGAGGCCTGCAGACAGAGGGGCTGTAATTACGGGCCGGCGTGCCTCGGCGCGGGGAGAAAGGTCGACGGGAGCGGACGCCGCGTCGCTCGGCGCGCCGCTTGTGTTGCCGACTCGGGCACCGATTGTACTGCCGGGAAACCCTCACAAAGGAACAGGGGGAGTCCACTTAATCCTGGCGGGGCGCAGTCAGTCAGAGCAGGAACAGACTACCACTTTCATTTATCTATTTTACTCTTTCATTAGCGATTCCCTCTGAAAGGAACTTTGATTTCTTTGTCTTATTAATCCTCGGAATGGAACGTGCGCGCACACCGGCAGAGAGGGCCACTATTGTAGAAGTCTGTGGCGAACAAAATAACACCCACGCCCACCCCCCCCCCCCAACCCACCCCCTTCGCACACAAAAAAAAAAAAAGAGGGGTGGGGGGGGGACGGGGAAAGAAATTTTTTTTGGAGCAGTTAAACAAACCCCGGGATCAGGATGGGCTTCCAGGATAATTTTTTTTAATATCTGAAAAAAGAGGCATTCTTTCTGTCTGACTGAAAAGGCCCCAGCAGGACTTATGACTGCTGGAAGCTTAGAGTTGTTATCCTAGCAACTGGAGATAAAACCGTCTCCCGGAGTCCGTGGGAGACTGGCTGTGCGAAAGAGCAGATCCCTTAAGCATTTCCTGGTGCAGAGGTCCCCAGCTCCTGCCGCTCTGGCTCCGGGCTCTGCGCAGATAAAGACTCCTTATTGCATCAGTTGAGGGGGTGAAAAAGCGCAGAGTGATGCAAAGCGGTCAGGGGCGGACCTCTGAGGATACGTTTTCTTTTTACTTTATTTATTTATTTGTCGTTTTTTTATTATTTTTTATGTTGTTCGTTTATTTTACACCTTCCACCCAGTCCTCCGCCACCCTCGCACAGTGCGCGAGAATGCGCGCGCAAATGCGCCGCTAAACGCCTATTTTTACTCGGTCCTTCAATTACGTAAACTGCCTTCTTTATTCGATGTATCCTCACGTTTGTACGGCCGCGTCTTCGATCACCGATTCCAGAACCGAATAATGGAAAGGAGCCTATGAATATTGATGGTAAATAAGAGCTCGGGTTAGTGGTCGCACAAAGTGTGCGAGGCAGAGCCGTTTGTTGGTGAGCAGATGCACTGTTGTGCGAGCCTGCCAGGGTTTCTTGGACTCAGGGTTTGTGTAAAAACACTCGCTCCTGTCTCTCCTCTGTAGATGGGAACTGAAGAACAGCGCACTTAAGAGAGCCTTTTTGTTCATTCGTTTTTTAATTACGCTGTCTGCAGCTTTGCGGTCCATGTGCTATGCTGCTTCCTGTTGAACACTTCGCTGGCACAGCCTCTTCTTTGAAGATACAGGGGCTACGCGCTACAACAGGGATACTCAAATCTGGCCCTCGAGGCCAGTAGTAGCGCTGGCTTTCTTTTCAACCCGATAGTCATTTTGGCAGATTAACCGATTAATCAGTCGATTAATCGATTAGTGCTGGCGATTTAACTCACTTGGAGCATCTCAGGTTAAAATCGGTCCTGATCAGATGGGAAGACCGAAAACCAGCAGTGATACTGGCCTCGAGGGCCACATTTGAGTATCCCTGCGCTACAACGTCTTGTGATGCAGCCCATCACTGAATAACCCCCAGCGCTACCGTTCTGCTGGGGTGTCAGTCAAGGGGACCTACTTCGAGTCAAGACACCTGCATGAACACGCCTCTCCTGCCCACTGATTTAGCTTATCACGCTGGTGACCACTGGCAGTCTATTTCCCGGTGAGCATGGCCGTGCTGTGTGCGTCACCACCTCCTTCATAATGGAAGTCATGTATTAGCCCTGACAGTATCATTTATGGGAGAAGCCAGGATGGTTGGTGGGATGCTATCGTTTAGAAGCAATATGGAGCGGAATTATTTATGAGGCCCCGACACGAACTCTCCACAGCGCCGCACTCTGAAGGGCAGTGCCATCTAAGTTCAGTATGGGTGAACTGTGTGTGTGTGTGCGCGCGTGTGTGTGCGCATGTATGCACGCGTGAATCAGTGTTTCCCTGTGAATCAGCATGAATAAAAAGGAGTGCAAGAAAAGAAAGGGCCCATGTAAATATACATAATTTATTTACTTGCAGAGTGGTTTATTTTAATATACCACCCAAAATGTGGTTATGTGTCTTACTACATTCAAGGTCTGCTCGCAAGAACCACTAGTATCGGTGTGGCAAAAAAGTCTGCATCATGGTTTAAACAAAACTAACCATTGACTGTGCCACTGTAATGATGCGTAGAATCCCATATACTGGTGTTTAATTATTTATCCATAATATTGTCGGTGAATTCAAGTGGCAGGCTGCGCTCTGCCACAGCTGTTGGAATCAAAGTGGAACGCTCGCACCCTTAAAAATGCGAAGGATCTTTGTAACGTCTTGATGTGGAACATCAGAGAGGTTCGAGAGCGAGGGAGCAGGCCCATCTGCGAGGGAAGCCGTAACCTCTGAAGGCTCGCCGACAGCAGGTAGGCCGGCGCTCTTTCGCGGCTCTCCCGCAGCAACAAACCCCGCTCACATCCGCGCCGGCGCTCACATCAAAAGCGGCCTTCAGTGGCGCGCGCGCGCTCGCTCGCTCCCGTTTCATGTGCGGTTGTGGAAGAGGACATCATATTCATCAGCCGGTCTTAAGAAAGAGGCTTGAGTGGGGGGTGAGGGGCGGGGGTGCAGGAATTGGAATCTCAATCAACACTCTCGCTAACAAGCTGCAAGCTGTCATGTGGAAAGGGTGTCTTCTTAAAATGTAAATGTAACGTAAAATGGAGGGGGCAAGTACGTTTTTAAAAGCAAATAAAAGAAGTTGGTTTTGAAAGACGGAAAGTGACAGGAGCTGTTGGCTTTGACGGCGAAAAAAAGATAACAAGGACCGTGGTTTAATTGGACCCGTCCTTTTGTATTTCTTGTTTTTGTTGTTTTTTTTTTTTTAATTGTGTTTCCAGGGCGGTGTGACACGTTGTTTGTCTGAGCGAAATGGTGAGCCTGCGATGAATAAAAAACGCCTTCTGTGCGGAGCGTCTCGTGCGCAACGTGAGCGGAGCATCTGTTGGTGTTTAATGTCACCCGGCTGACGCGGGATGTTTTCTTTTCTGCCGGGATTTTCTGCGGGGCTTTCCGGCTCCTCGTGAGGATGAGGTGATGGGGGCGGCTCGCCTCGGACCCCAATCTGCCCACCCCCCTGTCCCGCGGGTACTACTGCAGTCCCACAGTACTGGTGCTTCAGTCGGAGACCTCCCAACCGTGTCACTCAGCGGCTGGATGACCACCCCAAAAATATATGCACCATCGCCACATCACTCTATTTACAATGCTCATCCAGTG
The DNA here is from genome assembly GCA_029718625.1 of Synaphobranchus kaupii. Lineage (NCBI taxonomy): Eukaryota > Metazoa > Chordata > Actinopteri > Anguilliformes > Synaphobranchidae > Synaphobranchus > Synaphobranchus kaupii. The sequence continues at coordinate 35,208,932 of CM056377.1, read as the reverse complement.
CTCTCGTAATTCCAGTGCGTCGTCTTTTCATTGGTTTATCTGAATGCTATGACTAAACAAACGGCCTGTCATGAGTGCTGTATACCTGTCTGCTTTGCTGAAGGATGTGTAATGTTCTCTGGTACAAGGATGTCCAGATGTATTTATGCATGCAGGTGGTTCATCAGGCAGAGAGGTGCCCACTGTGGCAGAGTGCTGGCAGGCTGTGTGGAGCCCCCAGTGGCCGGAGGACAGATCTGCACCAGTGCTTGGCAGAACATTTTCACACCGGCAACTTCAACACCCCCCCCCCCCCCCCCACTACTCTACCTGCCCCCCAACTGCAACACTCACTTGGTTCACCACAACTTTACTTCATGCTAAATGTTTTAAAGGCAAATTGTGTACATTTTCACAGGGAGCCACCCTCCCTAAACATTTTTCATTCTTAAAAGGATAAATCAGCCTGGAAAAACACTCGAAACCCACTTGCAAAATAAATATTAGGGAGAAGTGGATAGATAAATAGACTTCTGGACTGTACTTTACCCCATGAAGAGGACTACTCCAAATACAGACTTTTGGGCTGTATATAAACCCATGAAGAGGACTACTCCAAATACAGACTTTTGGGCTGTATATAAACCCATGAAGAGGACTACTCCAAAATACAGACTTTTGGGCTGTATATAAACCCATGAAGAGGACTACTCCAAATACAGACTTTTGGGCTGTATTTAAACCCATGAAGAGGACTACTCCAAATACAGACTTTTGGGCTGTATTTAAACCCATGAAGAGGACTACTACAAATACAGACTTTAAGGCTGTATTTAAACCCATGAAGAGGACTACTCCAAATACAAACTTCTGGGCTGTATTTAAACCCATGAAGAGGACTACTACAAATACAAACTTCTGGGCTGTATTTAAACCCATGAAGAGGACTACTCCAAATACAAACTTCTGGGCTGTATTTAAACCCATGAAGAGGACTACTCCAAATACAAACTTCTGGGCTGTATTTAAACCCATGAAGAGGACTACTCCAAATACAAACTTCTGGGCTGTATTTAAACCCATGAAGAGGACTACTCCAAATACAAACTTCTGGGCTGTATTTAAACCCATGAAGAGGCCTAATGAAGAGAACTCCTGGGCAGGAGTCACACCGGGGCACCAAGTCCCACTCGGGCTTCCACCGGCTGCTGCCACAAGTGACTGCTGTTACCAGGCAACATTTTTGTCTATCCCCCATTCGCTCCCCCCACCCCCCTTCAACTCCGGGCAACATTCTTAAAGTGCTTAGGATTTACACTGACAGACGGACGGACGGACGGGTGGCGTGGGGTGGGAGGGGCGTCAGGACTAAACTTGATCAGCTGGACAAATGGTCTGAAAACCTGTTGGCCGGCCTTGACCTCGTCTCGACAGCGGACCAAAGTGACCTTATTTTCCCAGCTAACAGATCGCTTCCTGACTGGCAGAATCCTTGGAACAGTGGAGCTGGACGCGGCCGTCCCCGGAACCCCCGCACAGGGCGGGCGCTCCGCCGCAGGAGCAGAGAAGGCCACGGACAGGAAAGCGTCGTCGTTTTCGGAGGGGGTCGGGGTGGCAGACAGCGGCGGAGACACCACCTCGGGTCCCATTACCCTCAGCGGCCGGGGGGGGTTGGGCGTGTTCCAGCAGAACGCATCTGCTTGGCCGGGGCTCAGAAAGCGCTAGGCTAACTCTCCTGACTGCGTCGCGGCAGAGTCTTTCCCAGGCAGAGGAGGAGATGAGAAACAGCTTGCCTTCCGCTGAGGGACGAGCCCAACCGCTCCGCCGGCGCACATGCTAATCTTCAGCTCCTCGGAGGGCGAGAGGGGGCGCGGGGTGGAGAGGGGAGGGGCAGGGGGTTGGGGGAGGGCTGGCGCGATTTGTCACGTGTGCCTCTAAAGTTTCGCAGCACGGCGGGACTCTCTACTGTTGTGTGCTGGGAGGAAGGACCTGGTCTCTCTCACTTCTCTGAGTTCCAGCACTATCAGCTTCCACATGTTTTCTGTCTATTTATAAAGGGGTTTTTTTCCACTGGGGACAGGCTGAACGGTCATCATGTTGCAAGGCTAACGCCACAAAGAAAATCCCGATTCAATAAAGTCTAATAAAACGGACTGCGAAAATTGAATAAATGGACTGTATGTTCTGGGAATTCAAATTTTCCCTGACTGCCCTGCAATAAACCCCCAGTCCCCAACCCCCACACCATCACCAACCCCGTCCTGAGACAGATCTGAGTCCGACCCATCTGCAACATTATCTAACTTTCTGAAGTCGCACGCTACAATACGTTTCCTGGAACCTGCAAAACGTTTAGGTAATTAATAAATCGGGCGCCGCGATTTTCCAATCTCGCGGCTGCACCGTGCGGAGATGAATTCAGAGACGCGCTGCGCTGTGAAGAACCGTTACAGTGTAACGGAGTCGGAGGGTTCAGCAGACATACCTACAGATAAGGGAACAATGCAGATGGTTTCGCTTGGCACAAAACGATGGTAAAACAAAAAAAGCAGCACAGGCCTCGGGTTACAAAAAGAGAAAAAAATAATGCATTTTTTTTTTTTTAAACGCAGTTGGTTTTGCGCTTCTTCGAAAGAGCTTAAAACTCGTAGCCCAACAGCGTGATTTGAACCACTGTACTTCTTTAATGCGCTGACCTACATGACACACAAAATTATCTCAGGGTTTTTTTTTGCCGGTGTTTATTTCATTGCCTCAGAGCCCAGGATGTTGGAAGCAGACTGTATCTCTATGTGCCGTTTGATACAGCGCAATGAGATGCATTAGCCCCGTCACGAAGACTGCAGCAATAAACCGTGATAAAGGAGCGGACAATTAAAGCCCCATTGGGGACAGCTGTTCGAATCAAATACTTTAATCCGTTTCCCCCTCTCTTCAACTGATTAGGTTATTTGTGGTGAGAATTGGGTTTATCTCTTTTTAAACTCAGTGGGGCTACAGAGGCGCAATCAGTTTGGTTTCATTTTTTAATCAATTTTAACTAATCAAAATGTAATCCTTTTAATCAACTAAAACCTCCGACTTTAAATACACACCATCAGCCGATATAAGCTCGTTTAGATCTTTTTAAGAGCTTCGATATGGACGCACAACGCGAATAAAGTTACCTTTATGTGCACAGTGCAAGAACAATATTGACATTCTCGATGGGACATTTCCTAAGTGCGAACTTATCTGCGGGTGCAACTGTCTGCTGCCTGTTTTGGAATGGATGGTGTAAACGGAATGCTTTTGAAACTGAGATTGCGAGGTCATCTGCAGCCAAGCTATCTTTAAAGCATGCCTGGCTTTGCTGCGACTCCATTATTGTGGACCTTTAATGCGTCACGTTAATTGCAGGTGATCAGTGCACGCAACTGCTGTCGTGGGCATTAGGAGTGTCCTGGAAACCGAATAGCCTCAATCACTCTGGAACGGATGATGGACATGGACACAAGCGCGCACAAACACTGCAGTAAAGGGCTATCGTAGTGGCCACCTATTTCAAATACAACGCAATCCAATACTGTGTAGAACAAGTCCTGTCTGAGAGGAGCGCGCAGCTGCAGAATGAGCTTTTATCTGTTCCATTTGCCGTCCTCTCCTTTGTTGGCGGCGAACTGCGGACCCGCAAGAGGGGACTCGTGGACTTCCGAGCCGCTTTCGGCAAAATTCAGCACGGCGAAACGCGACGGCAACGTCGTAGACAACAAAAACAAAGGCGGCCCCCCTTGTACGACACAGAGCATCAATTATGCATCGCAGATTAGGGCAGAGCGGGCGCGGCAGCGCTAACAGGACGGGGCTGCGCCGTTATCAGCCTTTCCCAAGCAAACCCCTACTTAAATTCCCCTCTAATTCCCTCGCACACGGTCCGCTTTCCAGATGGGCCTTGAGCCTCACGCCCTGCCAGCGACAGCTTGCGCTGTGTTTGTTGAAAACAAAGATGACGGATTAAATATCATGTGCTGCGCAGGGACGGGAGGGGAGAAGGAGATAATTCCGCGTTTCCAGAGCAAATACGGCTGGAGAACATCTCGCTCCGGATTTTACTTTACCAGGGGAAAGTACCCTAAAGGTACCCCCTATCCCATGCCCACGCACACACAGGCACACTCACACACACGGCCTGTGCCTTTCTAGAGCTCTGTGTGGAACGGGTCTGCTCTGGCTGGCAATGTAACGCTGGGGAAGAGGGATGCCAGGCCTCAGTGCCTCTCTCCCTCTGTCTCTCCATCACCGCCTTTTTCGGCGGGAACATACCCATTGTTCCCTATATCCCAGTCACACCTCCCAGGACCACCAGCGCAGCATTGTGTTTACTCACTGAGCAAGAAATGTCAATGGGAATGTTTTACAAGCGCGGAATATTATGATATTATTGAAGTTGAAACGACCAGTTTTTTTTTTTTTTTTGTCCTCGGCAGTTATGTCTTTTTGTACACCGGCGTGGTTTCTTTCTGCCGCTGTGATTTCCAACACTGCGAACCCGAGAGAATGCTTAATGAGGTCAATTAAGTTACTCACAATGAAGTAATCTGTAAAGTGGTGAAACTGCGTTCGGCTTGTCCCGTTACGTGCTAGAAACAAGAGAGCCGGAACAATGTGCTGTATTAATCAGTCCACGGTGCAGCTGTGGAGTCTACCTGGTCTGAGCTGTAGGAACAGAAAGGGTAACGATGCAGCACTACTGGGAGGGGTGTTCTATCACTGTCGAGCCAGAAAACCACTGTGAAATGCCATTGGCTGACTTAACTGTGAGCGCACTTCTCCACTTTATATACAAAAGCGCCTTGTAAAAAGTCACTTCTACCACCTCACCTCTTCAGGACAAGCTGTGTATCCGAGGGGCTAATAATCATGGCTTACGAAAAGAACAGGGCAAGACTTGGTGACATTCGATTTTAAAATGCAAATAAGTAGGCATACGACGTTAAAATATTATGCTTGCAATAAATTTTGAGGGTTTTGGAACTGTTCACGACTATGTGAGAAGGAGGTTTAAAGGAGGCAACCTCTCTTCGGTGTCGTCGCTCATTTTTCGTATGTCTGCCTTTCCTCGATAACATTTTCTTCCTCGCACACGAAGCCTGTGAGCTCGTCCAACGGAGCGACCTTATTTCCCCTCCCGTCTCCTGAAATGCTTTCTGCCCCAGTGAAAAGAGAGATTTTCCAGGTGGGAAGCTCCTGGATCTCAGTACTAGCGCCTCCCGGTTCTTTCATCTGGCGGATTGGGTAATATTTACAACCCTCGAGCGGAAAGGGCTCCGAACAGCTATATGTGTAAACAGATCAATGGCGCACGCTGTTCTGAGAAGTGAATACATGAATTTGCATTATGCGTCTTCTCTATAGCCTAACATAGCCTACCTGTGGCCTACACAGAGCACGGGAGAGAAAGGATCTTCCTCTTGACGGCGGCCATGTTTTGGCTGTTAGACTTTAGGTGTCGCCTTTAATCAAAAGCCTCAGGGAACAAGAGCTACCCCGCTGTGTAATATCAAAATTGGACTTGAACTAAACACAGGCTAGCACCCAAGTAAATCACATGGGTGGCGGTGGAGAGGGGGGATAGTGAAATACATTTGGCCGCCTTCACACATGTCCAAGAGATAGTAGGAAGCTAAATAAACACTGAAACAGCTGAACTTTATTGTTTTATCACTTATTTGTAGATCGAAAGTTCGTGTGAAACACGTTAGCTATGAAGCCAGCATTGTGTGGGGCTCCCAAGCAGCAGTGTAACTGCGTGCAGTCTCCCAGACGCCATGTTTGGTGAGCTGACTGGGAAACAGAATGCGGCTCCCTCGCGGGTGATTTAAGAGAAGGGTGCTACTGACCAGAACCACTGTCTAAACCAGGGATGTCAAACTCCAGTCCTGGAGGGCCGCAGTGTCTCCAGGTATTTGTGGTTTCCTTTCAATCAGCAGCCAATTAAAGCTTTGAGAATAAGGTGTGTGGACTCTTTAGCCAATCAATGACTTCAATGAATCACTACTGCTGAAAACCAGAATACACTGCGACGCTCCAGGACTGGAGTTTGACACCCCTGATCTAAACGGTCTTAAAGCAATGGAGCACAAGGATGACATTGCTGAAACGAGAGCTTTCGTGGCCACATTTACGAAATGGGGGAGAGAAAGAGAGAGAGGGAGGGAGAGACAGACAGACAGACAAACAGACAGCAAGGACAGCAGGCCTAGAGCACGTGCAGAAGAAAAAGGGCCCAGCTTTTCACAAAGCGGCCGCAGTATGAATTATATGTGAGGTCAGCCGGGAGCAGGTTCAGCGTGGCCACACAAATTACATCCCTCTACCCTCTGCAGCCCTATGGCTGGTGCAGAGGGTAAAAATACACCCAGAACAGAGCCCTGTCATTTCAGCTCCACCAAGGGGAAAAAAAATCAAGAAATATAATTTATTTTATCTTGGGAAAAAAAAAACTCCCGGAACAGAATCCCCTAAAAAAAAAAACCGGGGAGAGTTCTTGTGAGCCCTTGCGGTGCGGAGGCTGGGCACTGCGGAGACCCGGCTGGGCCCTCTGCAAACTTCCCCTCGTTTCCCAAACCTCAGGCAACTCTGAGCCGTCTCTGTGCACCATACAGCCAGTGCCAAAGTGACACGTGCAACTGTGCCAGACCACACATTAGCCAGGGAGGGCACAAGGTCCGTGGCATCGAGCGGCCACTCCGACACTAGCTGCCCACGCCTGCCAGAGACCTCGGACACTCCTTGCAGCATTGCACTTCAGAGTGACAAACCGCCGCTGCTGTGTTTCCAATGCTTCGACCCGCGTCGATTAAGGATAGCTTAGCTCTGACCTAATGTACACTAATGTGTTTCACGACCAATCCTCTAGACTCTCGTTTTTGTCCGGCAGCTATTTGCCTGGACTGTGTTTTCCGTTGAATTCCGTGCGGGAACATTCGTTTCGCTCCGCGTCGGTTGTTTTCGGCCCTGTGTTCCTGCGCGAGCGAAGAGCGGGAGGAAGAGGTTTAGCTGAGCGTGAATTCTGGAGAGGCCTTGCTCTCCGCGGCACGAACAAAAGTGCCGTGGTCCTGTTGCATCGAGGCAGGATGTGACACCACGCCAGCAGCGGAGGGCTCGACATCTGTTTCACATCTCCAGGAAAGCACTAACCGCTCTTACATGCTTTCCTTCTCGCGAGCTTCAGCCTGTAATATCTGCGAGGGAAACCGACGTGACGAAAATGCGGTGCGGAGAGTCGCAGTTCTCCTCGCCTCCCCCATATGTCGACACGCATGCGTTCGAGTGCTAATTTTCGACAGGAAGCGGAACGTTAAAAAAAATGTACACGATGCAAGCGCCACGCACCTGTTCAACCAAGCAAATCACCCGCTCCCCCCGCTCTGGACTGATCAGTGGGTGCATTTACCATTAATTCACCCCATCAACGTTTCTTTCATCGGGGACATAATGGCAGTTAGGACATCCTTTCACATGAGTGAGTTATGCTAACGTGCTACAGAGTGGCTACGACAGAAGATTCAGAAGAATTCAACTTTGCACTTATGCGCTCCGCACTGAGATAACTACACCTGAATGTACCATATGCATTATGCGCACAACTATTTATCTGACACCCCATGTCTGCCTTCCTACCGGGGCGCCCAGGAGTTCGCAAAAGCCGTTTTAATTGCTAAGGAGAAAAGAAAGTCGTTAAAGTACAAATTGCTTTTATCTTAAGCAGAGACGCTTAGGATTAAGTCTCTTCAGTCACTGAGCATTGTTTTGGAAAAGGGGAGGAGGGGAGTGCAACACGTTATGCAAATGAGATGTTAATTAGGCAAATGGTGAATTAGAATATACTAGTACAAACCAGCCCATTGGAATGGGACTGTGGGAATGGGGTGTCTGTTTACACCAGCTGCACCCCCTGCCTGAAACGTACCCCCCCCCCCCCCCCCCCCCCCCCCCCCCCACACACACACACACACACATCACTACATCGCAGTCCATTAACATATTCCACTTCCCTGTGATTTCACTCATATACATCTTTTATAAAGTCTTTTATAAATTGCCATACTTTCCAGCTGACTTTTTCCTTGGCTAAATGTGATACTTGAGGGTTTTGCACCTCGCTGTGCAGACAGCACAGAGCAGGGTACTCATGAGGTTGTAATGGAAGAGAAATGGATGAATAGCCATTCAGATGCTAATGAGGGAGAGAGGAGGCAACAGGAAGTTTTGTTGTTGTTGTTTTTTCTAAATTTTTTGTTTGTTCTTCGCCCGCTCGGGCTAGGCTGACAATGGCGGAGGGTTTCTGGACTCAAGTTAACTCTTTGAGGGCAGAACCCCTTCAGGAGCACACCAAGGGATTCAAGAAGCCCGTAGTGTCCACTGTACACAATATTAAATGTTTAACAGGGATTTCTGGGAGTGCCTTCTGGGGGATAAATGTAAAAGAATGCCTTGTTTACAGAAAGTTTGAAATAAGAATACTGAAATAAAATACTTGTTTAATAATTCAAAATGAGGATTAAAATTTTAAAAGTGAAAATATTCTCCTTTTACGCATATTCCCTTCTGGCATATACAGTACATACTGCATACTGTACTTCATACTGCATACTGTACTTGCCTCCATGCCATCGCCCACCACTCTCCCACCCTGCACTGTCCTAGTGATAATCTGTCTGGACTCTGGAGTTCAGTGTAGGTCTATCGCCTCTTCAGTATAGATAACAAATCAAAAATATCTCTGAACTGCATCTTGAAAAAGTTCCATCGGACTTTCCAGCACAGTCGTGCTCTTTGGCTCGATTTACAAATGCATGTAATTAAGAGTACAGTGAATTATTCATCACCAAATGATTCAGCACCAAACTGAAAAGGAATAAAAACATATAAATATGATAATGCTAAAATGGCTAAAGATTTGTGTTTTCTCCTCACTGGAAGTTGGGGAGGGGGGGGGTGGAATGGATGGAGATCAGGTCCACCAAAAGCCTGCAAGTGTAACACTCTGTGCCGCATTACTTCATCTCTGATAAGACGTGAAGCCGGCCAAAAGATACAAAGAAAGACAGCCCAGTAGAATAGCTCTTCTGTTCAGACTAGATAACTGCTTCACTCCATCTGGGCCTAGGGTCCAGACCCAGGCTAACGCTAACACTTTGACCTCACTGTACTGGACAAACAACAGCTTCACGGGGGCAGACAGTTAAGAGTTAAGAGCATTTTTAGTCAGGCTACCCTTTTCTCTGTGTTTTTGAGGACTGCTGCAGAGGTATAAATTCTTCATTGTTTACTGGCTGTCAGAACCCAAATAATACTTGCTGTGTCTTGCACACTTTCACTACCCTCTGGGCAATAGGTGTGAAACAGAGAGAAGTGACACTACAGGCCCAACTAGAACACAAACCTAACAATTTAACTCTTTCTTTACTACCATTGTTCCATACGGAACTCTGCACCTATATACAGCAGGTGCAAAGACCCCTACCATGAGGGTTGGACCAATGGCCCAACATAACACATCATATCAAAAACTACAAAAGTAGCATGCTAGGCATGCTAGGCATGCTATTTTACACACAAAACAGGATCTTAAAATGGGTTGGTGAGGATCATCTTTACATGAGATATAGAAAGGTCTTAGTATCTTTTCAGCCAACAATACAGTACATGGGTACAATACAGAGGACATATTTAATATCAACGTGGCGTCCACCAGATTTGGCTTAGTGGTTACGGAGACCACAGATGACTTTGCAGTCAAAAAGCTAATGTCCCACAATCCTTCCAGGTCAGGCCCACTCTAAAAGCCGTTGGAAAGGATGTCAATCACATGCTACCTGTTAGCCGTCTGCACGGCAGGGAAGGAAATAGCGCTTAATACTTTCTATGCCAAGTTGTCTGAGACTAATGTTGCTGAAGTCTTTTCATTAACATGGTTGATTTCTTCCCAGTCCAAGGGCAGGCAGTGCCTTGTTTATTCATTTATAGAGTTCCTGGAAAACACCTTCATCGACAAGACTGTCCTTATCTTAAATTCCACCCAGAGAGAACATTTCTTTTGGCCCAAAAAAAAAGGGGGGTCTCATAAATCACCAGACTGCAGAAAATGTGTTTGTTCATCATAGGAATATTAATCATACAACTGCCGTTTCCACCACCCCCTGAACTGTGAGTATAACCGCAATAGCAAACCTGCTCTTTACTCTGAGCTTAAGCACTGCTTTGATGATCTACACTTAAGTATCTTTGTTTCGTTTACAGTCGCAGTACACAGGACAGAATTGAATTGAGACACGCTGTTGACTGCGGGCTACCGAGTACAAATAAAACATTGAATATGGCATGCATATAAAAAACAAACTGACAAGCACTGACCATGAAGACAAACCAAGCATCTTCTTTTATTTTTGCTGATATAAATCATAGTTGCTATTCCGCAAATGGAGGAAGAAAAAAAGGGTGTTGACTTGATGCCAGCCGGCAGGGAGGCATAGCCGAACCTGTTGGGTTTCCATATAGGTGTCCGTTTCATTCAACATAGAAAGACATTCAGAAGTATGTGGCCCCTATGGTGCACGCTGGGAAGCCTGCCTGTTTGGCTTGCTGGGTCTAGTGTCAGTTACCACGTCCCTTAAGTCTGTCTGGGCCTCGATCCAAAGTTTGAACCATAAAATTATAGAGTCAGTCCTGATGGTGGCTTTCTAACTGGTCACAGAGCTCTTAGTTCAGCCTTGAGAGAGACCTCAGTCCAAAAGGAGGTGGGATATCTGGGACCAGCTCCCAACCTCTTCTGCCTCAGTGTGGCCACTCTGACAGTCGGCGGTCAATTCTTAATATTCTCCAACCCCCAACCTTCCTGCACTAACCCCAAACTCCCTACACTAACCCCCAACCTCCCTACAGTAACCTCCAACCTCCCTACAGTAACCTCCAACCTCCCTGCACTAACCCCCAACCTCCCTACACTAACCCGCAACCTTCCTACACTAACCCCAACTTCCCTGCACTAACCCCACAACCTCGCTACACTAACCCCCAACCTCCCTACACTAACCCCAACCTCCCTACAATAACCCCCAACCTTCATACACTAACCCCAACCTCCCTGCACTAACCCCACAACCTCCCTACACTAACCCGCAACCTTCCTACACTAACCCCAACTTCCCTGCACTAACCCCACAACCTCGCTACACTAACCCCCAACCTCCCAGCACTAACCCCCAACCTCCCAGCACTAACCCCACAACCTCCCTACACTAACCCACAACCTCCCTACACTAACCCCCAACCTCCCTACACTAACCCGCAACCTCCCTACACTAACCCCCAACCTCCCTACACTAACCCGCAACCTCCCTACACTAACCCACAACCTCCCTACACTAACCCCCAACCTCCCTACACTAACCCGCAACCTTCCTACACTAACCCCAACTTCCCTACACTAACCCCCAACCTCCCTACACTAACCCGCAACCTTCCTACACTAACCCCAACTTCCCTGCACTAACCCCACAACCTCGCTACACTAACCCCCAACCTCCCAGCACTAACCCCCAACCTCCCAGCACTAACCCCACAACCTCCCTACACTAACCCACAACCTCCCTGTACTAACCCCCAACCTCCCTACACTAACCTCCAACCTCCCTGCACTAACCCCCAACCTCCCTGTACTAACCCCCAACCTCCCTGTAATATGTCACTTTGTCATTTCTCCAAAAAGGAAAATGAAAACAAACCTATTGACGTCATAAGACCTCAGCACCACCAGTTTCTAATAGCAAGCAACTAAGATGTCAAGCTACAGGTGACAAAAAGGAGTGTGCACATTGTAGAGGACACAGGCTTCAGGGTCACTGTACTAGAATGAAAGCGTTTCGAAGCCACTGGCTCACATCCCCTCCCCCAGCTCACATTCTCCCTCCTTGAAAGTGTGTGGTGACCCAGGAATGTGTAAAATGGGGGCCAAATGAATTGCTTGGGCACTTGAGCTCTCCTGGCCATTACAGCCGGCTGCCGTACCTGTGTTGAGTCAGCACTATGTTCACTTTATCCATCTAATGGACAGCACTGGAATTTAATTAGCAGGAAGCCGCAGAGTGTGTGCCTGAAGATTCCCTGGGATAGAGAGAGGGGCGGGGGGGGGGCTTGGGCGTGCTTGTGCATGCGCGTGTGTGTGTGTGTGTGTGTGTGTGTGCGTGTGTCTCTGTGCGCTTACAGTGCCAAGGAAAGACCTGCACTGCATTGCTACTGATCCTCTTGTCACAATCCCATCAGTATTAAATAAAACATGGAAGGAAAAAATAAGGAGAAGACATTTTTCAAAATGTGAAAGGTACATATTTTGTAAACAGGTGCATTGATTTAGCAGGGTCAAATTATTTGACTTTGCTATTATTTATAACAGTGTTCAAGGCCCTTCATAACAGTGTGAGACAGCGGGGACTGTGCCACAGCGTGTACAAAGAGTGAGCTGACATTCCCTCTGAAGTTCAGAGACAGGACGTTAACAGGGCCAGCTCTCTCTCTCTCTCTCTCTCTCTCTCTCTCTCTCTCTCTCCCTCCCTCCACCTCTCTCTCCCTCCCTCCCTCCCTCCCTCTGCCTCTCTCTCCAGATCCCAGTCCTGGCTGTGCAACGAGACGGATGGAGGGAGGGAAAGAGAGAGGGAGGGTGAGTGAGAGAGAGAGGTGGGGGGGCATGCTCTAACTTTTGCTTGCCTGGTCACCGGGAGAGCAGCAGACTTGGGCTGGTCACATGGCAGAGAGCTCCTATGATTGATTGTTGCCTTATCTCAGTATATCTGACTTTGAACCATACCCTCTCTCTCTCTCTCTCTCTCTCCCTCTCTCTCTTTCTCGCTCTCTCTTTGTGTGGAAAAGCAAGCTAGAACTCCGGCCTGTTCTGTGTCACCAGGCTGGGAGAAGAAGACTCAGTATGACCAACTCTCTAGGAAAAGTCCCCACCCGTATGATATCAGGTCATGTTGACATTACCTGCAGCTTTGCAAAACTGCATCGAGCTGTGTACTTCCCATGTTCGGTTAATTATTAGCAACATGCATGTGAGGTGGAGAGATGAGCACATAGACAGCAAAGCGACCATGATACAGGCTAACTAAGTATATATGCAGGAGGTTACGGGTGTGCAACCAAAGTTTGAAAGGAGGAAAACTTAAGGGGATAGAAATAAAGAAGACAATAATACAGGGATGCTGCCCATACATATACAATTTTTGAATGAATCTAAAGAAATTTTCTCAATATGTCGTTTTTCAAGTTCTAACTCTGTTAAAGAGTGTGTATAGCTGTCATCAGTCCACAGGGGGCGCTGTGTTACGGGCTCTCTCTTAATTAAAGAACTACCCCCAGCTCTGTCTCTCAGGGCTCTGTTCCCATTCACCCAGATTACCGCCCACCCCATCTCCCCCCTAACAACTTCTCCAAGCCCCGATTAGGAATCTCAAAACAGTATTACATATTTCACAACAGAGTGCTGTGTTCTACAGCACCAGATGCTTCGCGAGTGTGAAATCACACAAACTTACAAGTGGGAGCAGAATTGAATCAATTTCAGGGTAAACCTCACAATAAAGACAAATAAGAAAAACACACACATCCTGATTATTCCTTAGAGAAGAAAGGCCGCGATTTAAACATATGCAAGCTAGGAAAGTCTCCCCCCCTTTCTTTTTAAAATTTACCAATTAGCTTGGTCACCAAGATCCTCTTTCCCAGATGGTTCACAACTAATCAAGTGGTGCTTTTGTTTTGTCTCTGAAAACAGTTTTATGGTTGGAGTGCACAAGGAAACTGGTCCTGTAATGCTTTGGGAGAATGCACTCTCTGTCAAATAAAGGCCAAACAATAAAACAAAACTAACAAGCCAGATACCTCGTCTCGTGAATTAGCGCTTCTCACGGCGCGGCAAACGAGAGGGCCCGACTGCATCAATCGCGACAAAAAAAAAAAACGGAGTGCATAGCTCATTTTCAAAACAAGGGCAAATTGAGAGCATTCTTTCTGCCTCCTTTTTTGTTTATTTCAGTGGGAAAATGTTGCTTTGCGGAAATACGGCGCGTGAAAAGAGACCCGCTTGGTTTTCGCGGGGGACAAGCGCGGGCAAAAATACGGTGGCATGAGAGAGAGAGAGAGAGAGAGAGAGAGAGAGAGAGAAAGGGAAAAGCTTGGTCCACCCAGCCTGAACTCCACTGGAGATCATCTGAACATGCCATGCTCCTCCCTTACCACTGATTGGACAAAAAAAAAAAAAAAAGCGCTTCACTTTACTTTCTCTTGTTATCTTCTTCACATCCACGGGTTGGCCTTAGAGCTATAATCAGCTACAGGAGAAGGAAAAATGACAAACTGACACACGTCAGAGCCTGGGATTCGGCCTTCCCTGAACCCCCCCAGCGCACCCTCTCTCTCGGCGCAAGATCGGGGTTGCGCATTGGCTACCGCTCCCCGCTGAAGCTGGGCAATTTTTCTTGAAGGAGTGCCATCCTTACAACAGGAAGAAACAAACGAAAGGAGGCACGCGCCAGGGATTGTGGTTTGGCACGACGCATACCGTATCCCTTTATAATTTATTTATTTATCTATGCATATATTTCCCTTTCCCTCCCGCTCAGCAGACAGATGGAGGGGCTGAGGGCAGCACTGGGGATAAATAGTTCAATAATTTAAAGTCACCTACGCACTCGGCACAGCCCGGCCCGGCCCGGCCCGGCCCCCCCTTAATTATTAAAACCAACATCTGACAATACGCACAAGAAAAGAAGAAGAAGAAGAAAAAAAACTGAAATAAAAATTAAAAAAACGAGGTGGGGGGCGGGGGGGCGCTTTAACGGAATCGCCAAGCAACGGCTCCGTAACAAAATGGGCACATTGTACGCTTCGCCTCCTGGACCGTGTCCAAGAGAGACGGACAGTGCTCTTAAAATATGCAGCGCCTCGACCACCCCCTCTAATAGTCGGTTTTATTTTCTTTGCGATCAAGCTGCAGCCGTGCATCCTGAAAACGCGTGCTTACCGCCCGGCCGCCGTGCGAGCGTTAAAACGCGAACCGGGAGTGCGAGGGTCGATTCGGATTCAAAGTCTTATTGGTTCGGAGAGCAAGGCCCCCTTTGCTTCGTTGTCCTCTGGGCTCTGATTCAGAACAGAAGCGGCGGTTTGAAAGCCTGGAGTGGAGGAAGGAGATGTGCAGATTGGTATTTCCAGGCACAGACGCGGAGCTGTAAAAACTTCACAGGAAAGGACGGGTCACTCGCTGGCAGTGTAAATACTGCTGGGGAACCGGCCGCTGGAAGCCCAGTGGCAGAAGGATTTCCTGACCTCCATTTGTAATTACAGAGTAGCTGAGAGACACAAGAGAGGCAGCACCCAGAAAGGGACGTCGGCTAACTGCTATCTGATAGCAGCGCGGGCTGTACGAGAACGAGACAACCATTCACATGTAAAATGGTGGCCACCAGTAAAATTGAATCAAATACTATGTTATACATGTTTGTGATTTTACATAAAGGCCCTGTGCAAATAAATCTTCCTTTGGGCCACAGCAGCAGATGGGCATAAAGGGTACAAATAGAGAGCAAGTCATCCGCACACAGACACACAGACACACACACAGGAATACAAATATATCATACATACTCACATACAGTACGCATATAGATGCATACATGTACACACACACACACACACACACACTATGTACATACAGACACACATGCACACAAATATATCATACATACTCTAATACAGTATGTATACACACACACACAGGCACACACAGGCACACACACACACACACACACACACACACACACACACACACACACACACACACACACACACACACACACACACACACACACACACACACACACACACACACACACACACACACACACACACACACACACACACACACACACACACACACACACACGTCAGAAGAACCAGTTCAGTAAACCCCATGTCTTTCCTCTACATTTTACCAGCCATACGGTAGTTTATTTTTCACTTCTTTCACCATCTGTAGCAACTTTCCCCCACAGACGGTCACAGCTGTCCTGTTTCATGTCTGCCTGCTCTTTTATATTCCATCCCAAATGGCTTCCCAACACAATGGTGCCCCCATCCTCAATCACCAGGCCCTTTCCCCGCGTCTCCCTTTCTTTCCCTGGCACAGCGCTAAAGCTTTAGGACTGCCCTTCCAACGGCAGACAGGCGTAAAATAACAACGCGGGAAATATATCTGAACCATAAAAAAAAAATACAGGCCACCAAAACAGAGTCGCTCGGATCAAATGGCTGCTGCAGAGTAAATCAGCTAAGAGAGCTTATCTTCGCCCTGCCAATCCCCCCACTGCTGACGACACCAGGCTGGGCCGCTGCCCCTGTGGCCCGCCCTCCCTGTGGCCCGCTCTCCCTGCCCGCCAAAACACTCCCGCTAAAAGGTCTCCTTCCTTAGCGCAAATAAGTCCATTCGCCTGATTGGAAACAAAGAAGAAGCACTTTGGGAACCCGGGGTGAAAGACAATTATCAAAAAGGGCCGCGCGCGACGGGGAAAACAGGAGTAACCCTATCATAAACCCTAATCTCCCAATCATGTGCCATCTACTGATTAATCTGCATAGGTCAGGGTTCAATCAAACGGTGAGTCTTGTGCAGCAGCGAATGGCTGGGACCTGAAGCTCGAGAGGGGGCCCTGGCTGCAGCAGTAAAGCATCTTGGGCTGCTAAGATCTCCATAAAGACAGTAACTCTCTTTTTCCGCGGGGCGACAAAAATCCCGATCGGCAGCGCATTCCTGGAGTCCAGGAGCATCGTGGGGGCAGAGCTGACATTTAGCCGCCGCGGGAACAGAGGGACCCCGGACACAGAGCTCTCCTCTTTCTCTTTCTCTCTCCCTCTCGCTCTCTCTCTCTCTCTCTCTCTCTTCATCTCCCCTTCTCATTCCTCCACCCAGTTCCTCCTGCGCCGTTATTCACTCCGCGGCCTCTCTTATATTTTATCAAACGATCAACCTGTCCTTCGCGTGGAGAGAGAGAGAGAGAGAGAGCCGCCGTGACCAAAGGAGAGTTACGTACTGTGGGGCCGGGGCAGAGCGAGACGGGGGGTAGTTTAGAGCGAGTTCTCCGTCGGCGCGGCGCGCCATTAGCCGCGCGCAGGGTTAATGAGAGCAGAGGAGGCCCAGAAACCCTGCAGGTAATTAGATGATTAGCACAGCTTTGCCCGCTCAGGCCAGGACAGCACATGAGCCGTCTGCCCACAATTCAAATGAAGTCCTCATCAAGTCCTAATACAATCAAAGTGCACACAATAGAGACTAGCGCGATGACTAGAGCCCTCCTAGCAGGGGCTTAAGACAATGGGACTCTTGTTGAATGGCGTGTGGATACAAAGAGTCTATTCTCAGAAGTTAGCCAAAGCTGCTGTTCAGAAATGGGAAGAAATGTCCACTCCTTTTAAAGGCCTGAATAGCCTGAGCCATTAGGAGCGGCTCTCCCCGCAGAGTTTAATATAGTTTAACCCGTTTGGAGTCAGGAGACTTAGGGGTTCAATCTGTCCCAAACTAGCCATGATACCCCGAGGGATATCAACAGGAAGCCTTGCCGAGAGACAAAATGGAAGCGGGCCGAAGGACAGCTATATCGGCCTTCAGTCAAAATCGCGAAATATACATTTATGGTTGATTACATTTGAAACGGCGTCAAAACGAGGCCCTCGAAAAAAAGAAAAAAAAACAGTTGCCATCAAACAGCATCTTTCATTGAGCCTCTGTTCACTGCTGGGGAGTCCCTGCCACGACTGGGCATTAATGCAGAATTAATGAGCAAAACTTCAGTGGTGCCAGCCCCCCCCCTCACACCACCCCTCTGTTATACAACACAGGAGGACAGCGGCAAAATCAGGATCAAAGTGCAGCCCCATTCCTCTCGCCCCACATCACTGTGTTCAGGTTATTCAGGCCGCAGTTCAATAGTTTAAACCTTTGAGTCGGCGTCCCCTGCTAGCGGAGTCTGAACTTTAAAACTCGACATTTTACCGGCAAACAATGATATCATTAACTTTCAACATCTGAGAGGCATTAACGGTTTAGCGTGTTGTGAATACGCTCGTGCGTTGACTTGTTCCTGCGGACAAAGTGACTTGCAACAATAGAAAGGACAAGACAAAAAAAAAAAAAAAAAAGAATAAGAAAAAGATGAGAGGGGAAATAAAGTGAGGAAATACAATCGACATTGTTTTAATGTCTGTGTGGCACAAAGATGCTTTTAATTCCCTAAACTAAAAAAAAAACTAAAAAATATGTTCAAATCTGTGGATTTCTAAGGAACGTAGAGAGAGAGATCTGTGTTGACAATAAACATTACAGGGATTACCTGAATTTGCTGCGCAACCAGGTTTGTGAGAAATTTAACCACAGAGGGGTAATGCCGTTTGACAAAATCTGACAGTGTTTTGCAGCTCAAGAACCCTATCCGCTTTTTTAATCCAATAATGCTGCAGCAAAAACGCTGGTTCAAAGGAAGGTCGTCTCCAATAATATTAAAAATGACTGTATTGTATGTCATCAGTCAAGCACTGCCAGCCCTCTGGAGCTGTTGTAGTACACACTTTGGAATCCTCGTATTATGCGATCTGCTTGCTTGCAATATATGTTAGCCATTTAAAACCAAGGAAAATTCTACAAAGGGGAGAGGGGTGGATTTTATGAATGAGTATGAAATACGCGGAAATACATTATAACAATGACCACAGTTCAAACAATAAAACAGGGTGAAGTGGTGTTCAGTTAATTATTAATTTTGAAAAAAAAAGTACTTATGGGGACTGTCTAAATAATGAGGGTGTGTGTGTGTGTGTGTGTGTGTGTGTGTGGAGAAAGAGAAAGAGGGACTGAAGATCTATCGGACCTGTGGTAGCTGTAATGGTAGAGTGGTTGTGGGGTAGTAGGTGGGATTGAGGGAGGGGGGATCCCAGCTGTAACATCAATGCCCAAAATGGAGGGAAGTGTCCCAGCCCACAGTGTGTACTGCTGTAACCACAACAAAGACTGTGGTTTATCCCACAATCGCCTTAAATAGCTCCAAATTATTGTTATTCCTCAGCCCGTGGAAAGGAAAGGAAAGGAAATATAAAACGGCTGTAACTTGAGACAAGCTAAGAGCAGCCAGGAGATATTGGCAGATTTTATTACTCTCAGAGAAACCCCTGTGGCAATGCAGAAAACTGCCATGTTTAGAGTCACATTTTAGGAGAGAACCGAGACGATTACATCTTTTGCTCTCTTCTCTTCTTCTACATCTTAATCATGTAACAATTTATAACAATGGCTCGGCGTTAAATCGCAGCAAACTGCAAGCTGTGATTCAAAACACACTTTTAGTCGGTCCCTGGAAGGCATAAGACCGGAGCTTATTTAGTTAGACTTTTGTACACGGACGCGTGCACGTACATATTCGCACTTAACACACACAAACACACGTGACAAGCATTTTCCTCGTCTGAACTTACATATGTTGTGCCTTTGAAGGCGCGTCACCGAGCTAAATAGTTTAGAACAACACACAGTGTAAATCTCTTTAAGAGCTCAAAGGGAAGTAGGGCAGAAGTCCTTACCGACAGTTAACACACACAAACAGTT
Source organism: Synaphobranchus kaupii (assembly GCA_029718625.1). Classification (NCBI taxonomy): domain Eukaryota; kingdom Metazoa; phylum Chordata; class Actinopteri; order Anguilliformes; family Synaphobranchidae; genus Synaphobranchus; species Synaphobranchus kaupii. Next base: position 35,189,269 of record CM056377.1, on the reverse strand, counting down.
TGCTCATTGCCCGGCCAGGGTCATATAAGGTAAGTGCAATATAAATATCTATCAGCATTCCTGGAAATGTTCACACAGGTCCTGTAAGTGCCATGTTATCTTTTTCAACCAGCGATATCCTTCAATTGTGTTGTGCGCGGCGGGAAGAAAAAGGAAAGAATGGAACCAAACTTCAATTCAATAAACAAGGGCAAGTTTTATTTAGGTGTTAGGCCGTTCGAACTTCACGCCGATCAATACACCCCTTTCAAAATAACAAGTCCAATAATCAGATTTTGGCAGATTAAGAAATGAATATGTGAATAAATTATTGTTTCGTATTCTTTTTTTATTCTTATTAAAAGCGAAGTACTGCTTCGTTGCGCATTTGAATATTGCACCTCGGTCTTCTGTAATTCACTGTGCGTAGTAACAAGGAGCACGATGGCAGCTCAGTGTCCTTTCAAACATCTCCCTGTGAACGCTACTCAGTCCTCCGAGCTACAGTGACCACAGATCAGCCGCCAACAAACGCCGGTCTGTCGGAGCGGGGAATCCACACCTTTGCGAGGCGAACAGAGCTCTGTTTGTTCAATCTGCGCTTCGCGCTCATTTTTACTCATTAGGACGGGCAGCCCCGTTACTCCGAACGCTGTCCAACCCATTTTAGTTCTGCGGACGTAGAGCAGCGAATCACGCCCCTGCCCCTCCCCACGCCGGCGTTTCCCAGACACGAGACATCTCTCGCTTTCCTGTTTGCTTCGCCGATGCCTCTGCAGTCAGCCAGTCAGCGGGGCCCGCGAACCGGAAAGGGCCTCGCCGTCCACTAACGGTTCTCAAAAAAATTGAACTAAAAAAACATACCTCCATAACCGCTGGCTGATGTCCTTTGCTTGCTTGATACCTGGAAACGTTCCATTCCCGTCAAAAAAATAAATAAGCACAAGCAAAAAAAAAAAGATTATTATTTTGAGGCTTGCTGCCTCCCTTTGTCTAGACCGCTAGACTGAGTGAAGCCGGGTGTGTGAGGAAGACTGAAAGTGAGAGGGGTAGAGAGGGCAGATGAAGGTATAGGACAGAGAGGCCCCTCCTATAGTGACATCAGTCTGTACCTCTGTGGCTGTCAGACACAACTTATTCAAAGTTTAACAACCCCCCCCCCCCCCCCAACCCAACCCCCTCCGACTCCCTTCCATGCAAAGTCACTGGTATTAGCAGGAGGTCAAAGAGCCACCGCCAAAGAGACCCCTTTCGCTTGACTGGCTGCTAATGAGAAAGGATGTTTATCTAAGAGGTCAAATGCCTAGAAGATAAGGTCGTGACCCTAACATCTTAAGCCCCGACCTTTCCCACGTGTGGTGTGCTCTTGTGATTCTGACACCCGGCGCCTGGTTGAGAATTAGGTTGTAAATTAGCCCTGGCTCTGCACCGCCTGCTCCCGGCGAGTGGAGGGGGCGGCCTTTGACACCACATCATTCTTAAAGCCGACATTTGATGCATGCTTCTGACGGCTAGATGACACAGGTCATTATTCGGGGAACAAAAAAAGTGATCTACTGCCGCCCACCCCCCGAACGCTCGATCTCTGGCAGAAAGGCATGGCGGTGTGCTTCTGATTTAGGCCTCGCTTCCTACACAACCGCTCCATTCGCCCGTCAGAGCAATTCCTAAATGTGAGAAGCCGACATCTGAACTCGCCTCTTCCACTAGCCATAAATTCACTCGTCCAAAGTCAACTCTAAAATGTTTCAGCTACATTGGAAAAATAGACTAAAATTTAACCGCGTTTGATTATTAATTTTGAAGAACACCACAAATCTTATTATGCCAAATAAATGAATAAATGACTCTTGGAATAAAACAAGCAGTTATTTTGCAAAACTACATTTTTATTTGGCTGTGAGGCTCGAGCAGTTTCTCACTCTGTAATGGCGACATAAACCTTTTTACCTTCCTCAGTCAGCTGAGGAGGCATGAATGCCTGCACTGTTTGGCAGAGGAGTCAAAACCGACCATGTTTTACTGCTAATATTGAAGCCATAATGCTACATACAAAAAGAACTCATCAGAGTTGGAGGATTATATACATTACATTTTATGTATATATATTACAAATTGGACAGAAAATTCTCAAAATAATTTGTTACACAGCGAAGATGTTTGGCAGTGTTCCCCCGTGGTTAAAAAGTACTGAAAAGTGACCGTTTTCCCCCAGCGAATGAGTGCGCACTCTGACGCCACTGCAGCTACAACAATGGAACGCGCGCAAACGCGCAAAACGAAAATTGCGATCCCTCTCCTGCAAAAACAGCGGAGGGTAATTACTCAAAACAAACTAAATGGAAAAAAAGAAAGTAATGCCACGCTCCGCTTAACGAAGACGAAGAAAGTTTTTCATTGTCTGTCTGTGGTATGCTAGTGGTTTAAGAAAGGGGTCTGAGATGGGCAGAGTGTGCTGTGTTTTTGGCCCTTGGACAAGGTAACAGGCTTCTCGGGATTGGCCGACGGGAGTAGTTTTTCTTGAAGGTTGATTTTCTGTGCACTACTGCTAGTGTACCAGGGATCTATAACCAAGGCCTTGGCTCACACTCTGATGCAAAGGCGACCATGACGGCCTACTGCCCATTTTTACAGTTAGTACACAGGGGTTATGTCTTAATCTATCTTTCTTTGTGAGGGGGTGGTTATAAAGTAGTTTCTTTAAGATGCATGTGGGGCAAAAACAAAATCACTTAATCGCCACACAATTACGCTTTTCCACGCTTTTATCAGGATGTGCAGCCTGCAGACCTGAGAAACAATGACTATATTATATCACAGTTACCAGCTTTTTCACTTGTATTCATGTATTCATGTACCGAGTCATAAAAAATGCCATTTTAGAACCCCAAAAATTAAATGCAATTCAATGCAACCTAGTCATGCCTAGAATGCGTGGATTTAGAAACAAGCTTTATCGATATCAAACAGCACACAGTCTTTTATCGTTCTCTTATTGAGTTGTATTTTATTTAGTCAAACACTGCCCCCTTATATTACCAGTACATTAATATTAATACAAGAATGCATAATGAAATCTTAATCATAATTATTCTTTGAAAATAAATACATTTTGATCGATTCATTCGTTCGAGTCCATTATTTTCAATTGAAACTGCCCCACTTGCGTACAGCTTTACTCTTGGGTACCAGACGCCTCTGAAAGGCCGATGCTTGTAAAATGTTCCGCAGAATGCCCTGTCCCTATGCTGATATGTAGCAGTGAGATTACTGGTAAGTAATGAGGGTGATGGCAGCAGTGGAGGATAAATTTAATTACTGGCTTTAGCTGCCCTGGAGAACCCCACCTTCGGCATCTGAGCATGAGGTCAGCGTCTCTTCGGATGCCTTTTAATCAAGAGCGCTCCAGAAACGCTCCGCTGCTTTAAATAAGACAGAGGGAGAAACTCGATCCGGCGGGACGGGCCGACGGGAGAGACAGAGAAAGACACAGAGGGAGTGAGAGAGAAAAGGAAAGAGAGAGAGAGCGAGAGAGAGAGAGAGAGAGAGCGCGAGAGACTGTGGTGTTAACGCTGCGGTGGGAGCACCTCCACGCCCTGTGGCCTCCTTCTCTCTCTCTCTCTCTCTCTCTCGCTCTCCTTCTCTTTTTCTCCCTCTTGTTCTTGCTCTGACACCTCTTCTGCACCATAGAGATCAAATAAAATCTCCTACTTGGATGATTGGAACATGAGCAAGGCAAAAGGCTTGTGAATAGGCTTTGGGAACATCTAAAGGGAGGATTTTCTAGGCCAGAGGAAAATTTGTTTTAGTAACAGCGCCTGTCGCCTGTTCCTTGGACCGATTTTCAGTAAGACATGAAAGGGTCAGCGTTTTTATCCTGAAAGCTCGCCAAACTCTCAAATGCTAATGTCGCAAACGCTAACACTAATAAATTACCGACATCAGTTTTTTTCTTCTCTTTTTAACATAAAGAAAACGTGTTATTTTCGTCACAAAAACAAAGCAGTAACGTACGACAGTGCGGGTAGTCAGGAAAAAAAAAAACAGTTTATGCTGCATCCGTCTAAAAGGAGCGCATTTTTCATGGCAGTTTGGCCTTAGTGAAACAATTTGCTTGAGAGAGGAAATGATTGTAATTAAGGTGCTCAGTTTGCCTTGCGAAACAGTGCTCTTTCTATGCCTTCCGAGTGAAAGCCAGTGTTTGTGTCGCTGTCAGTGGAAGAAGGATCCCCTGCTGCCTCCAAGCACTTACCAGTTTGGCCATTGGTAAAATGGCCCTGGAATGCACTCTTTCATTTCATAAAAATAAAAGCAGTAAACATCATATTAACCATTTCAAGAAAACAGCAAAAGCAGAAGGGTTAAGCACTGCTAAGAATGCACAAAATAACAGACGACATGTTTCATTGTGAATTTGCGATTCCAAGAACAAGCATCAACTGAAATGCCCAAAAGAAAGTGTACAGTGCCTCATTAGGCTTTTTTTACTGAAAGAAGAATGTAATTACATTACATTACATGCTTAAAGATGAGGTAACAAAATACAGGTACTGAATTGCTCATAAAAGGTGGTGGCTGGGAAAATAGTACAGTACAGTTATAATAAAATCAGCGTATTCACACGTAAGAACATTTTGATGCTTCCTGTTGTTTCTACTCAGTTTTGGGTATATTTTTAACATTTACTTTTGATCACATACCAAAGTACGATAATTAGGTATGGTTCACTACAGCAAGCCCTGGAAAACATATATTTTAAATATGAATCACCTTTCCCTTGATCAACTTGTTAAAAAATAATTAAGCACACTGTAGATTATCTGTGAAATTTTCATTTTGCAAATTTTCCTTAATGGAAATTAACAAAAGGCAGAGCAGAGCACACACTGCTTATTACGAAGGAAATTACAAAGTGTGCATGTGTGCTATTATGCTAGCTAGGCATGTTATTGTTCAGTAATGTACATTGTAAATTCTCACTGCTATTAGGGGCTCAGTGGTTCACCGAGTCCATGGTTCATTGCATACTGTGGTTTTTCAGGCAAGGCTTTGAGTCACATAGCCGCATCATTTGGAAAATAAAGAAAGGCTGGCTCGGGGCTCTACACAAACTTTTACTGCAGGTTGCCAAAAAAACAAAAAAACAAGATCAGCTAAATGTGTGTGTGGCTGTGCAGTTGGACATTCACACATGCTTTTTCAGTTAATGCTAGTCATGCTAGTTTTTTAGCCCTTGCAGCATACCACTACAATACCATAAAATAATTCACAAAAAATATGCTGTATTGACCATTAAAACCTTAACATGACAGCACATGCTGCCATTTAAAACAAAGCACTTGACTAAGCTCATGAGAAAAGCTAAAACGGTATTTTTCATAAACTTTTGAAAAAATGAATAACTATATTTTCGACGTTTTAACAAGTCTTCCATAATGTTCCATACAACTTGTAATGATAATAAAACACTTGCACATGACAATATATAAACCATTATGAGCCCTTAAAACAACTGGTAGACAGACAATTGAGTAGCATGACTTTGGTCAGGATGCCAACTAACTAGCTAGCCAGCTCAAGTTACAAAGCCTAATTGTTTCCAAGATATTTTCGTATTTATAGACATTTCCCAAGTTTATATAGTTAATGTATAAGTAAAGCTCATCAAATGTGAAATATCTCAATCTTGATTACTAACTTGTAAACATGCAGTATATCAATGACCAAGGAGAGTTGTGTATGTACATTATTTCGTGCTGATCCCTTTGGACTGAATTTTACAATGCATTCCCAAATTGATGCAAAAACCTTCTCAGATGAAATCGATATTTGTAATTAATTTACCTATTTAACATGCAAAATGAAATATGCTCCATGAAGATCATTGTAGATGAAAATAAATGAAGATCATTGACCAACCTTACACATGTTTTTAAAATATAATGTTTACATTTATCTGCCTGCTTATGTAGTAAATATTGCTAACGATTATGCTAACTAGTTGAGTAAACGAACTTCATTTTTTCAATTCTCTTACTCCACTGCTATTCTTGGAGGTCTTCCCTGTCAATGTTCACATTTCAAAATAAGAGTAGTTTACGTGTTTACACAAACAATGTGTTGGGGTTCTTATTTTGCTACAAGCTGGGATTCCTTTCAGTGACAATGAACTAGCTATCAGATGGAGGATAGCCCTGAAGTTCATAGAATGTCTTGCCCATTTTCTTAAATATTTGTTCAGAACTAATTATTATATTTAGTCAGACAATATTTGTGAAATGAACTGCCGCAGCTAATTAGCATTAAATATTTTGATCCATGGTTCGCCACATTATAACAGCTGTGGGTAGAGGAGAGAAACCAAGAAGACCTTGAAGTTACACACATTTTAACAGGACCTACTGGGGTATTTCTGCTCTGTCTATTTCTTCTGTTCTTTTCTTGGAGTGAAACGCGCGGCCTGCATACAGCCACACAGATGTCTAGCATAAAAAGTAATGAAAAGGTTGAAAGCCTGGCACTATACATAAATAAAGTAAGATCACTTCTTTACAGTACTTTAGCGCTCTGCGTATGGAAATTTGTGCAAATTGAGGTACAACATCTACCTGCATTAAATGTAATATATTCTGATTCGGTTCAAGCGAAATATGTGATGTTTAAAAAAAACGTTTTGTCCTGAGTTGAGTCCATGCACCTTCATTACTCAGCACACAGGGATGAGGCACATATTTAAAATAAATAATCCATTCAGTCATTCATGTTAGCGCTAGTTTGCACCTGATGTAGAGTCGTACACTTGGACAGCGTTAAATTAAGCTAAACCGGGTCGTCCGATTAACACGGGAGAAACTATTCTCTCCTCGGAGCGGTGGAACAAACAGTGCTGGCATGCACACTTTTCCCCCTGATACTTCCTCTGAAAACTTTTATCAGCATACCGCAAAAAAAGCTAATTGCTTATCTTTGTCTAATTTGTTTTGAAAACATTCGCAGCCTATCAGAATGGAAATAATTAGCTTTTTAGCCAGAACAATAACATGTGGAATGCCTGGGTAGTTTTTACAGTGCCAAATTTTCATGAAAAAAAAGTGGCCAGTCTAGGAAACAGCGTGTGGATGACCAGTGAGAGGAACTTGGCACTGTTGTCACCCTTTACCTCCATTGATGCTCTATTGGCCATTGAAGAAATACATTTTGTCTACTGCAGATAACATTCATGTCAGTGAAAGTGCTTTGGGAGTGCCAATGGTATCTCAGGGTCTACATACATTGTAGGAATTTATTTTTTAAATTTTCCTTTCCAAACACAACACATGATGTTTTTTTATTGCAAATATTTCCCTGAGCTCACAAAATTAGGATACCCCTCCACCATCAATCAACTTATATTTCAAAGTGGTCTCTGATACAGTGGTACTGATACATTTTTCTATGCTGACGGACTGATGCTTGAGAATGTATAAGGGTTCTTTCCTCTGAAATAGTTCTTCAGAGCAGGGTTTCACCAGATAGATTGTTCAATTGACATGCTATTTGTAACCATCGAACCCCAATGGGAGTCTATTAAGACCAGAAAGCAAGAGGCAAATCAAACTGGACACAGTGACCACTCAGTGCCCCATATACAGGGGCTAAAGAACGTCAGGGACCTACAAAAAAAACACTGCTGGTGTTATAACGAGACATCAATGCAATAAATCAATTACGTGATTAAAAAAAAGGTAAAGGGAAAAGAGACGTACTCACCTGCATGCACGAAGTAGGCCAAGTACAAGTCGAGCTCCTTTACTGAAACTCCTATGTGGTGAGGCTGCACACAAAGCCCTGGGTTCGAGCACTGTGGGGACTTTACCAGCCGTTCGCCATCAGTACTTTCGAGCGGAATACCTTTGAATAAAATCACCATGACCAGGTCCAGCCTCCAGACTTTGTCTGCCTGGCGGAGGCAGTCGATCCTGCGCATCTTGCCCTTCTGGTCGGGGTTGGAGAGCACGCAGCACGGCGGCTTCTTCCCGGTGACGGTGAGCACAAAATCCTCTCGGAACTCGGGCCGTATGTCCTTGCGCAGCTTGGCCAGGAGCCGCGAGGCCCACTTCTGCTTGACCTCGGGCTTCTCGCCGAGCAGCTCGTCCTTCACGGCGCGCTCCTCTTCCTTGGACATGCGCTTCTCGTGCTTCTTGAAGTACTTTCTCTTGCGGGCCTGCAGGTTGAACCATGTGTAGGCAAAGGCTCGCACGTGGGGCAGCAGCGCTTCGATGAATGGATGGAATTCATCCTGCGCCCCGGCGGAGAGGCGGCCGCGAGAGAGGAGACAAAAGGAGAGAAAGCACAGACACCATTAGTTCATCTGAAGACCAAATACAAATAGAAATAATTAGCAAACCATCTGAAAATAATTATCATAAAATACACAAGAGAAAAAATAAGCCAAATATATATATTTTTTTTAAAATAAACTTATCACCAATAAAAGCAAAGAAGTGTACAGGCTCCGTGTATAATAATGTATGCTGAATAGAATGAATCACGTCATCATTCAGCCAGAAAGGACCACGCAAATATAATACACATGTCCAAACGTCAATTTTTAACGCAGTTCTTTTTCAAACGTTTATTTATATTTACGTTGGATTTTAAGCCTTTTAGTCTGTAGCGTTACCCCGTCACTGGGAAAGGAAAAGCATTTGCTTTTTTTTCCCTAAGCTAGAGGGAACAGTGTGAAATAAGGCCCTTCTAGGCCACATCTTGGCTGTCTGGCAGGAATGTTGGTCTGTGGGGGTCTGGCAGGACAGAGGAAAAACAATAACAGAGAGGGAAAGCAGAGAGCTATCTATTTATATCTTTTCACCATACAGATTCATGCAAATGTCTACTTGGAGTTTTCCTTCTCGCTAAGTTTCGGTTTTGTGCCATTAGTCTAAAATGTATAGTACTTTGTGTGCAGGAACTATTTTTAAAGTTGCCTTTTTGTGTGCAATGTAAAGAAGATGGCTGCTGGGTACACCTGCCGCTATTAAAAAAGGTCCCCATTTTTGGCCGGATTTCGATCACCCTCAAGAGCCCTCCACACCTTATATAAAACACATGTATAATGTAAATTATAAAAGCACAACTACCACAGACACATTTTGAGCTGAACTTCAGAAACATTTATCTATTCTGAAAATGAGATAATCTAATCCTTAGTTTGTTATGTCAACAAAACTGATTATTTATTTTATTTTCACCTGACAAATCTCTTTGATGTATTACCCCCCCAGACACACACACACACACACACACACACACACACACACACACACACACACACACACACACACACACACACACACACACAAACACGCACACACACACACACACACACACACACACACACACACACACACACACAATGTGGCAGAAAGAACAAAAACTAAATTACAGCCGCAAGATACACAAACAATAATTTCGGCAACCTACATAAATGTAATTGATCTCCATAACTATGAGTGCACATGTATTCTAGATACACAAAGTGGCAGAATGAGTTCATGGTAAAAAAAAGGATTATTTTATTATCATTTTAAATTTAAGGCCCTTCAGTCATGACTACAGAATAAAATAATAGGTCTGGCTTCATTCAGAGTCTGCTAATTAACCATGACTATCACAGTAATACTATTTTCCAATCTGTGCATAGTGATCAAATACAGGAAATAAACACATTAGTCATCTTCTTTCGTTTGCATGCAATATCGAGAACGCCAATGAATAAAGAATCAACACAAATTGCACAGATATAATATTTGCACATTAACAGAGTGTGTGCATTGCAGATGGTATGTGGATAAAATTATATTTTTTTACGGCATCAGGTACCACTTACATGCTATCTAAACAGCAGCCATGTTTGTGAACCTACACTGTAGCTATGCAGTAATATTAATACAGATTGATTCGATTTTTTACTAATTTAATATGGATACCAGGACACATCCCTTTCAAAATCTGCATTCCAGATTGACACAGAATTATAAGCGCCTAAAATGAATCTTTTTTGTTTTTTTGCCACATTTTGTGAGGTAAACTTTTTGTGACGTGCATGCAAATACAAAAAAGGATGGAGCGACTGATGTCGTGTCCAAATGGGCCACGCTATACGCCATGCCAAACAGCACTAGCACTGCCACTTAAAAGAGCCTGACTTTCTATGGTGCAGGGTTGGTTAAGGATATGCTCCTGTTCATATTCTACACTGCACTTTTCCATATTATGTGCACTGTTTTTTTTTGCTCATTCTTCGCAGTTCTCATCAAATACAGCACTCTGCGCGGAACTGATCCAGTCCAGGACAGTTCATCTGGAAGCTCCCAGTGCAATGCCCTACTACTGCATGGTATTCAGAAAAATAAATCCAAGCCCAGTTACATGTTGAAAAGGATCCATGCTAAATAAAACCGCTGGCTAAATTCCAGAGTCAAAGCAAAGCACGTAAAAACACTCCGCAGAGAGACGGGCCTACAGCAAAAAAAAATATGAACCAAGAAATGCTTGTCTCACATTTTATATAGTCCCATTTTATCATAAATTATTATTTTATATTTTTATAAATTAAAATTAATTTAGTTTTTTTTTTCTTCTAAACTTTTTACGTACATTATTGCCCGTACTAACATGTTGAAATTATTAGGATTACATACAGTGCTTATTTCTGGCTTCCTAAAGTACTCCCGAAACTCGTCCCCGTTATTGCAAGCGCTACTTTGAGAACTACATCAACAAGACTAGAAATTTGCCATCAAGGGTGTACATAGAGCATATTCTGCTCACTAATAAAAGTAACAATCGCATAAAAGGACCCAAATCTTCAGAAAAAACCTAAATGTTATGATTATATGAATCAATTCACGTTGTACAAGCAATTAATATAAGGAGGGTGTACAATAATTCACGAACTTACGAAAAATACAGCATTACCATTTAATAAAATTATGTGCAATGTTCTTCAAACCAAGGGGTTGTCATGAGATTTCCACACTAAACCTTGAAGTTCACACAGATTATGAATTAGAGCCAACTCTACAAGCTACTTTAACTCGTCTATTAAGTTTTTACATGGAACAGGTCCTCAAATCATGCAAAAACTAAGACAACTTTGGTGAAAAGGGCACTGGTACACACACGTCAAGGTGCCAGCTGTACAGGGAAGAATTCTGCCTGACTTTCATGTAGACAGGACAACAGACCATTCACTTGACTTACAACCCAGTCACAACAACTCACTAGCCTGCAGAGCAACAACATACCATTGCTGCCATGCATACACATACACACATGCGAGCGCACGTATACCGTACGCACACGTTTACCGTACGCACTCATATGGAAATGTGCGCATAAAGCGTTTTTCATTACCGCTCCTCCTTTTTACTCACTAAGAAAGTGTGGACTCAAACACGACTCGCAAACTGCGAGTTAAAGTGTAAGTTCAATTGTGCAAATTAAAATTAAACATTTAAGTACAGAAGTCACATGGAACTGCGTAAACCTGGTGGCAATGCGTGGGCAAAATATACGTTTGGATTTTTACTTTCCCAAAGTTTAGGAGTGTGTTTATGGAAGCTGTATTATGTCCAGTGTTCAGCGGATAGAGTGTCTTAAGGAACGCAGAGCCTTGCCGTTCTTGGGATATACTGCACAGGGGTGCTTTGGCTTCACCTCAAGACGTATTATCACCCCATGCATGCATTAATACTTAGAATGCATGGTTCGGCAGTGCATACTTTACAATACCTACTTATTTTGCTTACGCGCATATAATTATTGACTTGGAATAATTACCTGAGAATTTTTTTAGAGAAAACACATGAGATTTGCCTTTATCTTTGAAATTAACACCAGCCTCATCCCAAAAAGTCTCCAAATTGCATCATTTCAAGTTAGATTAAACTTTTGCAAATAAAATATCCAAACTATCTACAATGACTCTCAGAGAAATATAATCTTCAATGCTATTAAATATGACTTTGCAATAGGTAATGGTATATAATATATTGTTAACTGAGTGTAATCCCTGATTTGTCTGTGTTATTCTGTGTGGTTTCCAGCTAAATACAAGTATATTGGACATACAACATTTTTTCAGTTTTTTTTTCCAGATATGTACCCACATACATGCTTGTATCTGTGTAAGATACATCCATTTTAAATGCATTAACTGAAATGACTCTGACGTGTATACGCGCCTTATAATGTTAGAATGTCTTTAGCTTAGCATCCAGCTGTGAGCTCATTCAGCACACCTTGCTGACAGATGTAATGGCTCCAAATAGCGGGCCTCTTACAACAATTCATAAATAACTGTAATCTTAAATACAAATGACGGTAATCCCCCTTTATTGACACCCATGCTGCTCGAACCACAACACACAGAACTAATTATGAAAGAGTCGGCAGAGTTTACTTTCTCCCCTTGCTGCGGCTGCAGAAGTAAACTCACACGCACGCACAGATTACACTGGCAGCAAACTCGGATCATAAAGGGTCAAATAAGATGTCAGCGAATCAAAGAGCTCTCAGCTGCTTCTCAGCCATTGCTGGCTCTGCAAGTGTCTGGCACAAACAAACAGCGGGGTTTTTTTTTTTTGGGCTAAGAAAAAGAGTTGTCCATTTTGAAACGTTCACTGCTCACCTTGCGCTGGTGAAGAGTGCAAAGGCGAAGAGAATTTCGCCGCTGCCTCCTTCGTTTGACGTCAGTGTGAGTTTTAACTCGCGCGTGCCCTTTTTTCATAAAACTTCCCACGTCCAAGCGGAACGCTGAAGATGACCAAAGTCTATTTATTATAGGGTGGCATAATACAATATCCAATATGGGGGTTATTCGTTATTCGTCTCAGAAATATAAGATAGGGTTTGTAGGCTATATACAGCTGAGAAAAGAAAAACATGTTTCCAATTCTTGATTATGTAAATGAGCTCACCGTGTCACAGCTTCTTTTATGCGCAGCTCTGCGAGAGATTTCACTAAATATTTTGAGCGTACTCAAGCAATTAAGCAGAAAGATAATACAGAAATGTACAAATTAATAAAATATATTTTATCTACGCTTTTTTTGGTGTTATACCCCCAGATTCTAATGTTTTCATTTAAGATGGAATGATACAGGTTCTTTGATCATGGACTGTAGTTTAAAATGGGCTACGGCAGGGTTAGGATGCAAGTTATTTGCCAGCATTATATGGAAAGGCTCCACTCAGGCTTTTACAAATAACTTTAAATACAAAATGCAAACCATAACCCCAATAGAGGTCTCTCATCACTCATTTATTTAAGTTTCTTTACTCCTGGAATACTTTTGTCCACATACATTCCCAAACAATGGGAAATTACCTCTCTAAATTCTAACTCTTTCAAAATATATGCTTGTACATTTTACTGTAGTTAGAAAAGAACATTCTACTGTGCTCTGTTTCCCAATAAAGATAAATGTCGTCTGTTTTCTCATAACTGCATAAATTGATATCTTAATAATTGCATATATGCTAAATAAATGTACAGTTTTGTAACGTGAACAGTGCATTGATGGCTATCATCTAATGATTTTTAAAAACAGGTTCCACTTTAATTTACTTTCAAGTTCACACATATATTTAAACATAAGGACAACCAATAAAGTCTAAAAGGCTCCTTCGTCTACGTCTAAAATTGCCACAGAGAATAATGGTAATGGTAAAGTGAAACATCAAACACCAGTGGGTCTCAAAGCAAAATTCAGGACTTACAGCAACACCACCAAGGTTGGTCCCTCAAACAGAAACAAAACATGAAGGGAATAATAACTGAAAATACTAAATATATTCCAAAAATAACTGAAATATGAAAAAAAAATTAAAAAGGGTATTGAGAAATTTTTGTCTTTATATTATGAAGAGGCCAAGTGCACCATTGTCATGGTAGCATGACTCTAATCAAGTAAGATACATTCATAAATCATACAAACGCCAAGACTGACTCAAGCTTTATATGCAATTGCAATGACCATTCAAAAGCAAACAAGAATCCAATGACAATTAATAGTTTTGTTAAAGTTTGGTTCATGATTTGTGCGTAAAAAAAACTTGACAGGAATTATTCTAACAGCCTAAATATGGAGCCTCTTCATTAATAAAATTAAGAGAATAGACAATAATAATTCAAATGGAATGGGATATCATTTAGAATGCTGCGTGATTCATGGATATTGCTGGGTATTTGTTTGTTTATTTATTTATTTTTGTCTACATTTATTTATTTTAGTGAGGTCTGCAGGTCTGTCACCTCAACTTACCCCCGAAATCCGAGTCCCACATACAGTAATGAATAAAAGCATGCGCGCCTTGCTGTAACTCGTGTTTTGGCGGACTCCATAATCACTCCTTTCATTTTCATTTCTGGGCTCTTCGGAAATATATGCAAATTACAAAAAAAACAACAACACTAATGCCGTGAAAGAGCCGCTAGCACGAAAACACAAAACAAAAACCTATAAGGGTTAAAAAAAACGCTTCGTTCTTAAAAGGCCTCTAATACTGACAGCAACAGAGTCGGGGTAATGCAAGAAGCTGCTTGTCCTCCAAATTACCAAATGATGCCTTATTATAATAGTTAGGCCATTTCACAGTATGATAAGCAAATATTTTTGCATCAAGCAAAAATTGTTAAAAAATCTACGACAACACACATTGCACGGTGTTTTTATTTTTTTTAATTCCACAATTCGAGTTTTAGTATTTCGCAGATCATTCACAAATATCGCCACAAGGCGCCTGGGTGAATATCAATTTACAAAAACAAGGGTTATTACAGATAAATTCTAACTCTAAGTCCAAACTCGTGTGCTTCCAGTGCACATGGCTTGCAGAAAAGTTCACAGTTTATTAGTTTGAAAAGTGACGCGTATACTTGAGAAACTCGCATCTATTCGCCCATATTTCATAACTCTGTTCTTAACAGACATAATTTTTAATAAAAGTCTATATTGTAGCCAACCGCAACCATTATGTTTAGCAAGACTTAACTGGGCAGTACTGACACATTTGTCAAGTGATAAAATGCTAGTAAGTCTTTATATTGCCGGATCTAAGTAAAAAGTAAATGACAGCTGAGTGCAATTCACATTTAAAGTAAAGTGTGCCCGGTGCGTTTATTAGTAAGTTCACTTACGCAACAATCCATTGAAAAAGTACCCACATAGAAAATTAATTTAGCAAGTTTTGATAGATATCAACACGCGCGTAACATTATTCGAGTTTAATTTCAGTTTAGTTTTTTATTCTTCATATGGATCCTAAATATCAAAAAGGCATGCTAATTTAACTAATTTAATTCAATAACATGATATTCCGCACAATAAAATGCAACGGAAAATAGACAAATAGACATGTGTACATTTGTACGAGGTAGGCGCCATCCGCCATGTGGTAGTTATACAGATGGCTCTGTCAGACCTGGAATGCATACTGCACACAAAGTTACTTGTCTTAAGCAACGCAATAGCCCACATCGCGGTGTCCCACCCCAGCCAGGGAAACAACCCAAATGCAGCACATATTATTAATTACAGAGGAAAGATTCACTTACCTGTGTTAGACATAGCGGAGAATACATGCCTGCTGTGTTTTATTTTGGATTTGTAAGGTGTGTCTGTTTTGTACAGAGCGTCTGCTTGTTTATGTATGTTAAGTGGTGTGTGTATGTAAATGTGTATGTATATGTGTACGTGTGTGTATGTGTATGTGTGTGCGTGGTGTTTGTGTCCGTGTGTGAAAAGAAAAAAAGGAGAGAGACAGAGAGAGAAGGGAGAGAGAGGGAAAAAAATCAAGCCTGCTCCTTGCTTTCACATTTCCAACTCTGCGAACTGCAACCAGCGCTTCACCGCTCCATAGAGTTGAACTTTAACCCCGCCTCGAGTTACACAGCTTCCACTCTCCACACACATCTACTGTACTCAGCTGTTAAAGCCGTAGAGCAGTCCCTTTGCTGGGGTACACACAACTTTCACCAGTGGCATAATCAACAATCAAGAAAGGTCCCGAAGCGGAGCGGCAACAGAAAGAGTACGGGGGGTTGAGGAACCAAAGAAAAAGAAAAAGGATGAATCGATGGACGACGGAATCTTATCTACAAACGCAAACACTGGAAAAATGATCGTAAATAGCGCATTCCACCAGATCCATGTAGCCCTGCGCGCATTTAAATTGCTCAGCGCTTTCTTGTTAAGGGTAAGTGTATGCTTGTAACAACTACAAGCATAGCAGGCATATGGTAGCTCTGCCGAGCACCAACTCCGCACCGAGTCTGTCGGATTTAGTGCGAACGAAGACGAACGAAGAGTGAGACGGAAACGTATTAATATCCGCAAGACATAAGCAAGTGCTTGATAGCAGAAAAAATGCGACACCTGAGTTTTTTTGCTGCTATTTTCCAAAGAGGAAAAGGAACAGAAAATCCCGATTTTCAGTCTATCCAAAGCACAGCAGAGACAAACCAAAACGTCTTTACTGTGTCCCACCTCGCAACCAGTTCACTTTTATCCACTGTGCCAAGAGGACAAACTCTTTGGTTCTTCTATCCGAACAGCTTCCGAAATATCCAAGATAAAAAATGAGCAATTATGCGATAACGTTCTTTAAATGTTGGGAAATATTAGAAAATATCCTCAATGTTGCCTCTGAGATAATGGTAAGAACGCGATAGCAAGAACGTTGCGCAAGATGGAACGTGGCAATGTTTACAAAGTTAATAAAATGAAGGCGAAAACGCGACTATTCAATCAGTCAGCGAATCCAGACGCGGAACAATGAGTATTTTAGCCGCTCAAATTATTAGCCCGAGCGCCTTTGCCCTGGCACGTAATGGCTTTTTCCAACCGGTGCGTACAGCGAAACCCCTTGCAGAGCGGTGCAGTTCAGTTGCATATAATGCTTCCATCCATCAGAGCAAAATGTATATTAAACAAAGTGATATACGTTAAAAAGCAGAGTATTGAGGGAAGAGCGAGAGATAGAGCAAGAGCGGAGCAGCGTGCACTTGGTAGGGGTATATACCGCCCCTTTTGTACAATGCTTAACTTTTGTGATACGTCCGACTAAGCAATTGGCCTCTCGGCGCTGTTTAACATTTTCTGAACAGTATTTTGTAGATACGCTGAATTCCTCTGCTGCCTGACAGTTAACGTTTTATTAGTTAAAGGGCCAAACGCCCGGTCGTATTATTATTATTCATAGTAGTAGTACGTTAAGACAACTAGAATGTATTATTATTATTATTAATATTTCACTGCCTTTTCAAACTAATTTTGTGAAACGAATGGTTTGATTTCACAGTTAAGTCAGAAAATTAATTATTCTAGTTAAAATCATGATTTATTAAAAAAATAGTACATCACATCAGACGTCACACAATGGTCATCTGTGCGCAAGTCTACAATATACCTACAAAATACACACCAAAATGGTATACCAAGAGATATGGCATAAAACACTGCAAAGTATGTTATCAACAAACTTTACATAACAATAAAAGTATCCCACACAAAATTACGGAAGAAATTATAAACAAGAACAAACAGATTATCAATAATTCTGATGTATAACTCATACATATCATTATGCAACCATGAGTCCTCTGATGCACTGTGCACTCTTAACCTCGGCGAGGCTACAGACATTATCAACGTACAAACAAGGTACACCTCGTTTGCTTAGTTTTATCTCTTAATATAAACCCGTGTTCTTACTGCTTTGACAGAGAGGCAGCATAAAAGCCATAACGTCGTCGCTAAGGTTTAATGATTACCAATGCCAGTGTGTGTATGATGTATGGTTTAAAACCATAAAACTCATTGCACTAGCATTGCCCACAAGTAAATATATATGACGTACATATGTGAAGCATTTTATTAGAACTTGACTAGACCATTAATAGCAAATGCAAGTGCCCCTTTCACCTAATACGTGGGGATTTTACATAATATGAAGGGGTACGTGGACGAAGGAACAGCATTGAACACAACTTTATAGCCTACTATATTCTTCCTAAAACACACATAACATTGCTCGCATGACAAAATCTCCCGACCAGTCTTGCTCTATATGTGGTGGTGACCAGCCTATGGTTGTGGGATTCAGTGGGATTAATTTGCTCACATTAACACTTCAAGGGGGTAGCCGTCAACACAGTCAAGCGAAAATCATTTCGTCATAAGTACAAGAAGTGTAATAATAATAATATTAATAATAAGTTTATTGGAAAGCTTACTGATAAAAAATGTTGAGAAAAGAATCCATATTTTAACTTGTATAGTAAAATGTCTATAGGTTGTAAAAAGGTTTTTTCCTTTAATATACATGCACATCTCTCCGAATTCTTTGACCAATTATAGATGGTTATTTTATATTACAAGTTGCCGAGGGATTGGTAAAATAAGAAAATTTTGACTAAATTATTCTTGAACATGAAGATGTGAAAAGGACAGCGACCTCTTGTTTTGTTAATTCTACCATAATTAAAATATCACGGAGAAATACAAAATTGTGTCCATACTCTTTCGGACATAAAACAAGTATTAACCTCAAAACATTGCGCTACGTATTTTGGAGTGAACAACTTTTTTGCCATCTACTATGACGACACAAGGAAGAGAAGTCAAATGTGCGCCCTCTAGAAAATGGTCAGATATTCGTTTGCTTCATGCCTGCAGCAGCCTTCCACTCACAGGCACCGGTCCGGCTGACCAAACACTTGAATATGAGCGCATGTGCAGCATGGTCTATGGGAACTGTAGTTTCACGAAAAGAATGCCACTAACGACACTTTGTTGAATTGCTCCGATTGTTGACTGTTCTTTTACAACATTGGCAATATGTTTTTAAATGTTAGTTCTTCCAACGGATTATTCAATTACTCGCATCACTGATAAATCTTGACATTAGGCCAACATAATGACATACATTTTCAATAAAATAGTTGCAATGTCGGCCAACTATAAATCGCATAAATCTGGATTTTAATCATATATTAGATTGAATATAACACAGACTAGCTACTAATTTCTTAAAATAAGACTACCCCACTTCTTCGACCTAAATTATCAATGGTGTAGTCAAGAACGCATAGCCATTTAAATGCGCAAAGACAGAGGCCGGCGTGTAAGCACCGAATATAAAGGGAATACAGGAAAATCCAGAAAGTTGAAAATAGCCAAGATCTAATAATCATCCTATTTGAAATGCGTGATGGGTGTAGCTACTTCAAGTAAGGAGTTCACACAGTTACCACGATACATGGATACATGGCTAAAAAATGTTCTGCTTCTCTAACCAGCAAAACAAGTTCTCCCGGCTGAAAAGATAGCTCTTGGTTTTACACGCGCAATACAACTTTCGGAGAAGTTAGCATATTTTGACAGGTTGCACTGCACAGCACCTCTTGCGGAGCTGAACTTGCTGCATATAGTGTCCCACCCTCTCCGTGCTTCATTTTCGCATCTGAAAAAATGCCTGTCTGTGACTGGATAGTCGTCGGCTTTTAAAGTCAAACGCTCATCTGATTGGACGAAAATCACGTCACTATTGGTCCCTCAACTAAAAAAAAACGTTCTACTCTACAATATAGGTTGACCGCGATCGCTAGACTGCTTTGCAGAACAGTACGTAACACTACAATATCCTCTCAATCTGAGCGCTAGATTTGTCCTGACACAATACTAAGACCAACAAGGGATTACTGACAACCTCAGTACTTTTTCCACTTCATGCAAGCTAGCAAGATTCAAAGAAAAAAAAATGGTGCAATATCTAAAACACTGACAGCAAGCTAAATCATAGATGATACAACTGATACTGACCGTAGGCTATGCATGTTCAACCAAAGCGTCCAACAGAATACCTTTCAATTCATTGCGTTACATTACATGCGCTGTTTCATTCATATTTTTTAAAAACACTGTTATTAAGGAAAAATAGAAAGGTTTCATATGCAAGTGCACGTACCATTGTCATGTAAAGTGTACGTGAGAAACTTTAAAATGTTGAGACGAAGTAGTGCTTCATTTTCAGCCACCTTTGTTATTTTTAAGGTGAAAAAAGTCTTAAAACTTGCTGCCGTTGTTTGACATTTTTAACACTCAGAGGAGATTAAAAGAAAGAAACAAAATAAAAGCTGACCAATTGGTGCTTCTCCTGCTGCTTTTTTTAAAAATCCCGAGCAAAAAAATATTTTTGCAATAAACCCTTTCTTCCCTCCTTGATATTTGACAGCGATCCAAGCTTGGCAAAGCTGACTGGCTCGCGAGACACACTCTGGCTGTCTTTGCTCGGTTTGTTAGACTTTGTGCAGAAGTTGCAATCGATTCAGCGAGTCCTCGCTTGTTTATTTCCGCAATCGCTGCAATTTGCATAGTAACCACGCAGCACCCGAGCGGCAACGGAACGCCACTTCTCTCTCTCTCGCCATCTCCTCCCCTCCCTGAGCCTTTCTGGCAAATCAGAGCAACTGGAGTTGCGTGCCAGCCAGACCCCAGACAGCTTTCCGCGCTCGCATAGAAAACCGAAGTTTTTCCCTGTACATACTGCTGCAGAACCACACTAGTGTCCGTTCGTGTGCATCGCGATGAAGAGGGGAAGGGTGGGGGTCCTGCCATGCGCATTCTTAAGTACAATTTTAATGCGTTAGAAATAACGCGACAACGATATAGCCTCAAATGCTAAAGTGATTTTATAATCGTACGACTGCGGCGGTTTACTTCAGCGCTGTTAAAATGGTGGACGTCTACCATTTCTGGTTTTATTACATTTTCGTCCTTCTCATCAGAGCTCCACTGGTGGTGCAAGCTTTCAGCAGCTCGGCAATAACATCGAACGTCTGCAGCGGATTTTCCTATAGCGTCCTTGTACTGAGAGAAACGGCTAAGGTCATCCGCGGTTGGCTCTTGTAGAGGGTCCAGTAGCTCCACGATTACAACAAAACGCATTCCCGTAACCCGTTTCGGTCTACGAGAAAGTGGTGTGCGACGGTGAATTTGCAAGATATTGTTAAATGTGTTAATAGCTATATGATGATACTGTCTGAACCGTGGTTTGTCTTTCATTTAGAGATTCTATAGAACCATATGCGGCTGGAATTTCGCCATGTTCTATTGCCCTTGTGGTTAAATGTGTTTCTTGTTTTGTTTGTTTGAGGTACCAGGGAACCCTACTGAACCTCGCGATTGTGCGTTAAAATGCTCTTGAATATTAGCTGTAGGCTACTTAAATATTTTATTCTTCCTTAAATTAATTGGCACCGTTAATCTAGATACGATGCTCGCGTAGTGCAGCGACAGTAGCCGCAACAGTGGGTAAAGGATTTTGAAGACAGATTTAAAAAAAATCTTCCCATTGAGAAATGTACCGGCACAATTCAAAGGAAGAGTGACATTATATCCTAAGTTCCCACGGTAGCTAACGTATGTCGAACACGTTTTTGTTGGGGAAATGCGACGAACATAAGCGAGTTCTGTAACAATGCTTTTTAGTGAGGTAATGGAGCAGCGGTGGTTTAATGACTCCTAATGCTGCGCTTCTTTGTGTTCCAATTAGTCACACCAGTGAAACAAATAAGACTTCTGTCCGTTCAGAGCAAATTCAGAAATGGGAAGCATAACCACGTCTTATTGAGAAAGCAGCCTATAAACAAATGGTCATTCCTGGTACAGCTAGCTAGGATTAAATGTAGCTCCAGGGAGTCTGAAACGTGCTATAGCATAAGTGCAATTCAGTCCGTTAGCTTTGTTGTTGGGACTTCGCTAACAACTATTTTAAGAGGTTAGAAGGTTCTTTTCAGTTTCACACGGCCTGTTTTTAGTCGTATACTCCGAAAGATTGCGTAAAATTCGAAAATAAGATTAACTTTCTGAAAGTTAATAACTGACATATCCTTTACATATCAGTCGTATTACAAATGTCAGACATGTGTTCTTTATATGAAATGCATGATACAATAACATTTTTGTGAAATGAGCTGATTTATACAGTCATTAATACCATTCATTTAGATGGGGAACAATGCAGAAAAGAGAAATTGTCAATTTGCTTAAACTGTAACCTATAATCAAATCAATAAGGTAGTAGCGTTTGGTTTATATTGATTTAAAGACACATATATTACACTACACATGGATTAAATCATTGTAGTTTAGATATCAACAGGGAATCTGTGATTCACCCAAATTATGTAAAACATATCTAAAAGTAGAGAATAGTTGCCATAAAATGTAAGGCTGATAAAAACGTCTTATTGGTTGGTAAGAACATTTGGTTTTGTGCTTAGATTACGTCTTCTCCTTAAACATCATATAGAAAGTCCTTGGATGATACTGGTCTGTGATTATTCATTAGTTAATGAGAATTTTGTGCTAATAAAGACTGTGGTCATGGGCTAAACATTTGCTAATCTGTGGTCATCAGTGTAACTCATTTCTTAAACCAATATCTTTACTAATCCAACATTTAATGAAAATAAAGTTAATTGCACACATTAAAGGCAACTTATTTCAAATACGAACCATGTCACAGGCCTCTAAAGTGCATGGATGATCAATACCAATATATTTAACACAGTAGCCACTGTTCTGACTGAAATATTAATTCACCAAAAGTTATCAATTAACCCTCCAACAAGATTCTACACATACAGTGAGGAATCCCTGACTTTACACTCTAAGACTATTAGAGTGTAAGACTCTACACGCTCCAGACTATTTAATTGTGAGAGATTGTGTAATTGTCTTGTAAAACTTAAAGGTAACAATGTCAGAGAAGTCTTATTTGGCATATCATGTTATTCTTTACTATAAGGATCATAGTGGGCTTTTGATAGCTCCAGATCAGTCAGAAATGGTACAACAGGTAGCTTACTCCAACAACTATATTACGCCAACCCCCCAAAACAACCAATAAATAAATAATTACAAAAAATATATATTGTAACATCCACAAAGCAAAATAAGTTTTCTAGATTGTTGCCTATTTTAGTTTTTAGTATATTTGCAAAAAAAATAAAAAAACGTTTACACATCTTCTATGCCCCCCCCCCCCCCCCCCCCCCCCCCACACACACACAAAGACAGATATTAAAAATTTGAGCATTTCTTTATTTTAAACAATGAAAATACTGTAAATAACCATTCAAACAGTAATGTGTATGATCTATTAAAAAGGAAGAAAGGTATAGCACCTGTAATTTTTGAACAACCATTTAAAGGAGTAAAGTCAGAGCATTAAACCTTGGGTTTTTTTCATTAGTGCGTAACTCAAAGTGCAATACATTGAAACAGGTAACAATGCAGTGATTCTGTTAAATTATACAGAAAGTATGCTGTGCGTTTCAACAGAATGACGTAGCCTATCTGCCCGAGAAAGACAAATGTCAAAAAGCGTTGGCCGCTTTAGCGTAAACATGATGCTACCCCACCTTTTGCTCTGTCTTGTGTCTGGAGAATTACGCACTGACATTACTCCACTAAAACTTGACGAGGGGAGAGGGGGTGGGGGTGATGAGATCTAACCCATATTCGAATCGTAGGATACTTTATACTTTCGGTAATTGTCTTGTGCGTTAGGTTTACAATCTGGCTATTATGGAAAAACAGTGTTTGTTTCCGAAACGAAAAAGAAACCACCAAGTGTGTCCAGCCATGCCAACCAGCATTCAGAGGGGCATCCTGAATAATTGTATCTGGAGTTGTATTAATGGATGTTCACAGCCTGACCACCAAGTGAAGAAACAAACGAGCCTGCATGCACTTCATTTTTACGCACCATATACAAATCAATGCACTATCGCTGAAGGTAAATTGACAGTGCGTTTGAGTGGAACAATTAAATGATAATTACTCAACAAATGTATAAATATGTCTAGACACACTTGCCCACGCCTCTGAAGTCGTAAAAGCTTGCCAAGTTATACCGAAGTACTACGGTGACTGAAATATCGCGCCCAAGACACGTCTTCTCCAATACATTCTCGAATAGTTGAAGATTAATAATTGTTAATGCACGTTCATATAAATTTATTTTACTTCCCTCCAGTTCTCTAGATGGAAATTACGAATCGAGTTAATTTTGGAGTGGTTTTCTGCTCTCAGAGCAGTACCACAGCTCAACCAATGTCTAAAACAAGGAGCTAGAAGAGACGCCTTTACTGTATTTTCTGCCAAGTTCTGCTAAAAAGATGTTTAAAGCCGCAGTCCTGATGCCAGGGCTGTCCAAGAGAGTGTGCCCAAGAAGGCGCAAATGACTGTTCTAGTGCGACAGAAAATAACACGGAGCGTATTAATAGTAGGTTACTCGCAAGCTTTAACAAGCACTTATACTATACTATACAAATCGATTTCAATGTGTTTGGAATGGACTTCCAGCAAGTATCTTCAATTTTTACACGCCGAAACTAAAAACAAAAACAATCAATTGAAGATGATTTTTCTTCTCGTCCACTCCAAGACGGTAGGAATAAGCTCGAATGCAAGGTAAAGAAAGTAGGGGAAAACGAAAACTTACAAAAGTGATTAGGCTACGTTCAGTGTGATCAGTGGGATTTTCTTTCGTGTCGCTAAATGTGTCTATTACGGTCGAGAGCACACGTCTCTCGAGTAAAACGCAACCAACTCAGGCATGTTACAGTGCCTATTTGAATTCCAGTGTAATGACTAATTAAATGTGTTATTTTCAATGTAGCTCTGAATAAGACCATAGCCTGAGTTAAGTGCGTAAACGTGTGCGTGCTGTACAGTATGTGTACTTAAAGGTAGTCGGCCATTTCATTTGCGGCAGCTAGAACGTAACCCGGTCAGGGATACCCTTCAGGACGCACGTGTAGAGGATTTTCGCAAGTTTTCACTGCATGTAATTCGAATAACTACTTTACCAACTCATTGCAATGCATGAATTCTCGTAAAGGTTAGTACATATGCATAGCATTGTTTACTATGCTTTAATAAAGCCAAACTACTTGTCTTTTGAAAAGTTTGTTTCCACGGCGGTACAGAAAATAATTTGTCGAAGTAAACTTGTTAGTATCAACGTGGATTGTTGACGGAATTCTATATGTATTGGAAAGCATGCACCGTATGTTCACGTTACTAGAAAACTGAGGATATATACAGTATCTTAGGTTGTTATTTGTGGAAAATTAGACGCATCCTGGAAAAATGGATACCACATAAAAACTCGATATAATAAAGTGTGATGAAGTAAGACTTTGTTAGATAGCCTACTTGCAAACAACCCTGCAACAACAAAACGCAATAACATGTACTCCATTCGTCACATGGAAGCTTACTGACTGGCCCCCGTCATTACCATACCATATATATCAATAATAGACACGACAGTAAATAAGTAGTGACGTGCCAGTACAACTGTATGCAAATTGCATATAACATTTAAATCATAAAACATGCCGGCTAACGGGGTCCGTGATGACAATAACCCCAACATAGGCCTGTTTTGCAGGTGTCGGTTATTTGTTACATTACCTGGGGACAACAGAGAATAAAACAATTACAGTCTACGTCAGAAATTATGTAATAACCGTACTGTATACAGTAGTAATAACCGTAATATATATATATATATATATATATAGAGTGCCAGTTTATGATAATATGTAGGCCTAACTCATAATATACAACCGACAATCCTTGAATAGAAAAAAACCTAAAAGTAAACATGAGGAATTTAAGACAAAGCGATGCAAACATCGGTGTTTTGTTCGGTGTTAAACAGAAAACAAACAGGCAGGAATCAGCCCACGGAAAACGATAAAGAACACTTAATGTTTGGTTTCATTAGACAATATATAGCCTAGCCTATATCGCACTGTCTTTCAATTCCACCTATTCGTGTCAACGACAGAACCACCATTATTTTAAACTCATACAGGCCTCTACGCTTAATCTATAGAATTTCGAAGAGGTGTGTGGAAGGCTGCATATGGCATACTTAATGTTATCTGGAGAACGCTTTAGATGGAAATTAATTACTTGAAGAGCACGTACACGGTGCCAAACTAAAATACACAAAGCAACATATCATTGTATACATGGGTTTTTAACATTATTATTCTATGTTATAATAGTAGAGTAAGAACAATCCACAACATAATGTCGTTCGTTTGTTGTATGACTGAAAGAATATATCAATAGTTGAATATCGATGAATCTGTAATTTGTTGTAGATTTTAATATTGTACTATTATGGCTGGAGAGATGCTGATTCGGTGAGTCCTCGTTGATGAACTGTGCCTATTCTGAACAGCTTGTCATTTTTAGACCTCAAACCGGTGATAACAAAAAGATAAATTATTAAAATAAATTTTTAACCCATGTCGTTATTAAAAAACTGCTAAAATCCATTTTAAGAACCACAATACACGACAAAAACTGGGTAAAAATAATCCAGATTAATTAAATTGGGATACATTTTCATGGTAATCTCAGGTCAACAATGTAAGGGGTGTGTATATATGCAACAATAGGTTCTTTAGAACATTCCATGTATTGTGCATAAATTATTATAATGGAAATGATAAAGTTGATTAGATATGAACTAATGGGAAACATAGAAAGCTACCACGATGACGATTCATTACCTAGTACGACTACTATAGCCTACCACTAAATACAAAACAAACATAGTAATTATGCATAATAATGAAACATTTTGAATAGCAAAAAAAAATGTCCCTTAAGAAAATAATGAAGCATTTGATAAATTAAGTACAAAATAAGCAATTTAAATAATATCTGGTAAACAAGGTTATATCTCTCTGTGAAACTCCAGTTTTGTCTCACATTCCTCTAAGGCAGTGGTTCTCAACCCTGGTCCTGGGGACCCCCTGCGTATGCTGGTTTTCGTTCCAACCACAATTGCAATACCAGAATTTTAACAAGCTGTTATTTTTTCTTAATTAGGTGTTTTTATTGTATAGAGAGAACACTTTAAACTCTTTACTCTCTTAAGCCTCATTATGTTAGCAATAGCTATGCATGCTTTGAAGAAAAAAAATCCCATGTTCGTTATGCTTATTGTGTTGTATTGCAAACAATTACAAAGAAGAGGTAAGAACTCAGGTGAATAGGCTCCTAATTAGGTAATTGAACACAAGTTTAAGTTCCTTCATAATTCTTTCCTTAAACTTGTTAACACAATGCAGGTTTGGCTCGTTATCATTTGCTTTGTCTTTGAATTCTTCATTATTTACCAAACGGTTAGTTTTAGTGGCCATGTGTCCACAATTTCACCAATTATGAGCCAATTGATTCACCTCAGTCTTTAATTTGATCAGTTAAAACATTTTTTACCTCCTTTTAATTGTTTACAATACAGCACAATGTGAATATTGGACTTTTATTCTTCATGGCATGCATAGCTATTACTAACATAGTGTGGCTTAAGAATGTAAATAATCCCTCTAAACATTAAAAACACCTAATTAAGAAAAATTAACAGCTTGTTAAAATTCAAGTATTGCAATTGTGGTTGGAACGAAAACCAGCATACACAGGGGGTCCCCAGGACCAGGGTTGAGAACCACTGCTCTAAGGTATAGAGTCAAATATTATAACAACAATATCATATATCAGTACTATGTAGAAAAGTGTCATAATAGCAATACTCTCTTGTCATTTATAATATGTAATTAGTACATTAGATCAATCTCCTAAAAATTAATATTTTTGCATAAATAATAATACATTTTATGATGAATTCTAACTAAACTCGTTTAACACTATGTAATTCATTGTTGAAAATGATGAAGAGTAGCAGTAGGATAAACAGGCATAGTAGGCTAAGTAGTAGCACCAGCAGCAGCATTGCTCGTTAAGTGCAGTACTGAAGTAAGGGGGAATCCATGTCTTTGACGTCAGTTTAATTTTCATTCAAGGAGTAGATGTAGCTGTGGATGTAATTGCTATATAGACACAATAAACCTAATTCTTGCAAGAAAATGTAATAATAACAATAAAATAATAATAATAATAATGTATTTGACATGAAACGAACGATTATGAATTTATGCCACTGAAAATCACGACGGAAAATAAAGCCATGTCTCGCTCGCACCCACCAAAAAATATCAAAAAATCAGAGCTCGTCAGCTGCAGTTCGACGCTCCATCTAGAGGTCACACACTGAACCTACAATCTTAACTTCAATCTTCACTGAAATTTGACTGGCGACTAAAACTTGTAAAGATGCCAGGCCATTCGAACTTAATGATGAAGGGCTACACACAAATAAATAAAAAAATCAGGCCATAGCGGGTTATTCTAATGTTGGCTGAGATTAGAAGCAATGAATAGGCAACGTTTATGTAATAGAAAACAACGTATTACAAGAAGTAACGTCTGGATTAGTCGTGGAGTTAAGGGTTCTTCATAAAAAACGTTATAGGCTGCATTTAAATAACACCTGAACATATTCCATCGGTATAACTCACTGAATATGACTTTACCACGCCTACTGCGTCGCAAACAAGGTCCTACAAATTTTAAAGAAGCTTTATTATTTATTAACACACAGGCGATCTTTTAACAGGCTTAATGCTGTGATAATTGTGAGATTTCTTTCCAAAAGGCTGCTCAGTGTTAGGTACAACTCGCCGATTTCTGCCGTAAATTTGATGATAACCGAAGAATACACTAGGCTATAATAGAAGTGTGAGACTGAAAGCTGCATATCAACATAATATTTACAATATAGGCAACTGTAGACCAACATTAGAAGCGTCGCAACATAATAATAATAATAATATCTAGTGTCAAAATGTATAATTCTCGTTAAAGACAGTCCAATGATAAAGTGGCTAGGCTACGTTTCAAAATATTATGGGGCAAATATCCGTGTCAGCATAAGTAGCCTAGTGAACTCAACTATGATGAAAAATTAATTTAATTTATTTAAATATATTACCACTATAATGATTTATTTTATAGCGTTGGGTTAAAATGGCTGAAATACGAGAAGCTCGAATAATTGCACCTAGCCTACTTGTACAGTTAATACGTCCATCCATATTATAAATATATTACATTCTCAATGTATTATAGGCTTTTTCACTTGGATGTGCCATTCGCTTTGTACACAAAGACCTCATCATTCTGTGATTAAAATTCGAAATAAAAAAAATATATAAATAACATCAACCTTTCAATGGTCTTCATTAACATTTTCAGCTAGTTCAGAGAATACAAGAACCTGATTTATTTCTGGAGAGATACAAACCGATTTAGCCTATTAAATAAGCATAACTACTGTCTTATAGGCTAGTTCTAATAATTTACAAACATTTGAGACATTTACGTTTGTGTATTATTATAATTATTATTATTACATTATATAAATAGAATATCGTATTTATATATACTTAAGACATTTTTATTATTAGGCTATGTCAAGGGCTTAGGGATTGACAATGAGCTTCCCACTGAATTGTAAGAGTATCATAACCATGACTTGTAATCATAAGTTGGTGGTATTTCATCAGTTTTCCAGTTTCATAGTGCTCAAAGTTGTTGAAAACCACAAAACCTGTTTGGTTTTCAAGAAGAGGCGCGTTCCCAGCCCAGTGCGTTGTGTACAGGTGCACTGTCAGTATCCAGTGCTGTGTGAGCCCATGTTTCCCCCGCTATTGACGACTCTACCACAGGAGGGCGCTCACTTAATGCAATACCAAAATGATTAAAAAAAACATACACATACCCCTGCGATCCCAAGGTAAAAAAACGGAACACCATACTGTATACTTTATATACTTCACTGAAAAAACACTGAAAGATGGAATTTCCGTGAGTTCACCTGACTTCAATTAACTGATCAACTTGCATAGGTGAAGCAAGCAACATGGTGCAAAGGCAAATGTTGGGGTATTCACCACCATGACTGTCTTTGCCCTTGTGCTTCTGGTCCTCTGTTAGTGCATACGATTGAGGCAACATCTAGTTGAATCCAGCAGTCCCACAACCTCAGTCTCTAGCACACCTCAGAGCTTCTGCGTTCACCTCTCTCTAGCTCCCTGGCCATTTCCTATTTAGTAATGGATGCTACTGCCTTGTCATCAAGGAAATGTAATGATTTCTGGAAGTGAGTGAGGTCATCAAGCTCTGGAGAATGTTGTCCTCACGTCACAGAGCCATTGCACACAGGGAGGAGGCGGGGTCTCTCTGTACCACTCCCCTTTGGACTATCAGCGTACAGCTCAGGTGACCCAGTGAGTTTACATGGGTAAGTATATACGTGAGTGAGTCTGTATGACCCAGTGAGTTTATATGGGTCAGTATATACGCGAGTGAGTCTGTATGACCCAGTGAGATCATATGGGTCAGTATAGACGCGAGTGAGTCTGTATGACCCAGTGAGTTTATATGGGTCAGTACAGACGCGAGTGAGTCTGTATGACCCAGTGAGTTTACATGGGTGAGTATATACGTGAGTGAGTCTGTATGACCAGTGAGTTTATATGGGTCAGTATAGATGCGAGTGAGTCTGTATGACCCAGTGAGTTTATATGGGTCAGTATATACGCGAGTGAGTCTGTGAGTGTGTGTGACCCAGTGAGTTTATATGGGTCAGTATATACGCGAGTGAGTCTGTGACTGTGTATGACCCAGTGAGTTTATATGGGTCAGTATATACGCAAGTGAGTCTGTGAGTGTGTATGACCCAGTGAGTTTATATGGGTCAGTATATACGCGAGCGAGTCTGTGAGTGTGTGTGACCCAGTGAGTTTATATGGGTCAGTATATACGCGAGTGAGTCTGTGAGTGTGTGTGACCCAGTGAGTTTACATGGATCAGTATATATGCGAGTGAGTCTGAGTGTGTATGACCCAGTGAGTTTATATGGGTCAGTATATACGCAAGTGAGTCTGTGAGTGTGTATGACCCAGTGAGTTTATATGGGTCAGTATATACGCGAGTGAGTCTGTGAGTGTCTGACCCAGTGAGTTTATATGGGTCAGTAAGCAAGTCTGTGAGTGTGTATGACCCAGTGAGTTTATATGGGTGAGTATATACGCAAGTGAGTCTGTGAGTGTCTGACCCAGTGAGTTTATATGGGTCAGTAAGCAAGTCTGTGAGTGTGTATGACCCAGTGAGTTTATATGGGTGAGTATATACGCAAGTGAGTCTGTGAGTGTGTGTGACCCAGTGAGTTTATATGGGTGAGTATATACGTGAGTGAGTCTGTGAGTGTGTGTGACCCAGTGAGTTTATATGGGTCAGTATATACGCGAGTGAGTCTGTGAGTGTGTGTGACCCAGTGAGTTTATATGGGTCAGTATATACGCGAGTGAGTCTGTGAGTGTGTATGACCCAGTGAGTTTACATGGATCAGTATATATGCGAGTGAGTCTGAGTGTGTATGACCCAGTGAGTTTATATGGGTCAGTATATACGCAAGTGAGTCTGTGAGTGTGTATGACCCAGTGAGTTTATATGGGTCAGTATATACGCGAGTGAGTCTGTGAGTGTGTGTGACCCAGTGAGTTTATATGGGTCAGTATATACGCGAGTGAGTCTGTGAGTGTGTGTGACCCAGTGAGTTTATATGGGTCAGTATATACGCGAGTGAGTCTGTGAGTGTGTGTGACCCAGTGAGTTTATATGGGTCAGTATATACGCGAGTGAGTCTGTGAGTGTGTGTGACCCAGTGAGTTTATATGGGTCAGTATATATGCGAGTGAGTCTGTGAGTGTGTGTGACCCAGTGAGTTTATATGGGTCAGTATATACGCGAGTGAGTCTGTGAGTGTGTGTGACCCAGTAAGTTTATATGGGTCAGTATATACGCAAGTGAGTCTGTGAGTGTGTGTGACCCAGTGAGTTTATATGGGTCAGTATATACGTGAGTGAGTCTGTGAGTGTGTGTGACCCAGTGAGTTTATATGGGTCAGTATATACGCGAGTGAGTCTGTGAGTGTCTGTGACCCAGTGAGTTTATATGGGTCAGTATATACGCGAGTGAGTCTGTGAGTGTGTGTGACCCAGTGAGTTTATATGGGTCAGTATATACGCGAGTGAGTCTGTGAGTGTGTGTGACCCAGTGAGTTTATATGGGTCAGTATATACGCGAGTGAGTCTGTGAGTGTGTGTGACCCAGTGAGTTTATATGGGTCAGTATATACGCGAGTGAGTCTGTGAGTGCACGTGACGTGGTGAGAAGCCTCGGGTAGTGCCCGGCTGCGGGGGGAAGCTCGGGCTGACCCTGGCGGCTCTTGGCCCACGCCCGATATGCAAATGAAGCTCCCCTTTATCCGCGGCACCAGTGTGAGCCGCTAAATTACAATAATTAAAAGCTCCCTGAAATGCACACCTGGTCTGGGATGGCTGTGAGGTACAGCCTGGGGGGGGGGGGGGGGGGTTAAGGGGGGGTACAGGGGGCGGAGGGAGGGGTGTGGCAATGTTCAGGCAGTCTGGAGGTAATTACACTATCCAGTTCTGTGGCAGCTTGCCTTCGAGGCTCCACACAGCCAGGCCTTATGAATAAACAAGCAGACTGACTGTGGATCCCCTTTCTGTAATGCTATCACATTCTTCAGTGACTGCTGTAGTACACACTCCAGCCCACTCCATGTATGTATGGGTACATCAAAAGCCTGAGACAAACATTTCATATCAAAAACAAGAGACACTTGGACCTACACATGATTGCACTGTAGTGGAATCTGAGGCAGTGATAGAGTAACATGGCTTTCCTGTCTACACACTGCATATTATACTTCAGGCTTTCACAAACAACCTCCATTCAGTTAAATTATTTAAAAACTCAAAAAAGCCAAGTGTATATACATTTTTTGTGTATACACGTGTAAGTATATAAGTGTATAAACTGGAGTAGAGGTTTCAAGTTCTGTGAATTCTATGTTTAGTTTCTGGACTTAGTCCTGTTTAGTCCAGTTCCTCATATCTTTCTAGTCAAAAAAGCAATTATTGTGAGCAAAACCGTCATAAAACCTTTTCATATCCAATTCATTCTGCACCCAAAGCTGTTTTCCACTGATGTCTTTCTGGCGATAACTACAAGGTTCCAAACATCGGATTTAATGCAGTTCATACTTTCAGTCTGCAGAGGGCAGCAGTAGGTTCAAATGCTAGTCCATACTATACAGATTCACTGTTTGTTTTTTGTCCTCATTTAAGTAAGAACTTCAGGGTGGTGCACAGCACAATCAATGTTATAGCACAAAGTGAGCCTCACCACTCTGCCATAGTGCAGTTCCAGTCCCCTGTATCTTTCTTAATTTACAGGGCTTGCATTTTGTTTTCAATAGCCTATGTAACGCCGCTTAAACGTTAAAACTTTACAGCGGAGCAATTAAGATGCTATTATGTCGTAATTACTAGAAAACTATTCAAGTAAATAGCCACATAAGCACACTAGCAATGCTTCAATTTCTGAATACACCGAAGGTGCGAAATAACAAAATGTGAAATAAAATGGCACTGTGATAATGGCTAAGGCCATTAAATAATTAACGCCTCAGTCAAACAGCCACGCGTAATGGAAGCAATGCCAGTTCCTGAAACTGTTCAGGGCCACAACATCACTGAATAACAACTGAATATAATGCATTAATATAAAAATTACTCATTTTGAATCGTTAGCTGTGTTTACAAAAGTCCACGGTGAGTGAAGTGCACGGCGTAGTTAAGTCCCTCAGGCTAAAGAGTGTAGGGGCTGGGGGAGGGGTGCTTGTATGGCGGTTGTGTGGCGGTTGCTGGCTCCACCTGCTTTCCTGAGATGCCAGTGCTGGATCTTGGCCAGAGCCGTCCCACGCCAAGGTTGTGTGAGAGACATTGAGGCCTAAGAGGCTCTAGCCCACAGCACAGCTCTCGCTCTCGCTCTCTCTCGCACACACACTCATACTCCCACATACACACTCAACCCATATTCTCATATTCACACACACACACACACACACACACACACACACACACACGTATACAATTTGTACATTTCCAGTAGTAGTTCAGATTTTTTTAAATAAGTGTTGCTGATATTAACTAAATTAGCTTTCCTCTTTTTCACATGAGAAAACACTGGACATTTTACCGTGCAGTTATTTCAACTCCAACAGAGTACAGACAGGACCCATATGAACTCTGTGAGAATTGCTTTAACACTGAACATTTTACTGTGTGTCCACATAAACATAATATTTAGGATTAAGCATACTTTAATACTTTCATTTATTAAGTAATATATTGATATTAATAAAATGAAATAAATTTTAGGCAATGTGATATGAGCACATTTGCTGATTCTGACCTTGGATTTATTTCTACAGGCATGGAAGACGGACCACTATTTAAATCTGATCTATTTCGCAATTGGATAGATCTGTCCATGGAAACACCAGTTAGAATGCATACATTTGTCCTGGTTTTGTATTCGGCTCTGTCCACTGATATAAATATCTATATGGTAAATCAGAATGTAGATTATATGGAAGTGTCTTTTACATCTTTTATTCAAATGAATCTGGCCTCCACAGAACTTCTACTTGTAAATATTTACTTATCTACAATGTTAAATACCGCACATTTATGATAACACCTCAGCTAATATTTTTCTAACTTAATACATTCCAGTAAAGCTATTGGTTAGCCTAACAGAATGGACATTCTACAACTAATAGTACAATTCTCAAAACTGATAGTACATTTGATTTATATTTTCATAAATATGCTTCCGGGAATGGTACTTCTGTGCACTGCTTTTCTTTGAAAACCATACTTACCTTATATGAAACTTGCCACTACCAGCATTTAAAGAGTGCCCATTTACCAACCCATGCCATTTAAAAATGCTCAAGCATTGTATTTAAAATAACATATAATAATATGTGTTTGGATAAAGGGCAAAATAGCAGAGGCTTTATCACAAATATCTTGCCTATTGAAAACTGACAGTATTTTCATCGGAACTCAAAACATTTTACCCCATGTGTAATACAGATTATAAAATCAAATAACATTAAATTGATTGAAATAAAGCAAGTTTTTCACTGGTCCAGGCACAATTCAATTAAAATACATAAAGCTGCAACATCAACAAAACAACAGCTAGCTAGCTATGTTACATCTGTATTTAGCAACTATATTCATTTTTTTTAAATGGCTGCATATTATGATCACCTTACGCATTCAATAGATATGTGCATTTTTAAACATATGTTAAAGTTATGTACCTTCAGTGAATTTCCGCTTTGCAGCGACGTAATTCAACATTATTTTTCAAATGGCAGATGTCCAGAAAATGTTCAAAATGGCCACATGGTGGTGCCATTTTCACAAATCCTTTTGTTTGAACTAATATTCGGGCCTTTTGCAATAACCCAATTAGATGTTGGTGTTGATACAACTGCCCCCTGCACTTTGTGTAATATACGACTGCAGAGTATACCTTAGACCTGTATCCAGGGTTCTTGTTAGTTAAAGGTGTGATATTAAACATCTTAAATAAATCTATAAATAACTGCTCTATTTTATAGAAAACACATTGGAATACCAAGAAAATATTCCCTTTTTATTTTTACATGTTCATTTCATGTTCAAATTATTATTAATAATAATAATAATAATAATAATAATAATAATAATAATAATAATAATAATATATGTTCTTAAGAATTTGTCACCTTTCAGTCCTCAAACCGTATTCCAAACTGAACTTAAATAACATGGCTGTGCTTAGATAGGAGGGTTCAGGAAATAAAATGGAGTAAGCCACACAAAGATTGTCAGTAAATGTTCAATCCTTTACATTATCAGTTAATGTGCCCTGGTCAAAATAGAATAATTTCATCCAAAACAATGTTGATGAATGCTGAACGACAATAATATTTCAGCACACCTCATACTGGTGCAAAAGATTTGGGCCAATCTTTTACTTGAAGTTGGTATAGAAAATAAGTTTTAATGCACTCGTTTTGTGCTCGAGACAATAGAGGTGCAATACAAAACAAGCTATTTCAGAAAAGGGGGGTCAAGGTCTTATCAAAATACGTGAAGTATAATTGAAATTTAAAAAACGCAAAATTTAAACATTTGCATAAAAGTTACCTGCACATACCAACACAAAAAAAGAAAAACAATAGAACTGAAAAGAGAATTTTGATGAATGTTGTAATTTGACTGGAATTTAGTTTTAACACTTTAGCTTTTGGAATATTTATTTGATGTACTTTTATATGAGGTTTTTTACTGTGCTTCATAGTGTGCAGTTATACTCCAATGTGCCAGATGTAATCACCGAGGCAGTCTCAACCAGGGCGTTTATAACTGTAATAATTAACAAATAAATAAAAGATGTTTGGTTACGTTACCCAAATGTGTTTTAGTGCTTTTCTGAAATGACTTATTTTAATTATCTATTTGTAATAAAAACGTAAAAACTCAAGGGGCGAGGAAGTCTAGCGACGTGATTAATTAAAAAATCATTTCAGCTTTCTGCAAAAAAAAAAAAAAAAGCTTTCTGTTGGTTATGACCTTTTTAAGAATTACACAGACAGCCACAGCGATATTAAGGCCCGTACCAATACGGAATAGTTACGTTTGGCGTAAAAAAAAAAAAAAATCCGCCCCACAGCCCTGCCTGTTTCAAACCAATCTAA
Source organism: Synaphobranchus kaupii (assembly GCA_029718625.1). NCBI lineage: Eukaryota > Metazoa > Chordata > Actinopteri > Anguilliformes > Synaphobranchidae > Synaphobranchus > Synaphobranchus kaupii. The sequence goes on along the minus strand of CM056377.1, from coordinate 35,152,615 downwards.
CGTTTCATCTCGACGCTGACAAGCTGTTGTGATATTTATCGAATGGCTGTGCTCGTATCAGGCCTCCGTCCTGGAAGCCAGAGCGCGACAGAAGCTTTGATAAAAAGACAGACAGTTGTGCTATGAAAGGGAAGTGAAAAATAACAGATGGGTTGAGGAAGAGCAGGAGGAGAGACAGGAAAGCTGCACATGTCAGAGAGATGAGAATACCCACAGTACAGCACACACACACATCCATATGCAAGCACAGTATGCACACATGTACAGTATACTAGGCCTGGGTATTGGGAGGTGCCTCGCTATACTATACACATGCTGATACACATGGGGATACTATTTTTTTTTTAAAGTTTTAAAGCCCGAATCAGATATCATTGGGGGAAGCAATGAGTGTTCCAGTTGTTTATTATGATCAATAAAAATGGATTAAAGAAATTATATAATGCCAGCCGAGAACAAGAAAAAATACACAAAAGCCTTGGGTATTCATTGTTTTTTTTTCATGATTAAATATCTGCACTTACAACAGCGCCTCATTGGTAATACAAATGTTCACATTTCATGGAAATGAGTTAAAGAAAACTATAAACATCAATACACCAATCGCATTAAGAGGTAAGGTGTGACATGTTTCCATATTGATATTTTGAGCACAGCCCTAAAGCAAACATACACAGTGCATTCTCATTCCTGTGTTCATACATGTGCACGCACACACACGGGCACGCTCGCATACATGCACACACGCACGCACACACACCCACACACACACATGCCCGATCGCATACTTGCACACACACTCGCTCACACATGCACGCATGCACGCAGGCAGGCACGCACGTACACACACATGCACGCACGCGCACACACACACACGCACACACACACACATGCACACACGCACACACACATGCACACGCACACATACACACACAGGCCAGCAGCAGGTACTGGTGCTGCGTTTGGTTAGGGAGCCTTTGAAGGGGTCTGGTCTCTGCTTCTTTCCAGCTGCATGTGTGACAGACTGATGTAATTACAGAGAGCCTCGGCCGTCTGCCTGTCAGTCACACCGTCTCACAGAGACCTGCCATTCATTCTCCCTTCTGTGGCAAAATGTCAAGCTTCTCTGTGCTATAAATTATATCCTGGGTTAAAAGCACGCTCCAGCCAAGGCTGTTAGCCTGGCCTGCGTCAATCCTGAGAGCTGTCAATAACCCATCATCGCCACACATATCAGCCAGGGTACATATGTGCAGCCCCACCCCCCAGATTCTCATGTTTTGCTCATTACAATCAGACTCATTCAGCATCATAAAGCCCGATTTACACCCTCGCACACGGACAAATATGCTTTGCTTTTTTTTTCAAACAGCAGAGCAATGATAGCAATATTCAACATCAGCAATATGTGCCTTCTGGGGTTTTCATACCATCATACACACACATATACACACACACATGCTGCACACATACGCTTGTACACGCATGCATATCCGCGCACGTATGCACACACACACACACACACACACGCACTCGCACGCACATACACGCTTTTCTCACATGGCTCCACTTCAGCTGTCCGGCAGCTTGTCCACGCACACTATGTTCGGTCGGGCCCAGACTGAGGAGGAGCCCAACATTCTTCTTTAAAAAGCCGCCGCCGGGCAAGTTTACTCCATATGCAAGCTGTTGGCAGAGCCAGGCATATGCTGGGTGGATCTGACACATCTCACCCCTCCCCCTCACTCCTTCTGTCTGCGCTCAAGGAGTCTTGGGCTGAGAGCGTCGAGAGGAACGCCAGGAGCGGCCTAGCGTGTGGACGGGCTGAGCGCGGTGAGGGAACGCCAGGAGCGGCCTAGTGTGTGGACGGGCTGAGCGCGGTGAGGGAACGCCAGGAGCGGGCTAGCGTGTGGACGGGCTGAGAGCGTTGAGAGGAACGCCAGGAGCGGCCTAGCGTGTGGACGGGCTGAGCGCGGTGAGGGAACGCCAGGAGCGGGCTAGCGTGTGGACGGGCTGAGAGCGTTGAGAGGAACGCCAGGAGCGGCCTAGCGTGTGGACGGGCTGAGCGCGGTGAGGGAACGCCAGGAGCGGCCTAGCGTTCGGAGCTCCAGTCTGCACTCTGCGCATGTACATCTTCTGAGGAGACCCCACTGAACTGAGCTCGTCTGACGGCAGTGGGGCTCTGCGCATGGAGTTACAGCAGCCTATTCCCCGTCCCAGAGAGAGAGGCACAGAGAGGTTCAAACAGGGGGTCTATCTCACGCTGTAACACCAATACATACATGACACACATACATACACACACACACACACACACACACACACATGCATACACACACGCATGCACATGAGGGGGTTCACACACACACACACACACACTGCCAGTGACACACCACACACACAGAACATGAGAAGACACCTGACAGCTGTTCCCTCCAAACAATAGCAGACTCAAGCACACAGCTGGGTGTGGATGCCCTCCATATCCCCCCCCCCCCACACCCACCCCAAACCGCAAAATCCAAACCCCCCCCCCCACCCACCCATTTTCCTCGCAGCGCTCTCTGCCATCGCGGTTTAATTGACAGGTGACTCGGATGAAATTATCTAAAAGGAAGAGTCCAAGCGGATGTGCTAATCACGGCAGTCCATTATGGCGGGGGAATCCTTGAGCGGGCGTAAGCGCCCAGGTCGTTTTAGCGGCAGCTGCGCGGACGAGAGGGAGAGAGGCCACACGCGCGCAGGGAACACGGGAAGGATATTGACGTACATTAGTGCGAGATCATCTCAATGATCCGTACGCGCGTACGTACGGAGAGACCATTGACTCAATCGCCGAGCCACTTGGACGCTGTCCGGTCTCAAAACTAGTCACCTGCTCCTTAACTTGGCCGTCGTTTTTTTTTATTTTTAAATGAAAGGGTTCTGCGCAGATCTCAGGAAACATTACCAATTAAGAGTCCCCACATTGCCATGTAATTCGTGCCAAGTCATTAAAGGCGGAAGCGCTTCAGATAAACACTCCCCCCACCCCCCCTTGAAGACCTGCACCGGTACCTGTGCTTAAAAGCATGGCAGAAGACTGCGTTGATTGGAAATCTGGAAGCCCACTTCTTTTCATTTGGGTTGTTATTTATTTACGGCGCGCTTTGTATGTGGAGTGGGCGCACGGTTTTGTGAGAAGGGGGGGGGGGGGGGCTGGAGGGGTTGGCAGTGCCAGGCCATTGTGCCCCTCTGCAGCAGCCTGTGACAGGGGAGCCGGTTTGGGCAGGGGTGAGCGGCGGCTCTCCTCTCCCTCTCCCGGGGTGTGACTAACGCGGGGCGACAGTGCCAGGGAAGGGGAAGCCCGTGGCCCTGCCAAGGCGGCTCTCGCTGCTGTCCCCGGCTCAAGGCGCCCTTTGTTGCTGCCCCGCTATCTTCCCACAACATGCGCCTCTGTCGGGCCGGAGCTGGCAGAACCCCCCTCTGATAAAAAAAACAAAAACAAAAAAAAAAAAACGAACAAAATCCTCTTAATGTTTCTTTTAACATCTTCATTTTCAATGCAGCGCTCTCCCTCGCCCTGGTTTTGCATACAGAAGAGGCGGTGGGGGCGGGGGGTGTGGGGGGCATTAAGCGACACAAAAATAAAACGAGGAGATAGTGAAACATCACATCCCCCGTGCGAAATGGGCGGGAGAAGCTTCCCTGACTTGGGACGGCTGATCTTGTGTCGGTCCTATTCCGCCGCGCTGTAATGAGAGTGTAATCCCAGATGGCGGAGGGGAACACAAAGAGGACGATGGTGTGGAACTGTGCTTCACTGGGGTCCTGTGGTTTGTGGTGTGACCTAAACGCAGCAGCTCACAGGAAGAGCCTATCACGGGAGAACAGTAACGGTGCAGCTGCTATACAGGAAGTGCGGCCGGTTTATTATTCCTACAGTACAGGTCGGTTCTCTCAGGGAACTTTCGCTTTAAAAAAATAAAAAATGTCCTGCAGGCTTATTTGGAATACTTGGCTTGTTAGTATTAAAATATAAATTGACCTTTTAACAAATGTGGTATCTGAAAATGCACCTCTCACCACATGCAAGTGAGCCCTTGAGTTGTTCCTTCATATTTCAAAGGATTATTAGAAAGAATGAAGAAAGGCCATATCGGCGTAAAAAGTATGGTGTTATTGTATTTTCTGATCACGCTATTTTCTCCTAAATTTCCACCTGCCTCGAAACAACTTACCAACACTATGGTCTCTCTGTTGGAGTAATGGCTCCCCCTCATGGCCACTAACAGCAAGTACAGGCAAAGAAAGAGTAGAACCAAGGAATAGTCAAATCGGCCCCATAACTAGATGCCTGACTGCGTGCGAGTGTACCAGTTTCACAGTGCTAAATACTTCACCTCTTTCCATTTACACCATCAACCTATTTGCTTTGTCTCTAACCGGTAGAACAGCTGTTTATTGGCAAATCCCATCATGCAGTATTAAAACGGCATGAAACGAGGCGAAGGCGAGCGTTTTCATCTGGAACGGATTCCTTACAAAGTACAGCAATAACTATTGCTCTTGGAACAATGGCTTGCCACTACCGTACAGCAGTACAGGCTGGTGTCAGCGTGTGGTCTGGTGTCCCGGCAGTCTGAAACTCTGTCTGTATTTTCCCCGCTGGTATAGGTCACCCCCACCCGCCCCCACCCCGCCTCCAGCTGTGAGGGGGAGAATATCCAAGGTCTCTCTCCGTACCGGAGGAGGAATCTTCAGCACGGGGTCAGAGAAGGTTCGTCTAGCCTCCAATGTAAACCCCACAGATTACGCTCTCAACAGAAATTGGTTTTGTCCAAAAAAAAAAAGCACCCGGCTCAGAAAACAGATGTGGCTGCAGGCTACGAGGAAGTCTAATAATATACAAGACTACTACATCTAAGCCGTTTCTCCTTCCTGTTTCTCTCCTCCTCTTTTGTGCCGTTCTTCTTTTCTGAGTACGCCGACCCAGCTGTTCAGGCAAAACCCGCATATCGATAAACGGACAGGTGGGACGACAAACGAAGGGGTTCAGCAATGAGTAATGTTTGGCATTCCCACGAGAGATATCCGCCAGTACACACTTTCTATTATTCTCATTTTGTATAGGATTCCAAGTGCTTTTTTTTGTGTGGCATTTTTTATTTTAATGAGCAAAGTACGCCCCCTACTGTTTACATAAAAGAGCGCGATGCAGTTTCAGCCAGAGCTCTCGGAGGAGGCGTGCGTACAAAGGCCTGTCGTAAACCACATCAATCACACCCGTCCTGCGAGGTGTGAGGTCCCGCTCTATGCGTTATACACCTTCATCAATGCCTTCAACTATTCAAACATATGAAGTGGTTTCCAGGTGCGGGCGATAAAAGTCAGTGTGCGTTGTGAACGGCAGGTAAGGCGAGGTGAGTGATGAGTGGGGCTGGGGCGAGGCCAGCGAGGCCTGGGCTGGGTATGAAGGATGCTGGGAGCAGAAGTGGGACACGGGGACCCCATCACTCACCGTCTGTCTCCTGACTTCTCAGCAAGAGCTGGAGAGGTGATACAGTGCAGGGCATGTGTGTGTGTGTGTGTGTGTTTGTGTGTGTATGAGCATGTGTGAATGCATTTTCATTTGTATTCAGGTGTGTTTGGGTATATATGTGCATAAATTGTGTATGCATGTAGGTGTGTTTGAGTGTGCCACGAGTATGTCTGAAATCGCTTGTGAGTGCGTATGGATCTGTAGACATGTGTGTGTGTGTGTGTGTGTGTGTGTGTGCATATGCGTGTGTATGTGTGTGTGCATGTGCCTATGTGTGTGTGTGTGTGTGTGTGTGTGTCCGTGCGTGTGTGTGTGTGCGTGTGTGTATGTGTGTATGCTTAATCATGTGTGCATGTGTGTAAGTGTGAGACTGAAGGAAACTCCCAACGCTCTCATTCGTCTCAAATTAGGACCGAGGAATTCATCTGGTTCCCATATTTCCCACTCCTTCATACTTCCTTTCTTATGCCGAGTAAAAATGCCACAGCCTCACTCATGGTCGTGTCCGGCCTGCATCTTATGAATGCTAAGCTGTGTAATGTCCATTGTGTAGTCTGAGCGTTACGAATGCTATGCTGTGTAACGTGAATAGTGTAGTCTGTGTGGTAGGATGCTATGCTGTGTAATGTGCATTGTGTAGTGTGAGTGTTATGAATGCTATGCTGTGTAGTGTGCATTGTGTAGTCAGTGTGGTAGGATTCTGTGTTGTGTAGTGTGCATTGTGTAGTCTGTGTGGTAGGATGCTATGTTGTGTAGTGTGCATTGTGTAGTCTGTGTGGTAGGATGCTGTGTAGTGTGCATTGTGTAGTCTGTGTGGTAGGATGCTGTGTTGTGTGCATTGTGTAGTCTGTGTGGTAGGATACTGTGTTGTGTAGTGTGCATTGTGTAGTCTGCGTGGTAGGATGCTGTGTTGTGTAGTGTGAATTGTGTAGTCTGTGTGGTAGGATGCTGTGTTGTGTAGTGTGCATTGTGTAGTCTGTGGTAGGATGCTGTGTTGTGTAGTGTGTATTGTGTAGTCTGTGGTAGGATGCTGTGCATGTTGTACATATAGTATGTATGATGGTGTGAGCCTCTGGCACAGAAGAATGAAGGCTGGGGCGATAAAGGACCACACAGAACAAGACAAATTGGAACAAGAATGCCAGAGGAAGTGTTTAGATTTCCGTTTCACTTCCAATAAACTTGACATCCAGCAAGTGTATTTAATTTCGCTGCCTTTTTCTCTCTCATATCCCCCGCCCAACCTAAACCCCCCCCAACCACTTCTCCTCACTGCAGCGTTCAATAGATGTGCCCTCATAAGTGAGTGGGTCAGCACTTATTTCCGCATGACTTAATAAAAAGCACATGGCACTGGTGCATTCTGTCAAACCCGCCCTCCTGCTTTCACTGAAGGTGGAGGATCAGTTGTCGCTCTGGCAATGGAGTCAAACTACAACGACGTCCACCCCAACCCCAAATGTGGGCAGGCAAAAACAAGCTCAATTAATCAATCTAAACTACTGGCCCTTTCGGCAGATCTTTCTCATTAAGAAAAACATTTAAAACTGCACAAGTTGCAAGGCCACAGCTAAATTGTCAGTGAAGACTTTGTAGGAACAAAGCCAGATGCCCACCATCATGCCATTCTTAAGCAGGGTGCTTTACTTTAATGGCTTCTGTGAATATCCTGCTGCATAAACTGACAACCTGTAAAAAGTGTTTCAGTTTAAGAGTTTTCAGATAATCCCTGTGCAGTTATTGTTCCTTAACACAGCAAAACCATTCAGTTCTACTGTACAATGGTAAAAGTCCTAAATCAAGTCAGCCGGGTCCACACCCCCCTACTGCTGACATGGTGGGACCCCTCTCTGTCTCCCTCTGTACCCATTCCTGTCCTTAGCGTCGACCTATTTTGTATATAATTTGTTAATAAAATAAGCGTAGTCGTTTCTGTCTGCTCAACAGAAATGTATCGGTTTCTCAGCCGCCGCCCACCAACACCAGTGTGGTGACAATTTGAAAGGGCCTTCAAAAGGCATAGTAGTGTGTAGATAGCAACGTACAGCAGCCACCCTACAGTCTTCATCTCTGTGCTTATTATCGTCCCTCAGGAGAGTGAGGGCAGTTCAGACCTGAGGGTGGGCTGCAGGAGTGAGAGCAAGCCCACTGCAGGCTGCTATCTCTGACAGAACGAGGCAGGCAGGCCGTGTGACAGGCCTGAGCCGCTCGCTCATAATCTGGTTACAGATCAGGCCCCCCTTGCCCTTTTCACACACACCTTCAGCGACCAGGTGGAGGAAACGGAGGCCTCAGTGGTAGACGTGTGGAGAATGAGAGAGAGGCCCGCTCATAGACCTGAGGAGAGTGGTTTGGTTCGCGCACTAATTCTCCCCCTGCACCTCTGCAGCCAGTCCAACAGGGCCGACCAGTAGCGGGGTCAGCGCTTTAGACGGGCGCAATCCGTCCGCCGGAACGAAAGGCCCAGAGCCGCACGCGCTACGGCGCGAGAGAGACAAACGCGCGGGCGCAGGCCACGCAGACAAGGAACCGTTCTAGGAGAGGATACGCTCTCGGACGCGAGGGGAACAGATAAGCCCGCGCGTTCGAGAGCTCGGCGCCAGCGCTCCGGGGCGCCCCGGCCTAACGCGCGCGCGAGGGGCAGGAGCGGCGGAAAGGGAAAGGAGGCGGGGTTGCGGAGAGAGAGAGCTCCCAGAGCAGGCCGCGTTGTCTGGGCGGCAGGCGTGCGCCGGGCGACGCGGGGACAGCTGCAGACGGCAGGCCCTGGGAATAGACGCATCATGAATATTCAGTTGGAGCCTCTGGAAGGAACAGCTGCACGAGAGGAGTCACATGCCTGAACAGTTGTGTAAGGCCTGTTCCTGGACCTGCTGTAGGGACTGCGCCGTTTTACAAAATGGCTCCTCGCTGACAGAGGACAGCGCCGCTGGTGTGTTGCCACGTACTCCACTTTGATCTGCTGCACTTGCGTTTTCAGTTATTCATTTTTAACCGGTATTTTTCTGCCAAGTGCTTCGTGGACCAAAGCAAACGCAAACATAACCTGTTGATTTCTATGCGTTCTAAGCACAGAAAAATTCTGGTATTTTCAGAATTTCAGCCACACCGATTTTATTTTCCCTTCATAATAAATAACTACTTCTACGTGTAAATGCTGAGCCTGAAGACAGTTTCTGAACCATACATTTCCCTACCTTCATACAACACTATCACCAAAACAGGAATAATCTCCAGAAACCTTTTCTAGATGTAAAAAAAGAGCTTGTGCAATATCTGCAGGATGTGCAAGCAGTCCAGTGAATCCTGTAAGATTGTGGACTGCAGTGGCAGTCTCTCATTTATGTCAGAAAACGTTTAGGCCCACAGAATAGGTCCCGCAGGCAGCAGGAAAGTGTAAGGACCAGATCATATACATACTGTAAGACACTGTGTAATATGACTATTCATTTACAAAATACAATGTAGTGAATGGGGAATGACATTTCTTATAACCTACAATTCAGTGACGAATGAGATACATTTTTCACAAGTATGTTCAATATATATATATATATATATATTGAGCAGGGAGCCTGCATTAATGTAACCACTGAAGGGCCCAGTTTGTCAAACACACAATGGGCTCCTCTGAATGGGGCGGTTAGGCCATTCGTTTGCTCTCTGTGTGTAATCACATCTATATCCCTACGTCCTCTGAGGGCAGTTTAATATGTGCTGCCGTTAACTAAGGTGAGAAAACCCAGTTACCCCCACACACATGCTAACTAGCAGCCCTCTCCGTGCGTTCCAGATAGCCAGAGAGACTGCGAGCCAGAGCGCTTTAGCTCCCTCTAGCAACTGAAGAGGAAATTTCAGCCGGACTGAAACTGTGATAAGTCATGGGGTGTCAAGTGTGCGGCTGGTTTTTGTTACAGCCAAATCTCCAGTAGCATAATTTGTCCTAATTATCTAATTACCGCTAGCTGCGGTCTTGCAATGATCCAGAAAAATTAAGCCTATACACAACATAAAAGGATGCTGTTGTTGCAACTGTCAGCACGTAGTATAGCCCTCCAGGAACACCCCTGGAAAAGTGAACCCTTTTTAATACAGTACGGTATCATAAAGTACGGAAGTACATTTTCTACAACTACAACTTCCCATCTGTAAACGTGCGAGTGAGCCTATGAGTGTACACCTCAGAAAAAGCCTTTCAAACGCAGCATGTCTGCGTGACGTGACGGGTAAAGACCTTCAGAGGGAGGCAGCTGCACAGCCTGCACTCCGCAGATGGTAAAATGCCTCCTGCCGTATCCCTCAAGAAGTTAAAGTTACTCTCAGGTGATTCATTACGAGTTAATGACGGAAAGAAACTGATCTATATGTGTGAAAGTGTCAAACTGTGGACAGCGTTGCTCGACTTCCCCCAATACTTTTCAGATTTTTTTTCGTTTCTGTACCAAAAATGTGAAGCCTAGAGGGGGAGCCGGCCGCAGCATTAAAGAGTTAATCCCACCCTTTTTTTGTGAAAGAGAAGCCTCTCTCTATTCTGTGCTAACACCGCTGCCAGTTGTTTAAATGAATCAGATTTAAGTAGGCCGTTTCTCCATTGCAACTTCCTTTCCTCAGACGCGTCTTCGGCAGGTTGAGGGATTTTGCCGCGAGCCCCAGAGCAAGTTTCCGAGCGCAGCCAGTGTGTATTTCGGGGTTAAATAAAGTTCCGTCCAAACTTTTCCCCCTAAATTTTTTACAATTACAACGTTCGGTCCCGTTCACCCAGGGGACGGACGCAGATTCTCATTTGGCTGACCAGATGTTTCGGCAACAAGCAACAACTGTCTGACAAAGCTGCCGTTCCTCAAGAGAGCCTTCCACATTACGTCCCACTCATCTGCTCATAACAATTCAGCGCAATACAGGCCATGTCACTGATTACAAGCACACTTCTTTTACTGATTACAAATAAAGGGGTACATTTGTCAAGTGCCTGATAGGGGCACTCAGGGCACCTTTATCAACATTAATTACATTATACTAACCCAAAGAAAAGCGGTACGTTTCCAGGTGAATACTGCCTCGGGCTTAGGCGTCATAGGGAGAGTTAACTCTCAATCCGAGCCTCTGCTCGCATGGAATTAGCCTGAATTCTCCATCTCGACCGTCTTGACAATGCCCAGCTTACATCTCGAAGGACGACGCGCTGTCACGGCCGTCGCTTCAAAAATCCTCGCACGTTCCGTGCCAACTCAAACTTCCCTCCCCGCATCAATTATTACATCTCCTTCCTAAAACGTGCAGTGGAAAGAATGTTTCATTTATTCTATTTTATTTTGATTTCATTTCATCCCCCCCCCCCCACCCCCCGCTCGTCACAGTGTCCCAGTTATCAATCCAATATGAGCCAAATCTGTTTCGGAAACTTCTGTGTCATGGCAGTGATGCGGAGAGGAGAACAGATGGGATAAATTAATTAGGCAATGTATGTTTAAGGAGAAAGGTATTTATTTGCGTGAGTGGCCAAAGGCTGGAATTAAAGAGGAAAAAAAGAGAGGGGGGACAAGGGAGTGCTTCTCCTCCAGGATCTCCGCCGAGCCGGCGTTTTCACAAGCTCGCAGCTATCGGGTTGCAACGCAAAGTGGTTTCAGGGAATTATAAATAAATAAGAGTAAAATAGGCAATCTGGAGAGGGGGGGGTGGGGGGGTCTTTTGTTTACTGCCTGTTCTGGAGACCTGAAAGGGACGCTCAGAATAAATAAATACAACCACTACAGGAAGTTCAGCTGCCTTCCCCCAGGTCCAGTTTACTTTTATTAACTGCAGTCCTGTAGAGATACCAAACAGTGACCCCCCCCCTCCCCCTTCCTGTGCCCCCGCATGTGCGTGTGCCGGTCCTACAGTGTCCGACTCTCCCACAATGCCTTTCAAGCCCACCAGCATCACACACAGGCGACTGGCCTGTCTGTTCCCTAAGTAATGAGATAGCATTTACAGCGCCGTCCGTTTCAAACTTTTGACAATCGCACTACCGTTTTTAAAATTTATTTTTTAATTGTAATTTTGTTTTAGATTAGTTATTTCCTTCCCTTTGTCCTTCCTGGGCTCTACTGATGAGCATTTTTGAAAACTCTCTGAACACAAGGCACAAACCCCTGGCCCAGACGCTCCCCTGCCCTGTTGAATAATTGACGCACAATTAAGCTGAAAGTGCAAAAAGGCGCGGGTGAAAGAGGACAGGTGCATCGCCACTGCCGGGCCCGGGCCGAGCAGGGCGGGCGCTCGTACACCTGCCTGCTCTTAGCGGGGGGTCCTGCGGAGGGAGAGTCTGAAAAGAGATCCCCCCCCGCGCCTCTGTTACCGGGGCTACCTGACACCGGGGGCGAGGCGAGGCGGCCCAGGAAGTCAGGAGACGTAGACGGGAGGGCAGGCGCCATCTGGCCGAGGTTTGGGAGGCCGGGGCGGTACGGGGCCATGGGCAGGGATGCGACGGTGGCGTCGGAGAACGGCCTCTCCGCATGCCAGCGCACTTTAGCGTTTAGCGAGGCTTCCCGCCGGGTCCTGTAATGCTCAGCTACGTCCTCAAAAAAATATCTTTTCTTGTTCGGCTGCTTATTTGCCCGTCCTACTCTGTCATCTGCTGTTCTATTCTGACACAGATGAACAAGTCTGTGTATTATCATTCACACACTACCCCAGCAGAGCCTATCCACTGATACGCGGTAAAAGCCCATCTGTCTCACATGGATGTGTATGAATGAAATACCTCTTTGAGCCTGGGAGAATGGACCTACAGCACAGGGGCTGAAGTCGCCAACACAAGAGGGCCTGCCGTCAACCAGAGAGTTCCAGCTGGCGCCATGAAGCTACAGTGACATTAACTGACTTCATCAAGAGTGAAATTGCATTTTAAAAGCTTGTTTTCATTATAAATTTGCGACTGCTGTTTTGCACTATTAACTCTAATAGTTTGGCGTAAGTGGAGCTACAGAAAGCTCATGAAATAAAAAGTTAAGTAACTCTGGGTTCCAGAGCAGCAGGAGGAGGAGGTCGTCGCCGGTGTTTGCTCGTTTCCTCTCTCCCTCCACCTCCTACTCCCGCCCAGGAGGACACCTGATCTGATTCATTAATGCTCCCAGTCGACCATCAGTCTGCTCTCCTGCCGCCTCCTCCGATTTCACCCTCTGCACGTCTCAACACCTGCGCCAACGCTAGCGACCGCAAAAACGGTTACTAGCGTTAGCGCTGCGCGTCGCGCCACTGCGGCTCAAAGGCACCGGTAAGAGGGGGGGAAGAGGCGGATGTTTGAGGAGGTGGAGCAGGGTCTGGGCGGCGGAAGTGCGTTCGGCTGGAGGGAGATGGAAGCAATTAAGAGTTAAACGGGACCTGCGCTCGCTGGCGGATGGCTTGGATTTGGAGTGAGGAGGAGCCCGGCTGCGCCCGCTGATTGCGGGAGGATGTATCCACTTTGCAGGCGGCGGGTTCACCTTGGCCAGGCCGCTGTGGGGGGCTCCGGGAGACAGATACTGGCTGGTGCCCAGGGGTTACTGGCCCTGCCTCGCAGACCACACAGTGTGGGCCCGCTGTACCCGGCAACCTCGAAACCCCGCCCCCATGCATCAAGCTAACTTCCTGGATCCCCCTATCAGAACTCATTTTCTGTGTGTGTCTGTGGTTTTTGTGTGCGTTTGTGTATTTTTTGTGTGTGTGTGCATTTGTATGTACAGTACCAGTCAAAAGTGTGGACACATCTACTCTACTACTTTTTTTTTGTTGTTATTTTTACTGTTTTCCACATTTTAGAATAATAAAGACATCAAAACTATGAGATAACACTAATTAAATTATGCAAAGACCAAAAAAGTGTTAAATCAAAAAAGTCTTATATTTTAGATTCTTCAAAGTAGCCACCCTTTGCCTTGATAACGTCTTTGCACATTCTTGCCATTCTCTCAACCAACTTCTGTGGTAAACAGGTATTCCACAGGTAAACAGGTGAGGATATCAAGACTCTTGATATCTTATTTCCAGGTACTCTTAGAAGCGATACTATAACCTCTCTGCATTTGAATGGATCTCTAAGGGAATTGAGGGGTGGGACTTGATTAAGCTGTAAATTACACAGGAATAGTATGGAACCCATGGTTGGCTAAATGGCTGTAAGTCATCAAGGGTCTTGGGTATCAAACAAGCCTTAAAGCAACACTCTGCTGCTAGATATTTTTCCATAGAGTTCAATAGGAAAATGAGTCAGGAAAAACAACCCTTAAAAAGATCCATCCATATCTACTGCATATCTAGCAGCAGAGTGATGGTTTAAGGCTCGTTTGATGCCTACGACCCTTGATGACTTACAGCCATTTAGCCAACCATAGGTTCCATACTATTCTCATGTAATTTACAGCTTAATCTAGTCCCACCCCTCAACTCCCGTAGAGATCCATTCAAATGCAGAGAGGCAGAGAGGTTATAGTATCGCTTCTAAGAGTACCTGGAAATAAGATATCAAGTCTTTTGATATCCTTTTATACAGTCATGATAGCATCACCCATTTACCTGTGGAATACCGGTTTGCCACAGAAGTTGGTTGAGAGAATGGCAAGAATGTGCAAAGCCGTTATCAAGGCAAAAAGTGGCTACTTTGAAAATTTGCATAATTTAATTTGTGTTATCTCAGTTTTGATATCATTACTATTCTAAAATGTGGAAAACAGTAAAAATAACGAAAGAAAACCTAGGTGTGTCGAAACCTTTGACTGATACTGTATGTGTGTACTCGTGTTTGCGTGTGCACGCATTTGCGGTGTGTGCTTTTGTGAGGATTCCGCTCGCCCACCTGCGACGCTGCCTTTATTTGCTCTTTTCATTAAAAGGGCTCGCACGTGTTACCCTTTTCTGTGAGAGGCAAGTCACTGTTAAGAGCCCAGCCTTGTGTACAGAGCCCTGAACAGCCAGCACATGCTGTTGTGTTGTGTGTGGACACCTGCCTCCCCTGTCTGCCAGCCCACTGGGTCACCTTGCTCCTCTGGACAGATGGCGGCCCCCACCAGCTCCCCCGTCCTCACCCCTCCCACCACACAGTGGATATGTTACTGTCCATTTCCTTACACCAATCCAAAAACAAGAAAAAAAAACTAGTGTAGGGGAAATAGTCAGAGAGAGAAAGAGAGAGCAAGGAGGGGAGCTGTTGTTCATTCACACCCGTGGACTCTATGGATTGCATATCTGCATCATACCCCCCTACAAGCTCTCTATCGCCCCCTACTGTCTGGCCACCCTATCGAGCTCTGCAACTCCATTACCCACTTTCCCTTGCACTATTTCACACTAGCACTCATCCAGGCGGCCTCCACGCCGAGCAGCAGGAGGACGGCCGGCCCCCTGCTAGGCCTCCCCGCCAGCAGCCACAGCCTGGGAGGGGTCCTGAGCTCCTGGATGTGTCAGGGCTACAGATGTGACGCCAGCTTTACCAGAGGTCACCTTGGAGAGGCCTGTGGCTGCCTGTCCCCTGGCTGCAGCTGGCTCTCTGCTTAATCTGCCTCTGAGAGAGGGGGGGGAGAGAGAGAGAAAGAGAGAGAGAGAGGGAGGGAGAGTGAGGGGGGGAGAGAAAGAGAGGGAAAGAGGGGGGGGGGGGAGAGGGAGGAGGAGAGAGAGGGAGAGAGGGGGGACAGAGAGGGAGAGAAAGAGAAAGGGGCCACCCAGCACTGTCTCTATCACTGTGTTCATTACACTAAATGCTCCGCCTTCCCAGTCTCTTCCTCCGTCTCTCATCTCCTTTTCCCCGCACCCCACCACACACCTGTGCAGGTACTCTGCACCTGTCCCAGATTATCACCTCACCTAAGGCAGAAACTCTAAACATTTACTCAGAGTACACTCCAAGTCAACCAAATGAGAAGTGCTGCGTACCCTCGTGGTGTACCCTCTCTCACTGCGTACCCTCGGGGGGTACCCTCTCTTATCTGGTGACTCTGCTCTTCGGCCTCTCCTCCTCCTCCCCCTCTCTCTTCAAAGGTCTGCGTGTGTTCGCAGATGTTCACGGACCTCCTCTTTCTGCTCAATAAATCTTTATCTCATAAACTATGAGCCCTTGTGAATTTTTTTTTTACCCCGAATGAAAATAAAAAATGGCAGGGCTCCCCGAAAAGAGCTCCCCGCCTTTGTGCGAAGAGGAGACGCCGGGCTCTGGAAATGGCCCCGCCAGATGCTTACCCTCCCCGGGTTCAGAGATCACAGGCTCCCCCTGTTGGAAGCATGTGTAACATGGCGACAGGCTTGGGAGGGTCACCGGGGGCCCGGGCTGGACAGCCGTAAGTAATGGAGTCTACTT
Source organism: Synaphobranchus kaupii (assembly GCA_029718625.1). Taxonomy (NCBI): domain Eukaryota; kingdom Metazoa; phylum Chordata; class Actinopteri; order Anguilliformes; family Synaphobranchidae; genus Synaphobranchus; species Synaphobranchus kaupii. The sequence goes on along the minus strand of CM056377.1, from coordinate 35,136,791 downwards.
CCAATCCAGGCACTGCTCTGAATCACCTTAATTACATATGCAGAGGAGGGGGGCGGGGGGGGTGAGCGAGTTCCGGTCAAAATGGCGCTAAAACGGAGAAAAGAACGGCCTAACGATCTTGTACTGCACTGTGGCGGTTTCCGCCCTATCCCGGCGCGCCGCTCGCTTCCTTTGGGTCGACCGACGGCGAACGAAACGCAGGAGCTGTCTGTGAGGCGTGACAGTGCCCTCAGTCAGGGCTTCACCCCTCACTGAAGACTCTGCGCCAGTGTCTGGCCCTGACTCCATTTTGTCCTCAGACGTATGAGCTAGGGAGGCGCGGTGGTGCAGCGAGTAGCCATGTCGCCTCACAGCAAGAACTTACCGAGTTCGCATCCCGGACGAGGGCCTTTCTGTGTGGAGTTTGCATGTTCTCCCCGTTCCTCCGGGTACTCCGGGTTCCTCCCACAGTCCAAAGACATGCAGGTTAGGTTAACTGGAGAGTCTAAATTGCCCTTGGGGGTATGAATATGTGAGCGATTGGTGACCTGTCCAGGGTGTTTTCCTGCATTTCACCCAATGTATGCTGAGATAGGCTCCAGCCCCTGCGGCCCTGGCCAGAGTAAACAATTTGCAAAATAGATGGATGGATGTATGAGCTATACCTATACAGTTGCCGGGGCAGTTATGTTGTCGTTTTTACACAAACAAGTCGGTTTCAGAGCATAAATATCCAGTATTACCATGCAACAGACCCAGGCCTAAAATGCAGCTTAATTCACGTGAAAAATTAAAATAAACTCGATTAGCACTAAATTGCCTTTTATATACTATTAAAATGGCATTTACATGGTACTTACATACACATAAAACACTGAAAATAGTCTTGGGAAAAGACAGTCCTCGCTTATGGAACACAAATCTCATGACCACGTAATTTGTCGCTCCAAATCAAGCTAGGACAAGATTTTGCGCTTGTCTGTCTGTTCCTCCGCGCTTCAACAAGGGCACGCACCAGGATGTAATTACTCAAGTTTTATGTACGGGACCTCTATGACCTCATGATTCCAGGCTGATTCCCCGGTGCTCCACGTGACGTGCGTTGTGTCCGTGGAGTAATTACAGTTCAGTGGCGTTCCTCTCATAGTTTAATCTGATTTTTGTGATGTTGACATCTGTCTCCCCCGCTGTCCTCTGGTTGTGATGCGCTGCTGTCCTGACAGCGTGCATCGCTGAGCTCCCGCCCGTAATCGCTCCCTGGATAATCCCACCTAATCCAATCCCCCATTTTTAATGAACAAAGTAGCAATCTTGATTTTATTTGCTGGAATGTTCCATCATCAGCTTAATTGTTGTTTTTTTTCTCCTTTTGTGCGTGTGTGCATGTGTGTGTGTGTACTTCACAAATCACAACATTAATGCTGACGCTTTGGAAATCCATGTGTGTTTTAATGTATGGATTGTGTGGGTGTGTGAATGTGTTGAATGCTTTTAGAATTAGAGGTCCTTCAAGTTTACAGAATAGTACTGTATATGGCACAGTTATACATTTGAATATAGTAATAAAAGAATCCATGAATAAATAATGTGCACCAATCACCCTTAAAATATAAATAAACATCTCTCTCACACATGCACATGCACACACGCACGCACGCACGCACGCACGCACGCACGCACGCACCAAACACATCAACTTAACCAGCTGTGCACTCACAGATGCCATCATATCTTTACATATGAATTCCAGCCAGAGCTGCACAGATAGGATTACCCCTTTCAAATCTGCACTGACAGCTTGGGGGGGGGGGGGTCACTGAGGGCTTCCTGAACCTTCAACCCATGACATTCACAATGAGTGACACAAGCATGCCAAACTGAGAGACATCGCATACACAAATGTGCATCTCAAATTATGACTGAAACTGTCTACGGTCGAAACGCAGCGATGTTCCTGAAGACACCGTCCAATGGATTCGGGGAAAGCCTGATGCTAACAACGTTGACACTGAAGACGGTGAAGTTAGCCATCATCTCCAAACAAAAACTTACCGACAACTTACAGTAGGTACCGCCGCAACTTCTCCACAGCTCATGAATAAGATGATAGACAAACGTAGCGGAACCGATCACAAACAAGGCATGTGTCAGCGGGTCGCACAGCCTGGCTTGAGCGCTCAGAGAACTGCTGGCAGATATTATTGGACGTTGCTGCAGGAAGAATTTCACACCATGTGGAAACAGAAGAGATGGCAAAAGGAGGTATTCTGTAGTAGACTGGAAGACTTAACAGGACTGGCCAATATCCAGTGCTACCAGCCAACTCCCACACACTCACTCTCGCGCACGCATACACACATACACACACGCACACATGCACGCACACTCTCCAGTACCCCCTACCTCCCTTCTACTGGCGACTGACACCTTTTTTTGGCAGGAAAGTGGCGGATGGCTGGGGACCAAGAGGAGAGCTATGGAGAGAAGAGGATCGCTTCTCACGTTTCTTTACTCTCCGTGCTCACACACACACACACACACACACACACTGACAAACACACTCTCCCAAATACCAGATGGTGTTTTTGGAATATGTTACACATTTGTCTAGGATCTTAAGGAAAAAAAAAAAAACTTCCTAAGAACATAATGCAACACAACATACACACACGCGCATACACACATGCACACAAACAAACCGATACTACAATACTATTAATATTATGATAATAAATAATTAATGATGAAGATGCGCACGCCTCGGGAGGCCACGCAACGCAAAACTTCACAAACAAACAAGGGGGACTGCTGTGGGTTTGAATACGGGAAACGCACACACACACGCACAACGGCAGACTTGAGCCGGACAGGGAGGAGGAAAAACAAGGAGACAGGCAGCCGTGTGTGAGAGCCGGTGTCGGCTGACTGTTTGGTATTCCGGCGAGAGTGGCACGGAGCCACGGCCAGGCCCAAAAAAACAGCGGTCACTTTGTTTAGCGCTCTGCTCCTCGGGTTTACGGCTGTCGTCCAGGCCGAGGCAGAGCTTGTGACCCCTGGCGAGAGCAATGCTAATGACGGAGACACAACTATCTGCCTTTTCCAACACAAATTACTTCAACTTTCTCCCCGCTAGCTTTAAACGTCGATATGTGCATTATTTAATTTCTTTGAAATGCATAACTATTCACCTTGATATCAAGCTTGAAACCCTTTTTAACCAAAGGTAAGGTAAGGTAAAGGTTTTACAGACAGTATTAAATTAGCCAGCAGTAGGGCATGAAATTGGTGCATGGACACAACCCCCATCACATAACTTAGAGCGTGGTAAAACACACATCAATATAAGGTAGGGAACGTAACTAATTAGCATTATTACAACACGATTATAAGCCGCTATCTTTACTTTCTGAAGAACAAGAACAAATTACTGCACTGAGCAGAGAAGATGGGGCTCTTCCCCATCTACGAAGCCGTAAACATGCACATGGGGGTTTCCTTAACGTAACCTGGCCATAGCATCCACCTGCACAGGAGTGGTGTGGCTTTATGGAGTTGGGGAGGATCTTCGCTTCCCATTGTACCCCCACAAAGAGAAGCTCCCCTCACATCGGACAGCAGAAACGGGCACCAGACAGGCCCAAAGAACCAGCTGTCTTGGCCGGCAGCCATAGTCCTCTAGGGGAAGAGATTGAGAGGGAGAAAGAGAGATAGGGACAGAGAGAGGGAGGGGGAGAACCCGACAGAGACTGGCCCTCCATACAGAGCCATGCCAGGAATAGAAAGGGGCCCTTTTTTCTCACATGGCGACCCCTAACCTCCACCCCCCCCCAGACAGCAGGGATTTCACACGCATCTCTTCCACACAATTGATCCCTTCATTCCACAGCAGAAAGAGTGTGGCTTAGGCAGAGAGAGAGACGGAGAGAGTGAGAGAGAGCGCGGGAGAGGAGATGGAGGGAGCGAGAGGAAGTGTGCAGCAAAGGAAAGGGGGGGGTGAAGGAAGAGATAAAGAAACAATAAGATGAGAAAAGATGAAAAGAGGGAAAGACCTCTGACTGAACTGAGCGCCCGCCCACCTCCGAACCTCCCCTGACAAGACTGATGAACTGTTCACTCTCCACAGCAGTGACTCACCAAAACAGGTATGACCCAATAAAAATATAAAATACACTGCAGAAACCAAAAAATAAGTCAATCTTAACAAGCATTTTAGGCTTATATTTAGACTTAAAATCTTATTTTTATTAAGGCTTTTGCTAAATAACACGAAAATATTGCCAATGAGGTGAGATAGTTTTACTCATTTCAAGATTTACCAGTGGGGTAAGATAATTTCACTTGTCAAGCAAAAAGTAACTTTAAAATAAACAAATATGTTCTACTAAAGACAAAAATAAGATTTTAAGTCTCATTACAAGACTAAACTACTTGATAAGACATATTTTGCAGTGTCGTCACATGATTAATATTAATGTGTGGCGTGCTGTGTCCTGTGTATTTTCTCATTTCCCTCTCTCTCTCTGTCACCAGCAGCAGTGTGTCTGTGGTCAGGAGAGATGTGCGGTGTCACAAAGCAGGTCACTTGGCAGGCTTTACACAAATAATGACTTGTGACACCTGACACCTGGGTCTTTGTAAAACAACACAAGCTTTGCCACACCGGTCCGTACCCTCCCATTCAGTGGAACAGAGCGAGCCATTCCATCACTGTTGAGAAACTGAAATGTGAAATTTACAGCAGCCCACAAACAGTAACATCTCCATTTGGGATATTATGAACGGGGAGATTATCTGAGGCAACTGCTATGCTATGACATGAGAAAATAAGAAGTTAAATGCTAAGAACCATTACGAGCAATTCCACATTTTAGCTGTGTATTCTAAAGTATTTGTAGTCAATATTGTTGTTTTAGTCAAATTCTCCATTGGCCATTTTGAGTCTGCTCTGCTTATAAAGACCTAAAGACCTATTGTATTTTACCCCAAGCACTGGCGATAACAACAAAAGCGTTTGAGCGAAGCCCACCCTTTTTAGATACTACAGCTATTACAAGCTTTTCCCACACTGACGGTTTTCAAGCGTCCCAATTTTAAATTATTTTGAATAACTAGTGAGGTGACCTGCGACTGTGGTTACTACTTACTGAAATTAAATTAAATCTGTGTGATAGTTGAGGTTATCTTCCAAGTTCCAATTGTTCTTTTTTTGGGTGTAGAAAATCTCAATGGATGTATATTATTAGTTTTAGTTTCTTACATATTAACAGTGGTAGAACTATTGGGAAAGTTAGTGGCTCCCCAATAGTAAATAAATATAGTACATATTTTTTCCACTAGATGGCAAAAAATTACCAACCCAGTCAAAGGTTGTAACAAAAACCCATCATGCAATTTAGCTACAGCTCTCTCTCTCTCTCTATATATATATATACAGTCAAGCCGGAAAGTCTGCACACTCCTTTCACCTTCTCCACGTTTTATTACGTTACAGACATATTCTACAATAGATTGAGTTCATTTTTTGTCTCAAAATTCTACACAAAATAGCCCATAATGACAAAGTGAAAACAGGTTTTTAGACATTTGTGCTAATTTATTAAAAATCTAAATGTAAAATATCATATGTACACAAGTGTGCACACCCTTTGATATGACACCCCAAAGTGAGCTGAGGTGCATTTTGTTTCCACTGATACTGCTTGAGATGTTTCTACAACTTAATTGGAGTCTACCTGTGATAAATTCAATTGATTGGACATGATTGGGGATTGCCAACACCTGCCTATATAACGTCCCACAGTTGACAGTGCATGTCAGAGCAAACTCCAAGCCATGGGGTCCAAGGAATTATCTGCAGACCTCAGAAACAGGATTGTGTCAAGGCATAGATCTGGAGAAGGGTACGGAAAAATCTCTGCAGCTTTACAGGTCCCAAAGAGCACAGTGGCCACCATCAGTCGTAAATGGAAGAAGTTTGGAACCACCAAGAATCTTCCTAGACCTGGCCGCCCGGCCAAAATGAGCAATCGGGGAAGACGTTTTTCAGCAGTGGGAACGGGGCGACTAGTCCTGATAGAGGGAAAGATGAATGCAGCTAAGTACACCGAGATCCTTGAAGAAAACCTGCTCCAGAGCACTCTGGACCTCAGACTGGGGCGAAGGTTTACCTTCCAACATGACAACGACCCGAAGCACACAGCCAAGAGAACAAAGGAGTGGCTTCGCAGAAAGCCTGTGCATGTCCTTGAGTGGCCCAGCCAGAGCCCAGACCTGAATCCAATTGAACATCTGTGGAAAGAGCTGAAAATGGCTGTGTACCGACGCTCCCCATCCAACCTGACGAAGCTTGCAAGGATATGCCAAGAGGAATGGGCAAAAATGTCCAGAAACAAGTGTGCCAAGCTCGTAGCTTCTTTCCCAAGACGCCTTGAAGCTGTAATCGCTGCCAAAGGTGCAGCAACCAAGTATTAGGCTAAGGGTGTGTACAGATATGTAACCCCTAAATAACCTATTTTTGTCAGTAAAATAAAATTGCATATTTTCTAAAAACCTGTTTTCACTTCGTCATTATTGGCTATTGTGAAGATGTTTGAGGCAAAAAATGAACTCAATCTATTGTAGTATAAGTCTGTAACGTAATAAAACGTGGAGAAGGTGAAAGGGGTGTGCAGACTTTCCGGCTTGACTGTATATATATATATATATATACACTACTCACAAAAAGTTAGGGATATTCGGCTTTCGGGTGAAATTTCAGGATGAACCTAAAATGCACTATAACCTTTACAGGTGAAATTAATTTGACCTTCTCTAAACTTTTGAATGCACATGTCCAACTATTCAATGTTTCAGTACTTTTTGCACAACTTGCTGTTCTCTAACAAGGAGCTGAACGGCAAAATTCACAACAGGTGTTTGATCCATGAATCGACCAATAAATTTCCTGGTTCAATTAGAATTGGTATTTAAACAGTCCTCTTCATCATGCTGTTCACATTTTGACATCATGAGACCAAGACGACACCTAACAATTGATCAACAGTACCTCGCCATTGCGAGGCTTCAAACAGGATGTTCTCAGAGGGAAGTGGCCACTGAGCTTAGAGTGTCACAGAGTGTCATCAGCAGGTTGCAACAGAGATACAGAGAGACTGGAAGAGTCACAGAAAGGCATAGAAGTGGACGTCCTTTGGCCACATCCCACACTGATGACCGCTTCATTGTGAACAGTGCCCTGCGGAACCGGATGATGAATGCCACTCAACTCCAGGCACATTTAAGGGAGGTGAGAGGCACCCAAGTGTCACGTCAGACCATTTGAAACCGTTTACATCAGCGTGGTCTGCGTGCTAGACGACCTGCAAGGGTACCTGACCACACCACCAGGCACAGGCGTCATCATCTTGCATGGGCCAGGGAGCATTTAGGCTGGACGAGGGACCAGTGGGCCTCAGTGCTGTTCTCTGATGAAAGTCGATTCACGTTGAGCAGAAATGATGGCCGCCAACGATGTTGGAGACGTCAAGGAGAGCGCTATGCATCAGCCACTGTTGTCACCAGACGACCCTTTGGTGGTGGCGGTGTTACAGTGTGGGCAGGTGTGTCTAGTCAATACAGAACTGCCCTACACTTTGTGAATGGTACAGTGACAAGCCCATACTACCTGAATAACATCATTAATCCAGTCATTGTGCCCCTGCATGAACAACACAGGCCTAATTTCATCTTCATGGACGACAATGCTCCAGCTCATCGAGGTCGCATCATTAGGGAAAGGCTGCTGGAGACTGGGGTACCTCAAATGGAGTGGCCTGCACTTTCTCCAGACCTGAATCCCATAGAAAACCTATGGGATCAGCTGACTCACCGTGTAGAGGCTCGTAACTCTGTACCCCAGAACCTCAATGACCTGAGGGCCGCCCTTGAAGAAGAGTGGGATGCCATGCCTCAGCAGACAATAAGTCGACTTGTGAACAGCATGAGACGTCGTTGTCAAGCTGTAATTGATGCTCAAGGGCACATGACAAGTTATTGAGACATTGACATTTTTGTTGTGGTATACCCACCACTGTTGTTGGCTTTTGTTTCAATAAATAGTTTGAGATGAGGAAATCACCATTGCATGCTTCTACTTAAATGCCCTACTTTCATGATACGTATAATATCACTGTAGCGTGAACTTACATTTTCCATAAATTTCACCCGAAAGCCAAATATCCCTAACTTTTTGTGAGTAGTGTATATATATATATATATATATATACACACACACACACACACACACACGTATATACAGTAAACATATGTATATATATAGTATTTGTAGTCAATATTGTTGTTTCAGTCTAACAAATTCTCCATTGGCCATTTTGAGTCTGCTCCGCTTATAAAGACCTCAAGACCTATTGTATTTTACCCCAAGCACTGGCGATAACAACAAAAGCGTTTGAGCGAAGCCCACCCTACGTATATACAGTAAACATATGTATATATATATATATATATATATATGTATAATCACAACAAATATAACATTTGAGTAGGTACTTAATGGTGATTAATATATGAATACATATATTACAAGATGTTCTGTGATATTAAGAGCTGATCTGGGATTGAATACATTTGGGTTGGTCGTAAGAAAGTTTTGAAAGGAGTATGCAACAGGGATTGAGATATTGTTTAGGTTAATCAAAGATAAAAAATAAAAGACTTCTGGCTACGGGCAGTTTTTATGTCTCTCCTCTCACTGTTCATTTTTAAATTTTGTAATAATTTTTGCAAACTTTTTTCTAGCAAGGACCTTTTTATTTTTACTACTGCTACAGTATAAGCAAGGTACATCTGAACAGTGAAATGGTTTAGATTTAGAGGAACCTTTTTGTATAGAATAGCAGGCCTGTGCAAAATGAGGTATATTATTTATTTGTTTAATAGAAGTAAACATATTTATTTATATTCATTCTATTCAGTAATAACTGAAAGCTAATTGAAACATTGAAACAATCTTGATTAAAATGGTATTGTAGTAGCCTACTGTCTGAAAGTGACTAACTCGTACTTCATCTCTGAAAGTTGTACTTTGTAGAAGCAATTATGGGATTGAATTCACAGAAAATAGCAACCATAAATAGTTTGATCGGAAACTAAGGTGAATCATTCATGAGATATTTTTCAAAATGAAAGCCAGACAGGAGAAAAGCAGAAAAAACAAAAAGCCCATCCAGGAGCAAAAAATGCTTCTGAAAAAGAAATCATGGACTGTAATTTTTGCAGAGTTTTAAGGAACATTTTGCCAAGATATTAATTTCTTCAAAACAATAAAAGATTCCCGCACGGAACGATGGTAATTGCACAAATAATTCCCTGGGAGGTCAAGGATGATTTTAGAATTTTCTAATCTCCCGGCACTCTCCTGATCCCTGCCAATCGGGGAGAAATGAGAAACCAGGGCAGCACTTCCAAAGCCAAAGGAAGTCAATGAAATAAACACAACGAAACAGGATTGTAAGTTTGCTTTTAAATTGCCTGGACAAATTCCAAATTTGCTCTTCCTCAGTTCTCTCTATTTAGATTCACGAGCAGGCAGATCCAGAGTTGATTCTCTTCCTCTCCCTCATCCCTTGTTCACAAGCCAACAACACAACTCCATGCCAAGAGCAGGATTCCCAGGAGAATGACTTTCAAATTTAGATTCATGGAACGCATTCATAAATCGCTTGCTTTTCCATTGAATATTGTAATAGAGTAAAACCCCAATAGATATATAAAATACATATCTACAAATATACAAATATATGCAAAATATGAACCTAACAAAAGAGAGGGTAGGGAAAGGCAGGGGAAAACAGAGTGGCCAGCCTCCCGAACGTCTCACTCCTGAGTAAAAGACAAAAGAAACAGAACTGAACGTACCCTCAGGCATCGTTTTCTACTTAAGACACCAAACATATGAACGGATATTACAGCCTTTTGTTAAAGTCACTTGTCCCGCAACTGAAATTGAAATGAAAAACTCTGAAAGTAGCTGGCTCAAGAAAAAAATCCCCTTAAAAAAAGTTCTATCAAAATGCCTTGGACATTAATATTCCTCGCCTTACTCACGATGTTCTCCCAGGATACCTGAAATTGGCAAACACACCCACAATCAGGAAAAAAAGCATGATTTTCCAAAGCGTCAGCATTAGGGTTGTTTTTTTGTAAAGTGTGCGTACACACACACACACTTTTAAATTGATTAAAACATTATGAAAATAAAACTACCATATGGGGTGTTGGAAACGCGTTGTATCATACAACTTGCATGCATATTAATTTTGATAAATTTGGGTGTATTTTAAGTTAAAGTTGGGTCTATCAAGTTAAATCTGAAATGAATATTAATTATACGGCATGCCCATTTCAACAGTTTTTTACCAATGATTTCAAACATGTATTGGAGCAATTTTTTTGTGATCAGTTCCAATTTGATCTGAATGTAAAATTTTCTGTTTGTCGTGTCCAAGAATGCCAGCATTTTGCTTCCTTATTGTGTGACAAATTAATTTCCTCCCCCCCCCCCCCCCCCCCCCACGAGAGAGGTGACGTGTCCCAAACTGGTAATGCGGGACAAGCTAACAGATTGATGCACGCTGTGAGCTCGCGCCGGGGCGGTGGCGGGACGCCCGCGGCGCGCGCGCTTTTGGTGAGAGAAAGAGAGCGGTCTCCCAGGCTGCTAGGCCCAGGGTGCGAGTCGCCGGGCAGGGGGAGAGGAGAGAGAGAGCGTGCGGCGCGCAGGAAGCTCAAGCAGACAGCTTTAATCCTCCAATTTCCTCCTCTCTAATCGTCTCTCCCTGGTCGACGGCGGAGTCGGAATGAGAAACGCCCTCGAAAGCGCAAGGTGAAACTCGCTGCCCGGGTCCGTGTGCCGCACGGCGCAACAGATGAACAAAGAATACCGCCGGCGCGCACCCATTAAACGATATAATCGCGTTTAAACTCGCGGTTAGCTGGGGGCACCCCAATGTTGCTGTATCCTCAAGCTCTACACCTGAAATGGATGGAGCCGTGTTTGTTCTCAAAACTCAAAAAATCCATATTTAGGGTACTGATATATGGTCGAGCGTGACTGTACGTTTTGAATTTTTTTTTATTGTGGTTTAAACTGGGATCCATGCCATTCCCAAAACAGAACTCACACATAGCATTTGTGATAGTCAGTTAGATTAATCAGTATTAAATTAAATCATTTTTGCATGGGATTGAAAAATGGTTAAATTATTTCCTTTTACCCAGCCAACAAAAATAAAACAAATTACATCTCAGCACAATGGCCATTTCAACCAGTAGAACAAAGATGGTCCACGCGATGCCGCAAACTGTACAAAAAATCTAATTTTCCTTGCTCTCGCTCATGATTTTCATCCCTCAGAAAATGAAGAGGCTTCAGGCCAAGAATAAATGTTGATAAACGTAAAAGGCTCTTTTTCACCAGATTTTTGATCTGTTCTGTTCATGTTCTTCCTCAAAGCTATTTTAATAAAGCTCACGCTTCTCTAGCATATAAAGTACGCACAATTCCACAAATCCTCTCTTCAAACGTCACTAATTCTGTGAAAATGTTGTACGTTTTTGATTTAATAGAGTGGGGTTACATGTCACATGACTACCTTGTACTTTAAATACCATCTTCATTCATCACAGCATCATGTCAGTATTTGTTTTATTTGCGCGTGTACTGCGCTGAGAACTGAGACACTGTATTAGAGAGTATAGACGGGAAGGCTGCTCGCTTGTGACAGAAATTCAGCACCCTTGACCCGGCTCTGGGCCCAGTCAGGGGCTGGTGGCTAACGGTGTAGAGAAGCCGAGGCCTAGAGGCTCCATGTCGTGTGTACAACACTACACACAAATCTCTCCAATTAACCGCGGCTCTGACTACAACGCGCACTCATTACTGCCTCGCGCCGGGGCCCAGAGGCCCTTTCAACCTGCTGCCAGCCCCGATTCCAACCTTACAACTTCCGGAGAGCGCTACAAAAAAGCCTAGTTCAGATCCACAGTCAACAACTGCACCGGATAATTACAATCAACACCCTTTGTGAAGAACATCTGTTCCGCTGACAAAGTGAGCATTTAACCGTCTACTTTTTTTTGTTCTTTTCTTCCCCAGTCACCGCTTTGCTCAACTGCTTGCCATCCCGGCCCCCAGCGCAAGTGACAAAAATGAGCCTGAATTAATGATAATGACAAAAAACTGATCCCACTTACGCCAACAGGAAAAGACATGATTGGCTGAATTAATTATCGCCGTGTGTGCAATGATAAACTCTCCCAACCTCCCACTTTGTCAAGTGCGGTCTACAGGCCTGCATCATTTCAGGTCTATTAGTAGCACCTGTGTGAGGACAGCTGGTACCGGACAGATACTGTATAAGGGCATTTAATTATAGCCATGTTACGGTCTTCTCACATAATTTGATCGTTTTTGTTGTCAGCGGTGACCATCCCTTGTAGACCTGTAAATTACTTAATGCTCCTCACACACACACATACCTCCGTTTTTCTATCATTTATAAATATGCACAGACATATTCACACACACACACACACACACACACACATACCTCCGTTTTTCTATCATTTATAAATATGCACAGACATATTCACACACACACACAGCCGTTATGTCGCTTTTCCTCACATACGCTATACACAAACATACACGCGCACACACACACACACACACACAGCCGTTATGTCGCTTTTCCTCACATACGCTATACACACCACGCACACACATATACACACACACACACACACACACACACACACACACACACACAGACGAAAAAAAAACACACGTGCATGCACAGAAGACCGCCGTTTGCCTGCTGGGGGGGGGGGGGGACAAGTGGATTATAGAAGCAGCGCTTTTGCTGCAGATGAAATCACATGAACCCCTCAGGTGGTGGAATATGGCTTCAGCGCGACGCATTAACGCACCGGTGGGTAGTCTGCCCCGCTGCACCGGACCTCCGCCGCCCCTCCTGCCCCCGAACGCAATCTCCTCAGGAGAACAATCAGGGTTAATTGCAGGCGCTAATTTAAAAACAAAGCCTGCGTGAATTTATACATGCCTTTATCGCGTTCGTCTACGCGGTGCCGCAACCTTTCATAAGGATGACACGCGAAGGCAAAAGATTAAACCGATTATTTTTCCCGCCACAGTGATCAGATAAGACAAAAGGATATGTAGATGGGAATATAAATATGCATATCCAAATATGTGCATAATGAAATGAACTGCGTTTTTTTAAGTTAATGCCCGAGTATCTGCCATGTAATGCAACTATTTTATTACTTGTAGAAAAATAAGAAAGCACTGCAAGCAGTAACAGTAATAAAATAAAAATTTAATTAAAATGAAAAAATCAACACTTCTGAAGAAGCGGCAAGTTCGCTTGTGCCCAATCTTGAGCTGCGTATTATCGGAAGCCGTGCAGGAGAAAAACACTGAAAACACAGTTTTCAAGTAATCTATAGAATTTGGGGCAATATTGTTGTGCAAGACAAGAGCACATTGTCTGCCTGGTAAGTTGTTTGAGGAGCTGGGAGGCCCCGGCAGTGTGGATGGAGGCATAAGTTGCGAGGGCGAGAGTAACAAGACAGACAGGCAGGGTTTACAAATCTGTGACACGCTCAGCTAGGAAGCGCACCCACGGCACAGCCAGAGACACCGGGAGCAAAGCGAGGGAGGGAGAGAGAGAGGGAGGGAGGGAGAGAGAGAGAGGCAAAGACACGCGCCATATGTTAAGATCACACTGCAAGAGCACCAAGAAAACAGAACGGGAGGTGAAAGTAACAAACAAAATGAGTCAATGCGGAAAAGAGATTTTAAAATGCTTTTTTCAGAACTTTTCTTTTTTTCAAATGAGACACTACAGTACTACTATACAGACACTACAGTAACTATAACTTATATCTAATTTAGGTAAAGCATGATATGTTCATCTTTCCTCTCTGATGCTTAAATGCCCACTCAAATTACTAACTTAATTTAGTCTCCACTCTGGTCATGACAAACTACACAATATATAAACTGGAAGAAAGCTTTGCATTGCTTACCACCAATTGATCATTTTCCATGGTTGTGTAACTTGTAAATGATTATTTTTAAACTTATCTTATCTTACCTACCCTTATTAAGAATAAGCGAAGTAAATATCCAAACATAACATTGATAATTTACTTGGAAAAATTTATATTATGTTTGACAAAAGATCTTTTATCTTTCGAATAGTATTATAAAACAGAAATGAGAAAAGAGTTGAAAATCATATATATCTACAGTTTTTTTATTAAATAACTTAAAGAAGGAAATTAAAGAAGGAGATTTGGAAAGATCCTAAGAAGCAGGATCCTCCACAGATCAGGGGGAGGAAAAGGGAACTAAGATGGGACAGAGCGCTAACTGAAGATAGCACGGCTACAAAGTAGTGCCGTTCTGACTGGGGAATCGCGAAACTTAAGGACTCTTTGTGTCACCGTTTGATGCTGGAGGTCTTATCTACTGCACCCATCGGAGCTGGACACCATGACCGACATCTCAAACGGGCCGCTGCTGATATATGGAAAACGCAAAACAAAACGCGACGGAGAATGAACTATGGACACTTTCACTGGCAAGGCTAGCGTTGAAGCTGATATTTCCCTCGCCCCTGCTCGAATTGAAAGAAAGTAGCCTAATGTTGTGTCAGATTTGAATTGGGATTCCAAAGGGGTTTTAAAGCGAAAGGACAAATTGCCCTTTAATAAAACTAATTTAAAAAAACTATTTCTTACATAGGATACTCTGTGATACGAATGTGTATCCCTCTGCTGGAGTTTTTATGGGATTTCTCCATCTACAGCACTGATGCAGTTACTTGGAGGGTAGATAATATATTTGCTCTTGAAACAGGTGTTAGTATTTCTATATTTTAAACAAAAGACAAGGCAGCAAACTGTCAATATACTGTCAACTCTTACAGAGTTGCAATATATACATGTGCCTTGAATATATTTTCAAAATAACCCACATTTGTCTTATAATGCATACATTAATTGTCACATTATTAGTACTCGGTTTTCATTAAATTGGCAAAAGCAGAATATACATACAGAATATAGAAAATCTAATTGTACAGCACGTTCAAACAAAACAACTGTCATGATAATTATTTGAAAGAATTATCGTGACCCCTTTTTTAAAAATAATCCTCTTTCCGCTATTGCCCAATTTAACCTTGGCTGCCATTAACAGCTCGGTGATATTACGCTGCAGACTGGGGGGATTAGGTTTGTCAAAGCGACTGTTGACTAATTAAAATAAATGAGTGCGCAGAACAGAATGCCATCAATGGAAATTAAATCAAACTTTCCTGAACTCTAACACAAGATAATTAACTGCTTTGCATAGAACATAATAAAATCATTAATCTGTACAAGAGCAGAACAAACTAACTGTAATGCACTTTATGCGGCTGGTTTGGATGGTCACATAGTCTCTGTCTATTCGCTGTCTGTTCTCTTAGGTTAAGTCACTGATATGAATTACGAGGAAGTGAACTGTTCCTGACGTACAATGGAGTAAGAGAAATTATAGTGGACAAGAAAATAACATCAACCACTGATGTATTAAGCGGTGGAAAAAGCATTTTAATAACAGTAACATGATCATTTGATTGTGATAAGCGTATATGTGACGAGTATGTGCTTAAACAAATGACATTTTAAAAAGACAGACTATAATATTTTTTAAAGAAAATGTCAAGCAAGGTGTGCAAGTTACAGAATTTCATATTAGTCAATGCGTTAGGGCTTCGTATTCCTAAAACACAGATAAAAAATAAAAAAACTCTCCTGGCAGGACTCTTCGATGATAACTCCATTCTATGTGAAATAATCAACGCTTCTATAAATGAAAGAAGGATTTTCTAGTTTTAAGTATTAAAGTAATTCCGGTTTCAAGCTGATAAAACAACTGGATGCTTAATTCATAGAATTCATAAACAGAAGCACAGATGCCAAATCAAAACAGTCTGATAGCTTCACTTAAAGTTAGAAGTTTTTCAGAGATGACTGCGAAGGATGGCTAACTGTCCACAGGACAGTAGAAAAACAGACATAGTATCACAGAGCAATTTATTAATCAAAGGCCTGCTGGTTTAGACAATTACTCTGGCAGTTGAGAAACAATGTATCATATACAATTTAAAAGCTCGTTAGTACTTACGGTACTTTTTCAACACGAGTGCATATAACGGTGGCATAAGAGCCCCATTAAAGACAATACTAAACATTTTTATGCTACTTGAACATCTCATCTACAGCAATTACACTTCCATGTGGTACACGTTGTTCCGCAGCAAAAATTCTCCCACCCGGCACTTTTTTCTTAACACAACACTTTTAAAAACATAATTCTGCAAGTTAAGAAACAAGCTCAAGCTCTCAGGCAATTGTCATTTCAGAATCAACGCAGGCAGCAGTCCCCCCCGATCCCCGTTCTCTCTCTACTCGTCTTCTGCCAGGGTCCCCAGGAGAGTGACAGAGAACAATTCCGACACATCACCACCCCCACCACAAAAAAAAACAAAAAAAACACCACTGTGCGACCCCCGACCCCCGCGCTCCCCGGAACAGCCCCCACCCCCCAAAATAATAATCTGTCGGAATTTTCCCCGCGTAACGCCGACGCTCACGCAGGCGGGAAAAAGGTGCCCTGTTCTCTCCACTCTCCACTTCGCCCGGGTTCCTAAACCGGAGCGCGCAGCGCGACTCATGTAGATGTGATAATCCGACTGAGGCGGATAGGGGTGGGAGAGGGGGGGCGAGTGGGGGGGGGGGGGGGGGGGGCCCCGAGTGGCATTCTGAAGTTCACGGTTCCCTTACAGGGGAATAATGCGCCCATTGTTTCCCGGCAGAGCAACAATCTTCTTTTATTCGGGCTGGCATGAAACCTGCTCGCGAAAAAGAATAACGCTCGCCCGCCGCCGACTCCTATTCCCGGTCCGACAAAACAACAATTATTATAATGACGGGAGTAATAACGGCGATGGCGGTAAAGATGCGCGGCTAACGAGCGCTCCCCTAATGAACGCTGGGGTTTCAAAGCCCTTTCATCCCGGGCCGACTGTGCTCATTCCCTATCTGCCGGCCACAATGGACTATTGTCAATCGCTACCCCTCCTCATCTTTCAGTGAAAGCTACAAACCACTTCTTTTTTTTCTTCTCTCCCCTTTCTCTCTCCCTTTCCCACTTTTCTCCTCTGCCTATCTCTGCTGGGGCGACGGGGATGTCAAAGGTCGCCTGGCCTCACTGACCACAACAAGCAAGTTAATCTGCCCCGGCGCTGGGTCCAGATCATCCGAGAGAGCGTTGGGTTTTTTTTTTTTTTTCTCTCCTTTTTCCCCTCTGCGCGCACTTTAATTGCAGACGCAGCGTGTCATAGCTCTGGAGCGCGGTGCGATGCTCAGCACTCTCGTCTTGGCTACGAGCTTCGAAGCGCTACGCAAACTTTCCTCAGTGTAAACAAGACGGCAGATGGAATTTCCCCCCGTTCTTCTTCCTTGTTAAAACGGCTTCACCAAGAGGCTTTCTTTGATTATTTGAAACAAGAAGATGCAGAAACTGTTTGTTTGTCTAAATGTGGCGAGAACTGGTTTTCACTGTGCTCTGCAGAAAAGTAATGAATCAGGTAATGAAAGTTGACAACTGAACTGTCTCTTTTGCATGAGTGAAGTATTTTTTTCCAAACAAATGGATGTTTCTGCTTTCAAATCCAGTTTAAACTGAAACAGAACTGAACTCTGAGGAAGTACTGAAAGCCAACTTATTTCTTCAACCCATCAGGATTTTTCTACCGAAATCCCGAACCCAACGGACAACGAGAGGATACAGGGAAAAAAAAACACATGCACACAAAGAGGACAAGTGTGGCAAGGCGGATAGAAAGAGGAAACACTAAAATTAACATAGGAGAGAGAAAAAAAACAAAATCAATCCACAAGTAAATTATCTAGTGAATGTCGTTTTTTTTTTTTTTTTTTTTTTTTTTTTTTTAAAAGCCAAAGATGCTTTTGTGTCTTTTTCTGTGCTGAGAGAAAGAAAGAGGGAGGGAAGTTTTTTTTTTTGAAAAAAAAGAAGGAAAGAAAAGCGGGAGAAAAAAAAAAAGAAACAGCTTTGGCTGCTGCCAACTTACCATCCACCACGTCCTGGCCGAGATGTCGTAGCAGAGCTGCCATTTGATGGAGCCTTCCGAGGTTTTTCCTGCCATTACGCTGTCAGCAAGCTTCATCTGATGCTAGTGCACTCACCGGAGATAAGACACCTAATTGAGAAAACATTTGCACTGGCATGTTGGGCAACATGTAGCCCGCTCCATACCATATGGAATCATGGGTAAAAAAAAAAAAAAAAAAAAAAAAAAACCTCCTTGACAATGAACCAATCTCACGCAGACCCCGTGGCAAGGTGAGCGGCAGTCATCTGCTCGCAGAGCGAGCCGTCTTTTAAAAAAAAAAAAAAACAGAGTGATGAGCCCCTTTTTCTTCCACTTCACCGGGTGCCTGAGGTAGTTTTTTTCCCCCCCTTTCTTTAATTAGGGTTCGCTCTTCATTGTCACCGCCGCCGCCATCATCATCATCATCATCATCATCATCACCGCCGCAACTGGCCAGCCGGTCTGCACGAGTTCCTCTTCTTTCCCTTTTTGGTTGTTTTTTTTGGAGGAGTGGAGAGATTTAATAGGACAGAGTCAGGTAGAGGAGTGAGGGCAGTGGACTGCAGCGCCACAGGCTATTAGCCAGAATTTTCTACCGGACAGATGGAACTGCTTAAAAACTATCATGCGATGTTTTGTTTTGGGCATTTTTCACCCCCCCCCCCCTCTGTTTCCTTGCAAACATGTATCTGATGGCTGTAGTGCTTTTGCCTGGGATACGCTGCATCTCGTGCTGGGAGACCTGAGCACCGCGGGGTGGTCGCTCCCTTTTATCTGATGCTCCTTTTCCCCCCGTTTTCGTTTTTGTACTTTTCCTTCGCGGAGCCCGGCTCGCGGAGAGCGCGCCGATTTGCGGAAGGACTGAAAACCTGCCGCCGACGGTTTGACAGTTCTCATCTTTGTTCACTTTGTGGCGGATGAGTAAGTGATCGAGCCACTTCGGCTTCCAACAAAAAGGCTAAATTAATGAATGCAAAAAGCTACAGCATAGCATGAAATTACACTTTTTTTACACTGTTTTCCCCATGTTCTACATTACATAAAACTATACAGACCACAGCTGAAAGTCATGGAAATCAAATTAAAATGACACATTACGACAATCCACACTAAACTACGTGCTGCACACTTGAAATTAACATTTTATGGGGAACTGATGTGGGCAATATAAAAATTTATCTAAATGGGACACAAGTACAGCTCACTGTACTTTCATCAGCCTGAAAATCCCTCATTTTTAAAGGATGAATTCCAGTGAGTGGCAGAGCTGCTGCTGTACCTAGAATATAAAGCGCACGTTGTGCTATAAAGTTGCAGCCGGTCGTCCTCTGAGGAGAGAAATGCTTAGCGCTCGCTCGCTCGCTCGCTCCACCTGAGCCCGGTCCTGGAGCGCGGTGCAGTCTTACAGAGGAGGGGCACGTGCACGGCGAGCCGAGCGGGTCTCCGCGGCTCAGGTTCCTGAGCGAGAGTGACCGTCAAACAGTTCTCCCATTGTGGCTGCGGAATTCGATTGAGGGAGAGATAGGGCACGGGCTGGTGGAGTGGTGGGGGAATGGGGGGGGGGGGGTTGGTATACAGGTACCCCCTCCCTGCTCTGAGGCTGAACGCTCGTAAGACCTCCGACCCCGCGAAGAGGGCTTAAGAGAGGAGCAAACTCGCTTTGAGCTCCTGCCCAAGTGAGCAAACGTAATCACTTTTTAATGAAAGCTCCTCGTGAGCCAATTCCCTTTCAATAAACAGACAATTAAAAACAGCACTTGTTCGCTATGATCAACAGAGGGCAATTAAAAAAATATATTAGAATGTAATTATAGTGTCCCAAAATTTCAAGGATATGTACATTTTTTTCTTATTGTATGCCTTTAAAGCAATTATTTAAAAACACCTTTTTATTGTCGGTATGACAACGAACTAGAGCCGACTTGCATTAAAAATGTGTAAACAAGTTTTATTCTAATCAACATGCACATTTTAAAATATTGATTGAGAATAGAAAATAAGCAAGTGTTGCACATTGTAAACATACTTAGTTAATTTAGGACAATTCTCCAAAATGTTACAAAGAAGCTGTATATTGATAATAGTATTAAGGTACTATATTATTAAGACATTTTCCTGAACTGACTTATTAGTTACCCAAATGATATAATATATATGAACAATAATTAAATCTATACAAATTGAATAAAAGGAATAAAGGAATAAAGATTGAACTGCATGATATATATGAACTACATAATTCAATCTGCACAAGCCAAAATCTTTAGTTTGTTTTTCCAGCTAAAATGAATCTGTTTTCACCTTGCCCTGTCCTGTCTATTCCCAGTATGTCTTAACAGAACAAACCCTCTCTGGGTGTAAACACGTGGCCATGCTAAATACATTAAAACAACTAAAAATGGATAAAATTGGGAATTATGTGAAATTATACTAACAGAAGAAAAGTCCCCTCTCTCTCACACACACACACACACACACACACACTTCCCTGGGTTGCTACAGTACATACAGTATTTGACCCAAATAGGCTGTCACTGATTAGGCGTCTCAGTGGGGCCGGCGCTCTGTTCAGAAAGAAGGTGACCGCGGAGATTTATGTCTAAAAAGACATCAAAGCTACAGGGGGCTGGAGACCAGAGCCACTGAATGTGGATCAGAGCCGGGTCCAGCCGCATCCCATCATCTACAGCGAGCCACTCGCTATTTATCACAGGCCTGGGACCTGGGGTCAGGCATGAACTACCATCAAATGTCCACACAAACACAACTGCCCTGGTTTTAAGCAATGCCATTAGGTGTCTTTTACAAGACGTATTTGTCTTGTTTTTTCCTTGGAATAAAATTTTATACGTAGACTTGTGCAATGTTTACACCTACATAAGAGACAAGAGAGTACAGAGTAATGCATTTAAATTATGTGAATAAAGATACTGCAAACTGTTTTCAGTTCGGGGGGGTATTTCACAAAGCAGTATTACTGAGTTAGCTGGAGTAAAAACCCGGAAAAGCTCTTTTTACTGCAGTCCATGTCCAGGGTTCCGGGTTTTACTCAGTGTTAGCTATCCAGCTAACTTGACAATCCTGCTTTGTGAAATACCCCCCAGGTTTCATACATTTAAATCTGGAGATTATATGTGCTCCATGTAGCTTGTGAAAGCTTTAGGAAAACGTTAGGACTACCGTATGTATCGTCCCGTGTAAATGTCGGTCATAAATACAAAGACAAAAACAAAAATATCTATAAATGGTACCTCTCCAAATTAAGCTACCTATATTTCCTTGTGAATGTTATCTCTGCTACAGTGTGCAAGTGAGAATGTGCTTCACAAAAATAAAGCACAGTGTCCTAGACCCGTTCCTGGAACCAAATAAGACAGGTGCCCTCAATGACAGTTTTCACGGGTGCATTTGACCACAATTCTGAAAAGTCTTGTTCTCTGCATTGTATGTAAATACCATGTAAATATTGACCAGGATTAAAAATATTTCCATAACCAGGCATTTCCTAATTTCTCTAATAAAAACTGAAAAAGTTACAGTCATTATAGTCACTGCTAAATTCTGGGGGGAAAAAGAAGTTATTTTGGTTTAATTAAATAATATGATTACAACTCGTTTTAAGCTACGGAAACATTTTTTTAATTATTGACCTCATTATATTGTCCTGTGCTCATAGTTGAAATGATACCGTCGCTGTGCTTTTCACGGGACAGAAACTAATTCTTAAACTGTCCAGAAGAAGGCAGTGTTGTACTTGCATGTTTTGTTCTTTTCATTTGAACTTTCTGCGAGCTGTCTGTTTTATTTGTCCTGCATCCAATTTAATTTCAGAGAGAATTTACAATAGCAAATATTCAGAACATAAATACCTTTTACGTCCAGGGGAATCCGATTCTGCAAGCTTGTCTGCTTTCTTTCTGTTCTCTGCAGTCGGTAGAATAACTTTTCATCTTTGTTTTTTGTTCCCAACGTTTTCTCCAATGGCTAGTCCTGCATCAAAGAAGAAAAGAACAACAAGTTTGTATTTTTAAGGATTTTGCCTCGTTTTGTTTTACAAATGTAAATACAAAATACCTACATGAGTTAGCTGTTACTTTAAAATTCACAAAAGAATGTCTGTACCAATATACTTTCACAGACACAAACGGGTCTATTTTCACACTTTCTTTTGCACCAGCTTTACATCTGACAAAACCATTAAGAGCTGTTGATATTTATTTGTCTTTAGTTAAAGCAGTGGTCCCCAACCCTATTCCTGGAGTTTTCACTCTAACCCTAACAAAGCACACCTCATTCAACAGCTAGAGATCTCGTTAAGCTGCTAATTAGTAGAATGAGGTGTGCCAAATCAGGGTTTAAATGAAAACGTACAGGACGGTAGATCTCCGGGACGAGGGTTTGGGACCACTGGGTTAAAGCAAAGGAGGTCTGGGGAAACCCTTCTCCTGAAGGTAGCCCAAATCAAAGAGGAAACTTCAATTTGTATTAAATCTGCACTGAGACTGTCAGCAAGTGATTGAGCTTAATGCATTCTCCAAAGCATTACGACAGCAGAACAACACTGTTCTGCTCAACTCAACCGTTTACAAAAGTGACATCACTTACAGAAAAGAACACTTCACTAATCTGCATGGCCCTGCACAGTGGCTTTACATGCAAATTATTTGAAGCATTCTGAGCCTAACACAATCTGAGATTTGTAAAAATTTACAAAAACCTGACAGTGACAGAAATAAAGTACTATATGAGCAAATATCCACATAGAAACCCACAGGAAAAATAAACTTAGATTCATTGGCATGTATGACGCTTTGCTGAAGTCTGAAAAAAGGGAACAGAACAGTCGTGCATATTTTTCCAATTTATCCCAGAATCCAATAACTTAACCAAATGTGTCCGCTACCTTACTTCCTCTTACTAACCATAATTCAAAATGCTGAGAAACATGATTGTCTGCATCTGTTTTCCTGTTTCAGTTTTTGAAACATAGGTCTACCCTTTGGCAGGCAACGCAGCCACCCGGTAACGCCCCCCTCCACCCCCCCCCTCCCCCTCCCCCCTCCCTCTTCCACCCCGTATCTGTACATCTCCGTCCTGTTACCCAGCGCAGTGAGGGTGGGTGTGTTAGTCCAGTGACCAGGAGGGTAATGCCGAAAAAGAGGCTCTTCCGTGAATGACCAAACATCCTGCCGGCTTTATGAATTCAGTACGCTTACAAGGACCTGCAGTGGAACAGCACCCGGTGGCCTTTAGAAAAGCACAGGCAAATGCGCTCGACAGGTACAGCTGATTTTACACCTCATGTGCCATTCATTATTCAAAACCCAAACTAAAATAAACGCTGAGGGTTTTTTCTCTACGCTAAACGGTGAATGAGCTAAAAGCTTTTCGAAATGATTACAAGTCTCTGTACTGGAGCGCGGCAGACTCCTCCTCCTTTGACTACTTTTGGAAATGAAGTGTACCAGGGCTTGCAGAACATTAGAAGCACTAAGTGAAGCATTTGACAAAGTCCAGGAAGCTCACTTCCAAACAAGAGTGTTTGTTTTCATGCATTTTTCCTCCCTGATTGTTGACAGATGCCTCTGCGCTCCAAGTTGTTAGACTGCGGGACGGAGAAAAGCAAGCAGTAAATAATTTCCCCCCTAAAATACATGTTTTGTCAAAGCATATATGCATTATATAAACAATGCTTTTAGAAGTCTAATCACTGGAAAGGATTCATAATACATCACGGGTTTCTTAAGGATATCTGGCCCGGAGTGTGACATCATATTCGTGGCACGGCAGCGACTCACTCGGTGACTTTTTTGCAGGGATGTGACCAGAGAAAGCACGGAACCCTGTGGGTCCGGTGCCCTAATTGTGTTTGCTGGTTGCATCGTTCTCTCTCATTTTGGTGAGAATCTTTGACTCCTGCCATGTTGTGCATCGGTCTTTTATCAGGGAGGATGCACAGTGAGAAAGCTAATGGAGTCCTGCTGCAGAGTCGCTATAGCGATTAGAAACACTCCGCGCTCAGGCCCCCGTCTCTCCGCCCCACCTCATCTGTTTTAGCGCGTTCCAACATGTTTCAATTTGCCGCAGGAAGCCAGGAAAAGCCATTCCAATAATGGGCCCATTGTCTCAGTTCGCCAAATAAATTATTTTTTAAATTCTGACTGGAATCAACCGGAATGAAATCCAGGAAAATGTGACAGACCACCTTCTTAAGAGGTCCTTGCCCAATCTGTGAGGTGCGTTACATTTAGAGTTTAATACTGATAAAGAACAAATGGTTGGAATTCTTTGGGAGAATCTTATTTTCATCAAATACATTTTAGTTAAATTATAAATTTAATTATTTTTAAAACATCACAACAACCAGGGCAGAGCTATAAAAGGGCTCTCTAAATACTGGGCATGAGATATGACATTAGATATGGCCATAATTAGGCTGCTTTATATAAATATATATATATATATATTTGCACTATTTAATCAGGTTATCACACCATTTAAAATTGTGAATAAGAATACAGGTGAATGAAAAATAAAGAATGTGGGCATTTAAAATGTGAAATTCTTAAAAACTGTACGCAGCTGCTCAGATAAGTGCAAGAGGAGATATCCGAGAGAGAGAGAGATAGAGAGAGAGAGAGAGAGAGAGAGAGAGAGAGAGAGAGAGAGAGATGGGGATGAGATGAGCGGGAAAGGTTAATATATTCTTGTGACGCGTCCGGTATACAACGTTGGACCTGTCACATTACATTACAGCCAGCTGGTACAAATACACATTTGTGCACTTTTGTTTTTGAAGCTGTGTGCTATTGTGTGTGTGTGTGCGTGCGTGCATGTGTGTGTGTGTGTTGTTGTCCTACCATAACGAACAAACTGCCAACAGCAAGCAGCCATTGAGACCAGGGGCCTGGCAAAGATTGGGCAGAGGAGAAGGGGAGTAAGTAGAAGGGGGGGGGGGGGGTGAATGCTCGCCATAACGGCCATCTGCCTCCCCACTGCTGACAGAGCCAAGATGTGCGGTCAAATGCTCCCCTACGCTACAACCCGTGCGCTTCCTCTCACACTGCCATGTGTTTCAGTGCATTTCATTCTCAGTTCACTTTCACAGAATACCTATCAGTATAACTTATTCAAGTCAAGATGCTGGATTGTGTTGTGTTCCGTGTCAGAGAGAAAGATATACTGAGTTAAGGAAAATACCATTTCGTATAATTGACTTTTATCCATTTCCATTAAAATATATATGTCTGTCATTATATTTTAAAACATCTGGAGTTTAAACTATAAAAAAGTTACTTATGTGCATAATAAAATGTTAAATAATAACAATAGTAAAAGTAAAGCTTCAAAAATATTTCTTACTGAACATAATTAACATAATTAATCCTAACATACTAGATATACTGTATACTGAATATACTGTACATAGCAAAAGCTAAAATGCAAAGAAAAACATTCTATTATGAACTATTCACAATCTGCCGTTCACAAGAATCTGAATAAACACAATTACGGCAATTCGTGAACTCATGATATTCTAATGCTAATAATATCCAATTGTAAGCTTACGTTCATCTGCAATAATGCACTCACCCATAGGAACGCAACATGGAATTTTACTCTCAAATGTCACCTCCACTTCCCAGCTGGACGTGCTAATGATGAATCCTTTGATTCATAAAAGACATAAAAGATTGCCTTATAATGGAACTAAATGATTGATGCCTAAATTCCCAGAAGAAATGTTTGTTATTATAATTAAAAGAACAATGTAACACAATCTTCGTACAATAATATGCTGCTGCCTTATACTGAGGCTATGTCCTGCAAAAAAAACCATATATTTATGAAATATTCAGTAAATCCGGCTTCAATAATATACAGCTTCACTTTAAGCAGTAAAATAAACAAAATGATGAAGATTTTTACTATGCCTACAGGTGCAGACCTCCCTGCTCCCCTGAGTGTGCAGGATGAGGGCTATACCAATATATCCAACTGAACACAGGAAGCCAACACAGCGTTTCATTACATGTAAAACATTTGCAAAACGTCAAAGCAGTTTTAATGTGGAAGAAAGAGCGAATTGAAGATACTGATGGTTATTTTTGAAAACTTAATCTTCTTTGGAAAAAATATTCACCAATATGTATGGGATAGACATTACTCACATAAATGTGACAATAATAATAATAAAAAAAAGGTTGTGTTAAATCCAAACAGTCATGTTAAATCCACAGGGCCCGGCAGACACTAGTGGAAAATGCAGCCAAATTACACTGAGCTTTGCCAAATGCTAAGCGCTACACCTTCCCTTAAACAAGACATTGTGTGATTTTGCCATTTCCGAAGACTGAGAATGAGCATTGAACAGAGTTCCTACCCCAAGCCGCTTCGCTCATGTCCATCTTGGCTCATCAGCACGGATCACAGAGAGCGGTGATGAGTGGCGGCCAAAGCTGTCGTCCTGACGTCCCGTCGACCGGCGGCAAGCCCCGCCCTGCTCTCCTGACCTTCAGCCATCCCGAAGCTCGCCCAAAGCTGACCCTGCACCTTCCCACAGAGAACCCACCAGCAGCAGCCTTGACAACACTTCACGCTGTTATTAGGTTTAAGCTTCAATGGCAATTTGGGAACCAAAGTCCACGCTGACATAAACAAAACTGAGGGTCTCACATCTTGCTTACTCATAGTTTTCAGTTTTACCGTTTCCTTTTAATGGTTTCCCATTGCACACGAGGAGTCACATGCTCTTACATGTCCAACATGGTCCAGGGACACAAAGGATCATGTGATGATGCTACCAGAAATATTTACTCAAATACACAATGGCCTTAAACCTCGTCCATACATCTCCTCTGTCAGTTTTGTTTTAACGTTCGCCATGGCATCCTGAAGAAGGCTTCGTCCCGCCATGCAAACTCTGCTAACAACACAGTCGTTCTTTTAAACCTCAGTTATATAGAAAAAGATTTCTTCAAAACATCACTTTTTTTCAAACTATTTGAAAGAAAAATGATTATTTTACACACAACCCTGGCACCTACCGCAACCTGATAACTGACACCAAAATCACATTGATTTTGAATAAGTGGCTCAGTGTGAATGTACCAGCCCTTCGTGTGGCTTTGGGGGTTGGGGGGGGTGCAATGTGTGGATGGATAGCTGCCGATTACGTACCTCCGTTCTCACACCGTCTCGCTGTGCCCCTTCGGCTCTGTCTCTGCCTAATGGCGAGAGGGGATGCCTGGCAAGGGAGAAGGCGCGGCTCGCATCTTGGCTTTAGTCAAGGCGCACGGACCCCAAGCCAGCGGCTCTAGCGGCCCACTGACTTCCTTTCCAGACTGCGGGGTTTGAGCAGGATTACACCCAAGAAACAGCAGTGTGCTAGTCTGATTTCCACACCCTTTGCCGTTTCTCTAACCGTGTTAATAAAGAAACAACACGTCTGCCAGCCAAGCAGGGAAAAGAGGCGCCAATAAGGCACACAGGAAGAGTTGTTCCTCGTCCAAATAGCCCCAGAAATATGACGGCTCCATGTCTATTCGGTTTATCAACAAGGTCCAAATGTAAGTGTGCATTTGACAAATATTTGTTGTTTAAATCAACAGGATCTACTCATTTACTCAGAGAAGTCGCTCGCTAAACATAGTGATTTATATTTTATGAATATACACACATACTGTATATTTATATACATACTTACACACACACACAACTTACCATATTGAATAATGACACGTACAGTAGCTAATCAAAATTCCAATAATGTGCAATAATTAGTTTACATGTGCATTTATGTCTTCCCTCCGCTTGCCCAGAGTATTAGCTAGTAGGTGGAAAAACTCAATTTAATTTGTTTTGACATCATGAATTTGAAAATAATGACAGGCTGCCTGTGGTTAAGTACTGTAAAATGATACTGTAATTAACTCAACTTGAAGACTAAAAATGAATGCTCCTTCTTTCATGCAAGTCTTGCTCTCGATGAAGAAATGACATTGTTTAACCCAGATAGTAGGCATAATTCAATAGGCCTAGTTAACAATAATGTGTTATGCCAGAATTTGGAATCGCAGTTCTAAAAAATCCGTTTTAAATATACTTGAGCAACACAAGCAATGCTACTTATCATGTCACCTGAAACGCTTTGCTTGAGGCGCCCTAATGCAGCTCTGCGTCTCTGAAACTGCCAGGACTCTGTAGCATTGGCGCATTTGTATTAAAGGGAATAAAGCCCTCCGATTGGCCATATTGACACCAAACTCCCACCACATTCACAGGTAGTTTATTCTTCTTAAAGAATAACTCTTCTGCAACTGCACCACAGGTGTGCTAGTCTCCAAATCGGGTTGAAATGCTTTAATTTTCTACTGCCCTGAATTTGCACTAGTTTAAGTTTTTGCAGCTTTCACTGCAAAATAAGGGTCCATTATGTAATTTGATATTGCACTCTGTAATTATAGCCTAGTTTTCTCAACAGTATTCTCTAACATCGATGCAACATTTTAATTTTAGCTGACATTAACATCTTCTACAAGTTATGATCAATTAGCTAAAGTAGGCTATTTGAAGAGCTAAAAGTGTTAGCTAAAACAAGCTAAAAACAGTGATGATTACTTTTTAAATTGCGCAAGGAACAAAAACTCTTCAGATCCTTAATTCAGACATCACTTTATAAGGTTCCAAGCTGAATTAAACTGATTTAAAGACACATTGTATTCTTTAATGATGCAAATTAGCATCTCAGGCTAGCTGCAGTACAAACTTTGAATGAACAGTAAATCCATACTACTCCACTGCTTCTGTTGTAAACAGGGAGATTTTTAACATTTAAAGTGCAAAAAGGAGAGGGTAGGACTGCAAGAGAAAATAACTACTGTGGTTCTTGTCAGGTTGAGGCTGTTGTAGGTGGAGGGCAATGCTGACTTCTCTCCACCTCTTTCTGTTTAAGAAACATTCTTCCCAGCCTATTTTTCACATTAAAAACATAGATTGTTCATTTGAATTTGCTTAAAAAAAGTAAAATGGGGGGAAGT
Organism: Synaphobranchus kaupii; assembly: GCA_029718625.1. Classification (NCBI taxonomy): domain Eukaryota; kingdom Metazoa; phylum Chordata; class Actinopteri; order Anguilliformes; family Synaphobranchidae; genus Synaphobranchus; species Synaphobranchus kaupii. The sequence continues at coordinate 35,107,528 of CM056377.1, read as the reverse complement.
AAAGGAGGATAAAGAGGGGAGGAGGGGAAAAGGGAAAACGGAAATAATTAGGCAGCCAAATATCTTCTTTAATGAGCCAAGACAACAATATTTGAATGCATGGTTTTCAGGAAAGAGGATCTTAAATTTCCTACTTCTTCCTCACACAATGCTTCCACTGTTGTGACTGAACAGATTAGTGAACGAAACCAAACTTCACATACTATTCCCACTCTCCCCAGAGTCAGTTGCCTGAAAGATTCCATTTAGATATTATACCTCAGAAAAAAGTCAGGGACTGTCGCAATGGTTAATCAGACCCGAAGTCTTTGATCAGATTCAAAATGATGGAAGACGTTAAGCATATCAAATTAGCCCATCTTTCGTTGTGATAGTACAATGATGTGTGTTTGCAGGTAAGTGAGGACATCTGGACTTAACGGAATGGATGGGGATAGAACCATAATTGTAGGGAGTGGCCATTACCTTTCATGCAAATGTGTGCTTTTAAAGTATAATTATTCTTCACGTCTGGGATTTCAGATAGCTATAATTGTAACTTCTGAACTTTTTCAAAAAATGTTCGAGCTATAATTGTACGAATTTCTGAACTTTTTCAAAAATGTTCAATTGAATTCAAAAGTAGATGAGCGGTTTACTCATATTAAAGTATTAAAGGTTTAGACTGTAGACTAATTCCCTGCAACTGTGCTTTGTGCCACATAATTCTCCTCTAAAACAGGGACATCCAGAATTAGACTGCAGGGAAGTGATGAATGAAGACATTAATTGAAAATCGTCACTATAGGTGAGCGGCGTGATGTGATTTTGGCCGTGGGCCTTGCCGGCAAGATAAGGCGCTGAAAGAAAAATGAGCGTTAGAGGAAAAATGAAGAAAAGAAAACAGGAGGGAGGGAGGACGGGAGGGAGGAGGGACAGGGACAGGAAGGACAGCGGAAGGATTGAAGGTGATCTCTCCGCCTAAACCAAACCCAGTGTGAAGCCAAGGACTTACAGTAACAAACAAGCAACTCCCGGGCATGGACCCAGGTTTGTGCAGCACTCTTCCCCTGAAGCTGATTATCGCCGCATTTCCACTGACCCTACCTCACACATTGCAATATGGCACCATGTTCAATCCATGGGGTCCCACCTACTGTTCAGGAGGTGCCGGCTCTATACATGTTTTCTGGAACTACACTCACCTATACTGCATTCTTTGTTAATAAATGTGCCAATCATGTGCAAATAATGCCTATGATGGCAATGTCATTTCTTGTAAATTTTGTTATCCCAGTTTTTTTTTTTTTTGGAAGCCAAACAAAAAGATGTTGACGAATCTGATTATTTGCAGATACAGCTCAGGAGGTCAGGGTACGTTTAGATTGTAGCCCAAGACGCTGATGATGTCTGAACAACACTATGCTCTATGTCTAGTAAGTAAGCCATGAAAAAGATACTTTCTGACTATGGCACTTCACAGGATGAGCACGCCTACATCTGCTTTACTCCGCAATCGTGTCAATTCAGGCATTCGCTTGGAGGTCCGTCTTATCAGGGTATCTGTGTCTTCCTCTCAGTGAGGGGACAATGAAGGTACAACTGGGGTGCGTCTCAATGCTCGAAAAATGCACGCTCCTTTCCTCCACTACCACCTCCACTCCTCCATGCCCCGGACATGGATCTCTTTGTTGTAATCTAGTGTTGCTGACTACATCTAAATTACGTATTAATGATTACATATTAATTAATGTCAGGTACATTGCACTGTACATGCAAATGCTTGTACTCTAAACTTTCAGGCAGTTTTGCATAATTCTGGGTAGGAGAAGAGTGGTAGTGGGGGAGTGGAGGAAAGGAGGTGGGGAGTGAAGAATATTGGGACACAGCCCTGAGCTGACCCGTATACGGGCATGAGCAGCAGAGAGAGCCAGTGTCCAGGAGGGCGGAGGGCCTATATGAGACCACCCTGGGCATGAGCACCTCCCCTGGCTCGTCGCCCAGCACCTATTGAAGGGAGCCATGCTGCTGCGGCCCTCTCTCTTTCATGCTGTTTAGCATAATTCATTTGATCAGCCTACAGTAAGGCTCAGCGCCTCCATGTCTTCTGCCACTGTGAATCACGTCCTTGTACTAACTGCTTTAACAAGGAAGGGGCTTCACTGGTTGCTGCACTGGTTGCATATAGAGGCCAACCCCTGTACTATCACCACACTCATGTAATTATGACTATGCGGTTGATCATAGCTGTTGTAATAGTAAGCCATATATAATTACGCTGTTATTATTATTGTTGATGTTATTGTTGTTACTACCAATAATAGTATATATTTTTTTATTTTGCTTTCCAGGTTCGTACTTACAGCCATTAAAATTAGAAACACTAGAGCTAACGTTAATATACTCAAGGATTGAATGAGAAGGGTGCATTATTATCTCTGTATGACCCCCCAACCCCGAGCTTCACGTGGATGGAGAGGTGGAAAGATGTCACACGCACAATAAAAGTAGCCTACTAAAAACTTAAAAACATATATTCTTAGCCTACCTCGTTCCACATTTTGCCGTCTACTCTGTGTAGCCTACTTCCCTTCTTTTTGTGACTGAACGAATTTTTTTAAAAGCGAACCAAATGCCGTATGCAGTTGCGTTGGCTGGCTACTTTATTGTAACCTGCGAGTTCGTTCAAATATGTTGAATAACATGTGCCGCAGCCCGTTACAGAAACTCAGCAATGTGTTTTCAAAATAGGCTACTTCGGATAACATCGGAATATTTTTGTTAGAAGGTTAGGTTTACCCGTTTCGGGCCCCAGCTTTCTTCCTTACTAAGGCTCGCGATGCTACTAGGCTAACGTTAGACAAGTTGTAACCAAGGTTGTTGGAGGGGTAGCCTTCTCATTTTGAATTCAAATACAGCCGAAAAGTCTAATCATTGTCCTTTATGAATAGCTAGAGTCATAACGTTGTTTATGATAATTAATATCGCAATTGTTTAATGAATATCTTCACTGACCTGCACACGAGGCTAATACGTATCCATGTTCCAGCTAGCTAGTTGCGCTACAATAAAGTTAGTAATTTAAACACGTGCGTGGCTAGTGCGTAATGTTCACGCGGCTATGGCATTGGCAAGCCAAATCCGCGGCTGCTAATGACTGGAGTGATATGGGGGTAGGACTGATGTCCCACATACAGTAGGCTATAAGCTATTACCCTAAATATGATTTAGCCTAATGATCATGATCCAGTTCTAATTCGGCGTTTGTTGATTATAGCTACAGCTTAATCTAATTATCTGGCATAAAACTGTGATTTTTTGCACTTTTTTAGTTTAATAGTGGGATGGTGGAAAAGCCCAAGGATACTGTCTTCCAAATGGTTGTGTTGCATAATGAGTAAGAGACAAATCTTCAAAAAAAAAGTCTGTAATCCCTTGTGGTGGATTACACCCAAAATGACTGCAGTCCATAGTGGGGTCTGTATCTACAGCCAGGCCCCCTTCCCAGCTGCACACACTGCTCCTTCTGAAATTAGATTTCTGGAAACACGCTGTAAAATATAACAAAAAATTTTTTTTTTCTTTTGTGCTGAAAGAAGTCTTTGTTTTTAACCACACGTTTAATTGGAGAAACATTACTGATTTTTTTTTGTTTAGCATTTGGAAGTGCAGCCCTGTGGAAACATATGTTCACCAAACCCCAGCAGATGTCCCACTCAGGGCTCAAGCACATGCATGTGAGCTTCAGCAGGTTCCCCGCATTGGTTACCATGGCCAATTCTCTGCCCAGTTCACATCCCCGTTCTACACAGGCCTTCCTACTTTTGGTTGCTTACACATTTTTTTTTTTTTTAACGCACAACCACATGAACACACACATGAACGCACACTCAAGTGTACGCACATGCATGCGCGTGTGCACGCGTCTCCTGGAAGCGTAGCCATATGCGGCGGAGCTTGCGCTTGGCAGCTCTTCCTCGCGGTCCTCTTCCCAGTGAGCTGAGATTAACAGACAAGCGAGGCAGCCTGGCAGCCGTGCTGGCCTGGTGCAGGGATCTCCCCTGAGACCGAATTAAAGAGCCCCCTGCACATCCTGATACTGCAACTTTGCAACAAAACATCCCTCGCACCCAAAACCCTGAGCCTAGACTACTCAACATATTGTTATGGAAGGAGAAACACAAACAATTAAGTCCTTCGCAAAGCTCATTTTATCGCTATTAGAAAGGTGGTAAAAATGAGTTAGATTTGATGTCACTGCTTTGGCAGTAATGTGTGTCACTCAGAGGGGAGTCAGTAAATGGGTGATGATCGTAAGGAGCCCTGGAGAAGGGGAAACGCAGAAGGTTGGAGGGCTAGGGACAAAAGGAAAATAGACTTGAGAGTACAGGGCTAGGTGTTGGATATCTAGGGGCAGCGGCCTGAAAGAAAGCTTGGCTCTTTCCCGTGTGCCTCTGGGAATTTCTCAGACCTGTCCCTGGAGGGCCTCACGTCTGATGACCCAGTGGTGGCTGCTGGAACAGTCCAGGGACTAGAGCTTGGGCCAGGTCCTAATAATGAGTGTTACTGCAATGCAAAAGCCCTGCAATGTGATCCTCTTGATTCCCATTTCTCAGCCAGGTTTTGGTTTGCCCTGTTAAAACATTAAGTTGTGATGTCATTGACCCAGAATAGCCCTGATACTCATCCAGCTGAGCATGATAGATAGGCTGAGGATATGGTGGTAAGTGGGTATTGACACTCCCAGTGGAGGAGTAACTAGAGGAGGGACCAGGAGTGTAATGAAAAAGAAAATAAATCATCATCATGACATTTTGTAACTTATTTATACAGGATATGTCTCCTCCCTAAGGAATCAAGTTGTACAGGAAGCTGGGAGGAGGAAGGAGGATCCACCGAATTTTGAAATAAAAGAATGTTTGTGCTGATTTCTGTGTGTGGGCGTGTGTGTTGTGTTGTGTTTTGTGTATGTGTGTGCTCTCGTGCGTACATGCGTGTGTGTATGTGTGTGTTTGTGTGCATGTGTTGATGGTGACTTAGCCATGGCTTACTGTGTGTAGGCTACGATACTAAATGTTCATGTCTATGGATAGCTGCTACGTTATGATGTGCTTTATCTCACCTGTTTTAGTTGCCTCAATGACCTTCGGTATGTACTTATTGCACATTGCTTTGGATAAAAGCATCTGCTGAATGAATGTAACGTAATGTGTTCATGTGTATGTGTTGGGCACAGTAACCCACCATATTTTTTCAGACTCTTGAAGAGATTTAACTACAACCTAGGGACTGAATATATGAAAGAGATGGACTCAGCCTTTAGTATAGTGCAGAAACCAAGGCCAGAACTGAGAGAAAATGAGGTATAAAATTGAGTCTTGTGTGGTTTGGCAGTATTGGAGTTCTGAAATATGAACTACTGGGAGTAAACTTCAAACAAAGTAAACTGACACAGGGCGTTTAGTGTCAATTTCTGAAAATCCCCAGAAGACCAATGATGATGTGAGAGTGTGGTGGGTACAGACTCCGAACACGTTTCAGTACAGAGATATACAGATACTGTTAAAAGAACTGTGAACTGTAGAACTGTGAAAGCTTGAAGAGATGAACAAGCCAAGAAAGGTTCAACAGGCATATGTAGGTGTGGCTGCTCTTCAAATGTGAAATTAGTGAGGAGTGCCACAGGTTTCCCATTCAGCATAAAACAACTTTTTATTTTCTTCATTTGCCAGCAACACCAAGATATACTTTATTCAATTACCGCTGATTTCTACGCATTCCATTGGGGTTGGGTTTGGTAACAAACGCATGTGGCCTGTGTATTTTTTAAATACATTATATTCATATTATAGCTCAAAATGTTACACAATCTTAAATCGTCGTGGTTCAGTGGTGTTATTCCTGTGCCGCGTGCTCCGTAGTAAAAATACATTTGAATAAGGCTTTGCACAGAGCCATGGGCGGTGGTGGTGGTCACTCCCCGTCATTACCCACAGTTCCACAGTCCGCTCTCCTCCCGGGAATTCTGTATGAAATGGTTCATCGGCCTGCGCTGAAATCTCTGACCTTTAAATTAAATACAGAAACACCCATTGCATCTGAAATTTGATTTAAACAAAGAAATAAGTGTCCATCTGAGAAGACGCGGCCAGTTCTGGTGTTTGTGTTACTGATATGGTGTCCATAAGACCCTGAACTGAGCGTGACTTGAATGGCTACGGGCACCGAGGGACCGTCCCCTCACTGTGTTTGTAGCATTAAGCGCTGTGACAAAATGCAGGGCCTTTCCTGGGCTGTTGCTGATTGCCGGAGATTAATAGTAATTAATAGTGCTGGGGATTTCTACTGTGTCACTGGAGGACACCCTCATTACTAACTGCTTTTAATTACGCTAATTAGCCTAAACTGCGTCCTCTCTAAACAGTCAGTATCACTTCCCAGCCTCCCTTCCTATGACACCGCCGCTGCAGTAACCCAAATTATATACTTATGGAACAACAGAACAAATGTACTTTAAATTTGGTTATTGAGTTGAAAAGGCAACTTGTGTTATTTATTGGTTGGCAGGTTTTTCAGAGGAATTAATAAATGATTCATCCTAATCGTAGTTGGTGAGTGACAGAGTGGAATTTGTGGTTGAGCTGTGAACAGTGAGAGAGGGGCAGAGACTTTCAGCTCTACAGCGAAGGGTATTAAAGTGCCTAATCGTGTGTGGGTTCAAAAAGGCCCAAATCTCAGATTTCTCTCTCTTCTGTGCTTTTGCTTCTTTTTTCTCTCTTTTCTTCCTCCCCCTGTTACTGGGTGGGTGCAGGCAGTAGACAGATGCTGTGTAATAAGTGTTTAAAGGAGATAATTAATGAGGGCTGTCAAGTGAGCACAGTTAACTTTATTAGCTGTGAGTAGACCATAGCACTCTGAGTAAACGTCCCACAGGTTCTCCTGCATGAACACACAGGCCCCTCACATCTGAGCATCTATCAACATCCTCTGTTATGTCTGATTGTTACATCAAATACTTTCCTACAGGAGAGCAGCTACATATAGTGTGGATATTTCAAAATGATCTGATGTGTATTGGTTTATTTATTTGGTTTGATGTTTAAATTGGAATAAATATGTTACAAGGGAAATGTGCAACTATATCAGAATAATGATAAGACGTGCAATCAATGAGCACTTTAATAATGATGATTACAGAATGACTCAAAGCAGAAGAGAAAGGCAGCAGAGCATTGGTGATCTCTTAATCCTTTTCACATTCGCGGGGCTTAATTTGGGGTGAAGGGGCGTGGAGAGGGTCCAGGGAAGTGCCCTTACTCAGAAAGGGTCTGCGTCGTGTCGGCTAAAGTAAGCCGGGCGGTGGCAGCGTTTACAGCCCGCTCCCCTGCTGTCTGCCTGGGTGTCCGGGGCAGGAGCTGGGAGGCCCAATCGAGGTAAGATGGGCCAGAATTCTCCTTATTAGGCCAGGCAGTGTGTCCAAGGCCTGCCTTCGTTCAAACTGAGCTTTGTGGGCAAAACAGAGTCACAGGACTCAGCCAGACGAAGCACTGGTGCTCCTGGACTGGAACGGGCATGGGTGCTACTCAGGGGCACTTAAGTTGTCAGGTGGTATTCAAGACACTTGGTTTTGACAGAAAAAAACAGTCTAAGGTTAGTCCAACTTTTGCTGCAGCTGTTAGAAGGACCTGAGTATTACATAGCAGGGTAAGGGCTGGTCAAGCATTGTTTGGTCTAAGTTTACCACATTCCCTGACACATTGGCCCTATTCGGACGGGATAAGCTTTCAGGACAATGTCTATAAAGTCATTGTTATCACAGGACGTCTGTAATGTTAATGACCGATTCAGACGGGATAAAGTATCTATGTAATCAGTGTCTAGAAATTCAGAGATGGGAGTCGCCACACCAAAAATGTTCCATGCATCATACAACGTTACACATCCTATCATCACTGCAAACGGATTGCTCTGGCAGGGAGCAATTGAAAAAGATGCAGACGACACAACGCCCTACGTGGACACAATGTTGGCATGGCAAACTGTCCACAAAAAGCATGAGGAATCCTGCATTACACATCATTATTCACGTTAACTTGAGAAAATTAGTAGGCCTACACTGTTAGGCTAGAGTCTAGACCGTAACACGTAGCCTATGTAAGGCGATAGCTAGGCTACTGGAGACAATAGCTTACCTAAAGCTGCCACAAGCATTGCCCAGCAGCCCCACTGATAAGTAGGCCTACTTTTGAGCCTATTTTTTGGATTTGCTTGTCTGTCTTCTTGTTTAACATAGGCAACACTTAATGTAGAGGTTGGCCAATAGTTGTGGCTTGCACTTGGACTGAAGAGATCGCACGGGATTGCTAGAACCTGGGGTTATTTTTGCATTTAACATTTAACAGTAGATGCCGGAATATTTACTGGCGCGGGAGAGCGCAGTCCGTAAAAGTTACAGACATTGCAGATTCGGACAGGACTAAAATAACGGAGATCCTCCGGTAATAATTACATTACCCCACCTCCCCCAATAAAACATATCCTGTCCGAATAGGGCTAAAGGAAGTCACATGTACAGCCAGCAGACATATCAGAACATATCAGGTTATACGTTTTAATCGTACTACCGCTGAACCCAGCATCAAAACGTGAGGCCCTCTTTGGGAAAATTCTTTACATAGTAAATTATTTGAGTCCTATGCAGACACAAATGTGTGAAGGGACCGTTGTTCTTGTTTGCCTTTACATTTCACTGCCTCACCCATACGGTTATGATCAGCTAGACTGTGCTTTCTATCTACTGAAATTTGGTATACCAAACCCATTGTGTCATGACACATGAAACAGAGGAGAAATAAGCTGTGATAGCATCTTTGGGAACGATGATGATGATAATCTTTCAAATCCTCAGGGGGCAAGCCGATGCAGATAAAGAAGAAATCAGTTGTAAATATTTCAGGGTACGTGCCCAAGAAATACACACTAAACAGAGATTTGCACAATCGTCGCGGGCTCCATGGCCCTCTACTGCGGTGGTTCCCAAGCTTGGTCCCGGGGACCCCACTGTGTACGCTGGTTATTGCAGTCTCTGAATTGAAACAAGTTGCTAATTGTTCTAAATGAGACACGTTAAATGCCAATTGAGGGATGATTTACCCTCTTAAGGCTGTAATCAGAAATAGCTACGCGCACAATGAAGAATACATGCACCATATTCAAATCCTGCATAGTCGGATCAACTTGTGCTTTGTACTGCACTCTCTGTAGGGTGCTATATGAGAAATCGTTCCGTTAGAAAGAGTTTACATTTTTATTTGATTCCGTTAGGAATATAAGCTGGTTGCTGAAATCATTTGGGTCCCGAGTTCAAAGGCAAGGCACATGGCAACAAGCCAGGCCTGCGTTGTGTTAAATTTAATTCAAGAAAAAAAAATTAAAACATAAACACATGTTTTTAGCAACCTTACTTGATCAAGAGATTGGCTGTAACCACAGCCAGCATACACAGTGGGTCTCCAGGATAGAGCTTGGGAGCCCAGGCTCGACAGCGCTCGATGTGACAGGGCAGAACCATCGGCAGAAACTATGAGACGAGAGCTCAAATCTTACCAAGAGCCCCATGTCATCTTCATAGTTGCAATAAGTACTAATGAATTTCCCCCTTTCAGCTGCTCTGCTCTGTAAAAAATATGAGCCGTTCTGCCTGCAAAGCACCCGTCTTTGATGCAAACACACAGAGACCAGCAGTACTACCTAATGCCGTACAAAAACAGAAAGCCCAACATCGTGTGTATATAACCACACTTCCCAGCTGACTTGGACTTGGACTCCACACTTCAGTTGGTCTTGGATCCAAAGCGTTTCCTTTGATTATGCATCTGCCTCGGACATTGGCTGCTTCACAGAAACCCCTGAAAACACAGCCATGATCCAATTTGAATCTTGGACATGCAAGGGAAGGTTTTTTTTATAGATAATATTGGCAGCACAATATCTGGCTTCCTGAAATTAAATCCATGGAAGCAATATGAGAATTAATTATTTAAGGAATAATAATCACTCTAAACATGAGAATTAATTTCTTCTGGCAGTCAGTGGCAGCAAGTTAGTTTCATTTAAAAAAAAGCAGCTCTCTCGTGCGCATTTCAATTCATGACATAGATTTTGCGAACATATCAATATTTAAGGAAAGGGTTAAGCTAGTTATCACTAGCATAACTTGCCAAATCGCTTGCGCTGAGAAATCTGCAAACTGACCATTTCAATCAGTGCGTGCCCTGAAAGCACTCTGACTTTAGACTTGACCATGCCTTCAGTTTAGCCCACATAATGGCTGCATTATTGCACCTTAGTATGATCCATTAGTCAATGAGGGTGTGAGCTCATTGAGTGTTGCGCATGGCTGACTCTTTACCACACGCCATATTTATTCTTTCCTATTTTTTTGGTTGGTTTATCGCCCCCATTTTCTTCCCGAATCCGTACAGGTCGGGTCAGCCAGCCCCGTAATTCCACCATGACAAAAAGAAGAAAGAAAGAGAGAGAGAGCGAGAGAACAACCATATGGACGAAACACTGGGGTCTGCAGGCAATGAAGAGGAAGACCCCTGAGCCAGTTCAGATGAAGAGAGGGAGTGGGGGCTGGGAGTCGGGGGGTCTCTCCTGCCCTCCCCCCCCCCCCCTCCCCCCGCCCCCCGCCCCCCAAGCCTCGCCCCGGAGCTGTACAGCTTACGGGGACAGCGGAAAGGGAAAGGGAGATAAAGGAGGGGGGAGGTACTGCCTGCCAACAGCAGGTGTTGGTCCATCCTTCAGGGAGCAGGCAGCAGGCAGCAGGCAGGGTACTGATGTGTGGCAGGGAGAAGGAGCCTGGCAGTCTGCTGAGCCAGAGTGGTATGGTGGAGCGTCTGGACAGAGAGAAAGAGAGAGAGAGGCAGAGAGAGAGAAAGAAAGAGAAGCCGAGATGTGTCTGTGTGCATATGTTCCGTGGATGGGAAGAAGAATCGATGTCATTAAAAGTGGGACACTGTGAAAGAGTGTTTTTGAAACTACCGAAGAGCCTCCCGTGGGCTTTTGCAATGGAGAATTTCATGGGCCAAAATGACCAATTAAAGCACAGTAATGAACATCAAAAATCAATAGAGAAGAAGCCATTAATGAATGCTCTCATTAAGAGAATTTTAAAGTACTTCATCAAAAGGAAATAGAACAGTGTCACGTTTCATGAGAACGGTCATGGAGTAGACTTACCTGTGAAGAGACCATTCATTTGAGTGGCATATTCAGCTGCCTGTTGCTGTAAGGACTCTTATATGATAGATCATAAACTGTATCTTCATTGACACCAGATTGCTGAGGGTCTTGTATGCAGGTACATTGTGAAGGGCATTGTGTCATTTGCCGATGTGCTCCGTTTTTTTTTTTTCACGTTCTGGTTTTGCACCGTAATTGTGACGTTTACCCTGAGTTAGAGGATGTTCAACACATCCCATGCCTCAGTTTAACTTGGCATCCCCATGTCAAGGATGCTCTCTGCCACTTTTGTTGACTGGTCACCCTCAAACCATGACAGAAGGTGAACTCAAACACTGATCTGAAGTCAGTTCAGCTGGGTGTGGTGAAGAAACCAGAGGAGCTGCTCAAGCACATTGAATTAACTGACACCCCCCCCCCCCCCCCTTCCACCACCACCATTCCTTCCTTTTAACAGGATCTGTGAATTATTGATGTCCTCAGTTAGAGTAATTTAAAAAATCTCTAGATTACATTTTCTACAGAATTAATAATTTCATAAGAGGAAGACCGCAGGTCAGTAGCGTTGCTCTGTGCCCTCGTTATTAAAATGCATGTTCTTACAGACTAGCGTTGAGTGCGCAACACAATCCTTTTAATGTGCAGCCAAAGCCCATTGGTGAAGAGAATCGCTGCAAGTGCAGTTTCACATTTCATTCGTTGTGTTTCACTCAAATATAAACCACATGAAGTTTGCTTGTGTTCCAAAGAAAGATTCTGCACATGAAGATTTAAGGAATGCATTTTCTGTAACTCCAAAATGTGTAACTCCAAAATGATACATGCTGTATGTGCTTACAGATACTAAATATTTTCATAACAATACATAGCCCACATCATGAAACATTTTCAAAATGTATGAACATTTCATGCAGGCAATGCTGTGAAGTTTAGCGCTAGTTTTGAGACTGAAGCTCATGCCGTCTCCATGGACTGTTTTAAAAAAAAATGTAGGCCTATGGCCTATATTTAGTAATCAGAGTACCCAACCCTGGACACCTGAAAAAAGGCCTTCTCTGTACATTATATCAAACCCAGGCAGCATCAAAAGTGCTCCAAATTCCACTCCGAAATGAGTAGTGTATTTGGCTTTGTATTTCCCGTGGTTGTTCTTCCTTCAGAAATAACATGTGTCTTCATGGGCTCCAAGTGTGACTGCCATCTGATGGCTACCCTGCCCAGTCTGTGATAGTCCCTCTCCCGTGTGTGAGCACATGTGCACAGGGATACCTCATTCACCCCCCCCCCCCCCCTCCCCGCCTTCCCAAATATGCACCCTTCCAACCAGCAAAGTGAGTTCACAAACAAAATGGCTTTCATAGTGAGCGTGGCCAGGCTGGCTGTGATGAGCGACTGGCAGTAGGCTCAGAGCCTGGACCTGGCTGTGCGGCTCTGTTTGAGAAGGGAGTTCTGGTCCCTGTCCCCTCACTCACAGCCAGGGCTTCAACTGCAGCCAACAGCGCTGGATCCCGGGTCCCCATCGCCTGCGTGAGCCACATCTGAAGCCCTCAGCGCTCATGGCTCTCTTTAAAGCTCGATGCCAAACAGGACACTGCTGTGAGCGGGAACGCTGTGTGTGTGTGTGTGTGGTGCGTGTGTCCATGTGTGTTTGTGTGTCCATGTGTGTGCGTGTGTCTGTCTGTCTGTGTGTGTGTGTGTTTGCGTGCATGCATACATATGTATGTGTGTGTTTGTGTGTGTGTGTGTGTCCGTGTGTATGGTGTTTTTTTCTGTCTGTATATACGTATTCATGTATGTGTGCATGTAAGTGTGTGGTGTGGTTGTGTGTGTGCGTGTGTTTGTCTGTATGTGCACATTAATATGCATGTGTGCGTACGTGTGTACGTGTGCATTTCCTGTGTGTGCATGTGTGAATAACATATTTGTCCCACACAAACACTAAGAATGAATAAATAAAGAAGTGCTGTATTTTTACCTGCCCTCCATATTCACTTAACAGCGTTCATTGCCTCTTTGGCAACATCTGTGCTTTTTTTTAAAAAGCTCCCAGTTAGGTTTCATGTATGTATAATAGATGTGTTAGCTCTCTAAACGTTCAATATGTTATGTAGCTATCTGGGCCTCAGGTGTGCTCTACAGCAGTCAACAACAATTAGCTCCACTGTTTGGAAGAACAAGGACAAAGACTCAAAGGGAAGACTGCAGGACTAGCTTTGATGCACGTGTCTAAATCGAATAGAAATACAGCGCAGGCAAATGAATATAATGTTGCATGCTGATGCATACAAAACAATTAAAGTGTAATTAACAATTAAAACTCCACCACGAATATTTAATCATTTAATGTCTTCTGTGACTTCAGATGGCATAGAACCAACAACACAACCGGTCAAATTTCAAACTTCCCAGCGTAGACTATAGAGTATCTCAAAGCATAGACTAGAGTATCTCGTTTTGCAAGTATAGATTTGTCTCTGCACTTAACACTCATTGAGTCAAATAAAAAATAAAAATCTTAATTAGCCATTGTTCCAACAATAAGATTATCAATAAGCTTTATATATGCATCATATACCATGTAAAGTTAATAGAATCTGAAGTGAGGTATATATAGCTTATTATAGATTGCTTGTTAGATTGAATGATAATAGGTTCACTACTAGCTACTGTATCCATCATTTTCTGGATGAAATGTTTAATACTTTAACTTTGCTTGTTGTGTGTATGATTTTGTGTACCCAACAATACATCTGTCTAGGTAGCATAACAAAACAGAACAAAATGCCTTGACGGGTGATTACACTCAAATAACCTTAGTTAACCGGCTGTGCAAATAGATTGTATATGAATCTCTGCGTAGCAACACTGTTAGATTTTTACTTCTTTCAATTTTACTTGTTTTAACAGTAATATTACTTTATTATGAACAGTAGGTTGCTGTTCGTGCTGTATACAGCATGTTGCTGTAGATTCACAATAGGTTTTGTGTGAATTCTTCATGGCTGACGAAATATTACAGCAATCATCCTGTAATATCATTTACTGTAATCCAAAATAGTTATATTCCTTCAGCGCGAAAATGGACCAATCACCTCACCCTAACGTTAACTGATTATTATGTTTTTTGAAATCTTTGCTTGCCACACAGCCAGTTCAAGGTGAAATGAATCATCGATTTTTGTACGTTAGTTTTAGTTTTTGAGAAGAATACCGTGGGTAAACTAATTCATTTATTGAGTTTGTATGACCTTGGGGGAAATTATTTGAATTAATTCTGTTTTGAACAAGGTGACGGTGGCGGATTGAACCCGTGTAGCTAACGTTAGCTAGCTATGTTCGCTAACTTCACCGTTAGCTACGTTATTCTAAATTAGGTTAGATAGCAAGCTATTGTCAGTTAATATCAAGGTAGTTAGCAAATTGTTTGGATTATATTAATATTAAAGTGGGAAAGCGGCTATGTAGTTTCTAGAGTTTCGTCTTGGGTTGGATTAAAATGTAACGTGAACATTATTCTATCGGGTTGCAATTCATGTGTAAGCTAACGTTAGCCTTACTCCCTCCTGTCGGTGTTGGGAGGTGTCACGAATTAACGTTAGGCTACGTTATAGCCATTGGCTAACTTTATTAGCTAACGTTACACTTCCAGCTAGTTAGAAAATTAATTTAAACCGTAGTATGCTTAACTTAGCTAGATTTTAGCCTACCGTACTTATTTGTCCCTCTGGATATTTAATTATGTTATGGTAGGAATTTTGTACCTTATTTACGTGCAACGTTTAACGTTAGCTAGTGCTATGTTGGTTTGCTAGTAAGTGCCTGCGTCTTTAGCTAGTTTGGAAGTTCCATGTGCAGGGTGCGTGATTTCATGACTTGTAGGCTACAGGGTTCAAGCAAAGTGCATGTCAATGTTTAGTCTATTGAGTATCTGTACTGCCATTGGGTGGATAAGTTCTTCAGACTTACGGAGTTGACAATGTTATTTTCTCATGTCACGGCATAGGCGTCGAGAGTAGACATTTTTATATTTCTTGGTTAATTTGTATACATGAATATATTACATATACACTGCGGAATTGTTAAATAAAATTGCTTTTAATACATTCAAGGTGTAAAGTGTACTTTTTCTTCACACTGGTGCATTCTGTATTTCTTCTTCTGTGTCTTCTGTAGTTTAGATGTCTAACTTTTAAAGCAGTAATCCTGTTATTTCAATACAGACTAGAGTTGCTGTAATATGGGTTACAGTAATCATGCAGTATAAACTACAGTAGAGTCGACAGTACAGTTACTGTATGTCATTATACAGCATGGGGATAAGGTATTGTAAATGAACTACAGTAACATTGCTGTTAAATTAATAACAGCACCTTGCTGGCTAATTGTTGCCAGCAACTTGCTGTAATTTAACAACATTTTTCTAACGGTGAAGCTGATCTGATTTAAGATGTCTGCAAATTAGAACAGCAGACATCTTAAAAGCACTTTAAAGCCATAGATAGCCTACCTGACAATTCCCTACGATTAAAATCCAGTACAAAATCAAATGGAAATGGAAAACACTTTTTAATTTTATTGTGTTTTGTGTCATTTCTGTCACTGCTTTTGCTTACCTTGACTGCTTACATAGCCTACAGCATGTAAAATATCTACTTTGAGCTAGTGGCGTTAGCAAGTGTAAGTTGAAACGGGGTTTATGAGCAGCACTTTTAGTGGTCAGTGCTTTGCACCTGAGCCGCGTCATTGAGACACTGTTGTTGCGACATTTATTATTGTCGTGAAAATAACATGTCACACATATGCTAGAGGTTTCAGTTAGCCTCATCTGGTATATTACAGTGTGTTCTGTTCAAGCCTGGTTCCTTTTCATCATCTTTCTTAATTGACTAAAACATTTATTTAAAGGAATAATTATTTCTGGGAATTTCATGCTTTCAGTGTAATTTAGGCTACCTATTAATTTAGGCTATTTATTAGTAGTTGTTAATTGAAACCTTTAAATTTAGAGGTTGTCAGGTGATTCGTTACGTTTTATGGAAGCACAGTTCAAAAAACATATGCATATTTAATTACCTTTAGTGAATTTTATAATGAATATAACTGAAATCAAATCTATGATTCTACTGTTTGTTTGTTTTTTTAGAAAACGCAACAATAAAGTGCCTGATTTCAATCATATGTTTTATTTACTGTGAAGGAGGCTAAATTATTAAAGCAAGAAAGTACAGCCGATAAATTAATTCTTCTTATTTATGAAGCTGTTCTCTTCCGAGTAAAATTTTGAATATCCGAAAGTGCCGAAAACAGAAAGCTCTGTGTTAGCACAGGCTATAATTATAATAAATCTAAGTTGCAGTAGGCTATTGTAAGAATACAGGTATATTTTGATAACAAGTAGACCCACTTTTTACAGGCTTTCCATAGATGCTAATGTTTAACATTTTTACATGAAACGAATCAGATATTTACAGACTCGGAGTAATAAATTATTCCTGTGTTGTCTTCTACGTTCGCAATAATTAAAATAATCGGATTCTATTAAAATTCGCTCCTTCTGGGCATTGCATGACCCAAATTAACTTGAATGAGATGGGGCTAAAGCTGTAAGTCAAATAAATACATTCACAGAGTAAATTATTAGTCGATGATTTGTTTGGAGGTTATCTATGTGGTCGGGACTTAACTACATTTAAATTACAAATGCAACAAATAGGTCCCTTCGTGCATGTTAAAATACTTATTGTGTACAAAGCAGCTTTCATCTTTAATCAAATTTCGGTTCAAGTTGATGAATCACAACGAATGAAAAAATCGTTATCACTCGGACTTGAGAAGGCTTGAATTCATTGTGCAACTATTAGCCTACTTCGCTGTTTTGCAGGATCAGGCTTTGCATTCTACGATTTATCCAGCAGGGGGAAACCGATCGTACGTTGCGTGTGTGGAAGTCCAGCAACTCCACTGGGCTAGTCCTCTCTCTTTTTACGGAATATGGATTTATGTTCAAAAAATGTAACTTTTTTCTTCGTTGATATTTTCGAAAGAGAAAATAATTTAAAAAGCTCAGGTGAAAGTACAAGTAGAAACAATGCTTTTTCTTCATGATATCCGTGAAGCATTTAGATCATGAATAATAAAACGGAAAAGCTTATATAAAAAAAACAGTCATTTGTATGTAGTGGTTACGGTCTTTAAAAGTAAAACATCATTATTCAATAAATAAATTAAGCGTAAATTAGCTTGTGATGATGATGATGATGATGACGACGACGATGATGATTATTATTATTATTAATGTTATTGTTGTTGTTGAGAACTTTATTTTATAACTTCCATTTGGTACATTCTATTACATGAAGTGGATAATATACTGTTTTATATATACACACAGAGCAAACAGTTACACGCAGAGCCAAAATTATTTAGTATTTTCTCTTTGTTACTAGCTTGATAATTCTGTGCCAAAGGCTTTACAATGGGCTGAATTTATTTCCAGACTTGAAAATGGACAACTACTACCTGGACTAAACACTGTATAAACATGTTGAACAATGGTTATTGTTTTAGCATATATTTATCATATGAGTAATATTTTCCAAATGCCTTATTTTTATCTTAACACCAACATCTTCCAACCATATTTTGACCTTTCACCAATTAAGTCAGAGCACACAATAGTCCACAGCATGTCAACAGACTAGACCGCAGTGACACCCAATATGTTTTGAAATAATCTATAAAAACACTGGAACTATATAAGATAATTGATTGAATTATGGGATGAGTTTGCATAATCAAGTGCTCAGTACTGTGTTTTTAAAACCATTTCTCTATTTAGTTTAGAGAGGCCCTGAGCAGAATGGTTCTTTTTTTACTTCTCCCTTCCTCTCTTCTCTCAATCTGAGATCAGTCAATCAGTCAGTCAGCCAGTTAGTCCTCTGTCCCCGCTGTCAGACCATATCAGCTTCACTCCCCGTGCTGACAGGCCCTGGTGGGCGCTTCGAGTAACCCGCGGTGATTGGGAGGCCGCTCATATATGCAAAACAAGGCGTCTGGACAATGGCCGAGCTGTCAGAGGAGATGCCAGCATTCGCTGGAGGGGATATTGCAACGGGGGTCACTGGAAATGTATGTAAATTTGACATTTCCCAACTAATTTACATATTTACACATCAAAGTTTTTAATTATTACATTTTTTTTTTCTGTTCAGTTCCTGGAGTTGGAGGGCTTTTTTTTGATGGGGTGGAATCCCTCCCCAACCCTGTCACCTCAGCTCCTACCCCCACTTTAGAGACTATGACAGTGCTTTTACATATTGATGTCTCTCCTGACATCAATCTTTTCTTCATGACAGAGCAGAAACGCCTTTAGGCCAAGTCCTGCGTTGCTCTAATTGTCCAGGGGGCACAGCGGAAGAGATGATAGCACGGTGATACTCATTACAGTAGTGTTCAGAAAATGGCGATTTCAGCACCTGTTTTTAGGGTCAAAGCAGGAAAGACTGCAACACGTCTCCCCCACCAGGGTTGAGGGTCAGTTCCATTTCACTTAAGTCAATTCAGGAAATTAATTGAGATTCCATAATGTTTTAATGCAATTATTTAACCTCTCTACATTTTTTTACCCTACATTTCAAGTTTTCAAAATTGCTGTCATGGAGATTTTCTACTACTACACACAAGAAAGTGACACAGGGGGTCCCCAGGACCAGGGTTGAGAACCACTGTCCTAGAGTAACCTTATGATTAGAAACACTGAAACATTTCCCTATTTTATGTTTTTATAAACTTTAGGGTACAAAGATTGTCCTTGGGTCTTTTTTGACCCTGCACTTAAAAATCAATTACAGACTCATTCACAACACATTCACATGCACACACACACACACACACACCACACACATCATACACACACACAGACACCATACACACACACACAACATACACACACACCACACACACTCAAACTCACACACACAGAGACACCATACACACACGCACAGAGAAACCATACATGCACACACACACTCACACACCACACACAAAGACACCATGCACACACACACACACACACACCATACATACACATACGCACACCATACACACACACACACACACACACACACAGAGACACCATACACAGACACAGAGACACCATACATGCACACACACACACACACACACACACAGACACCATACACACACACAGTGAGAAAGGGAGATTGTGTGTGCTTATGTTTGAACTCAGACAAAACAAAAACGTTCTTGTGCATGTATAGCATTGCCCTCCTCCCATCCCTGACACTACGTCTCGCGAAAAAAACTGTTTCCCTGTGAGAAACGCACACAAATTTCAGGCAAAATAAAGTTAATATTTCTTGTGAGAATAAATTGTTTTCTATCAAGAAATAGAGTCAGGGGTGGAGTCATAATGTGATAAAGGTGCTGCACATGCCAGTACCCTAATTTCTCTCTATAGGGTCAGGGGTGGAGTCATAATGTTATAAAGGTGCTGCACATGCCAGTACCCTCATTTCTCTCTATAGGGTCAGGGGTGGAGTCATAATGTGATAAAGGTGCTGCACATACCAGTACCCTCATTTTTCTCTCAGCTGCAGCCGTGGGAGGCAAAGGGAGGTGCCCTTTCTGCTCCCCAAAGAAAGACTGTAAAACAAACACAGCATGCTGCAAGTGCCAGAAATACTGTACATCTGCAAAGCCCATGCTTGCACACTTGCATACTGAGGTATTATCATTGACCTTTATTTATACAGGGTAGGTTGACTGCTCTTTTACGGCAATGCCCTGTTAACGCCCCCCCATGCAAACTCTGCACAGGAGGGCCCCGTCTGGGATTTGAACCCGGGACCGTCTTGCTGTGAGGCGACAGTGCTATCCACTGCACCACCGTGCTTCCCACATGGTGTACTAAATAGAGAAATACACAAACATGTGCTTGGTGCTCAAATGCTTCCTAAAATAAAAGTTCAAGAATGTTATTGCTATGTTTCCTTTCAGTAAAATGCATCAAAATCTTTGTGGTTGTCATGGGCTAATTTCTGAGGCTATTGATGTGCTATCTTTTGTTGAAAAAAATAATGCAATCAATTTTTTATACTTAGGTAGTACCTTTATCCATTAAATAATAATAATAATAATAAAAAGAAATCTATTACAGCAAAAAAAAATTATAATGACGTGTTTTGTAGTAAAAAAAGAATGGTGTACACTGAATAAATACAATTTATCTGCACTGTGAAGTAGGGAAAACACAGTTATTTACCAAGGTGTTAATGAGTGACAGGTTGTTTCTTCATGCAAAATAGATTTTGGGTTTAAAATTTAATAAAAAGGTTTTATCATAGGGGGGTTGTTTTTTGACCCTGAGGACACAGGGAGGATGCAGAATATGAAGACATCACAAGGGTTAAGTCATGCCTGCGCTGTTCTTACATGCATCACACCCAAACCCTTGATACATGTGACATTTTGAGATCACGGTCTTTCGAAAAATATTTATTCACAAACAAATGCCCAAAAGGGTTTGCATATTGTGTTGTTTTAACTTCCTTTAATGTCATTTGATTAATTAGTTTTTCCTGTTTAGCCCACCAATGTGAACAGCGTGAAGCTTCATCACATTAGTTCTAAGCAGCATACTTTACAGTGGTGCTCGGAAGTATTCAGACCCCTTCACTTTTTGCACACTTTATTGTGTTGTAGATTTAATTTTAAATGGCCCATCAATATACACTCAATAACCCATAATGACAAAGTGAAAACATGTTTTTAGAAATTTTAGCAAATGTATTAAAAATCAAATACTGAAATCTCTCATTTATTTTTTCATACCCTTTGCTTTAATGTATTTTTAAAGTAACATATTTAATATTTGGTCGCATATCCTTTGCATGCTGTTACTTCCTGAAGTCTGTGACCATCAACAAAAAAAGATTCTCGATATCTTATTTACAGGTACTGTTACAAGCGATACTATAACCTCTCTGCATTTGAATTGACCTCTATGGGAATTGAGGGGTGAGACTAGATTCAGCTGTAAATTATGCTGGTACAGTATGGAACACATGACTGGCGAAATGGCTGTAAGTCATCAAGGGTCTAAGGTATCAAACAAACCCTAAAGCATCACTCTACGGCCAGATATGGAGTAGATGTGGATTTTGGCAAAAACTTGCAGAAATTTCTAAAAAGGTGTTTTCACTTTGTCATTATGGGTTATTGAGTGTAGATTGATGGGCAAAAATGGCAAAAATCTTATCCATTTAAAATTAAATCTACAACACAATAAAGTGTGCAAAAAGTGAAGGGGTATGAATACTTTCAAGCACCACTGAGATGCTTGTGGGATACTCTGTACTGATAGCTGCACTGCTTTACCTCAACAGCTGCTGTCCTTTAAATGAATGTCTACACAGTAAATATCCCCCACAGTTCACAAATGAAAGCCATGCAGCATGGAATTGTCTTGTAATGCAGGTACTAATTTATAGAACTATTTATTAGACATGCTTCTACGTCCATCATCCTGTGCAAGCACTCTGGGGAAAATGTCTTGTAAAGTAATTTCTTCAACATGTCAACACATTATTTTGCAGACTAAAAGGCCCGACAGTGCCATTCTGAAATTGAGAAATGCATCCCCAACTCTTCCACACCCTACTCCTGTACATTCCCTGACACAAACACGCCCACACAGACATGGACACACACACAAACACGCACTCACAGACACACACACACACACGCACAGACACACACACACACGCACACGCACACGCACATGCACACGCACACACACACACACACACACACTCACACACACACACCGGCATACTGATGACACAGACACCAAGCGTCTGGAGAGAGACTGGGTCAGGCCCAGGCTTGGCTCTTCCACAGCCTGCGCTGGTGGTGTTGGCAGGTTCCTCCTCCCTGAAATGATCTGTGGCCACCGTCCTCCTCTGTCTCCGGCTCAAGATTACACACCTGAGCCGAGCGAGGCCGAGAGTGGGGGGGGGGGGTGGTGGGGGGAGGGAGCCGCTGATGGCAGCCAGCCCCGTTCCCCCGAGTCGACTCTCCCCTCTCTGATGTCAGCTGGCTGTGAAAGGGGAGGTCCGCGCTGACCGGAGACTGTGATTAAGCACCAACTGGGATCCGGCCAGAGCACTGGACCCACGCCACACCGACAGTGTCTGTGCAGCGCCACCCGGCCAAGATTCGCAAGCCCCGTCGAGACCCAGCCTGCTGCACCACGCCCAGCCCAAACACATAAGCGAAGCGCATGGGGTGTGTGTGTGTGTGTGTGTGTGTGTGTTTAAGTGGGGGAGGCTGTTTGTGTACATGTTTTATTCTGGTGTGAGACCAACTTATTCAAATCCATGCTAACAAGGGAAATTGTGCTGGCAGACAGCACCACACACAGTCTTCCATTGTTTTGCTAATCTCTCCGCTCATCTTTATTGTGTCTAATCTGGTGCATATTTTTATTTAAAGCCAGATAGAGTCGGATTTGATTTTTAAAGTTGATCAATTTAGTTACTTTCTACAGTATGCAGTAATATAAACATTAGAATACTTTTTGTCATTTTTGTTGTTATCATAATATGACAATTATTCTAAATGATGACCTGTATTTGTTTGATATTTGGTGTCTTTTTATTCCATGATGGAACTTAATTGTTTACCTTAAACTTTCTCTTTCGCAGTTCCCCAACATGAGCTTTTGGGCTTTAACAACCCTGTCATATATTTTTCATAAAATTTAAACAGAAAATATATAATTAAACACACACAAAAGTAGCCATACACTCAAAGTAGCCATACAATAATGCAATTAGTTCTATTGGGCTATGACCGTGCCGATCAATCTTTGCAATCACACTGTTTTGGAAAACTTTACAAAGGAATGCTTCCACTCACCTGTCCAGTGAGGTGTTGTGTTGTACAGTAGGGAATTCTGACCAGGATGGGCTGTTATGCTGAAGATTGCATATTCTACTCGACCCTAGGCAGTGGAGCAGCAAGAGACCTGAAGACCTCGATCCTCAGCATTTGTCAGTAGAGAACCCAAACCGAGATAGAAAGCTCCTCCCTCAGACGTGATGATGTATGAAGCCAGGACCGTGGCCAAGTTCAGTCCAGCCGCTGCTCCTAATGCGATGCTGCTGTCCTGTTGCTCCGCTGCTCACGAGAAGAGACACACAGCCTCCATAGCCGGCGGTCAGTCTCCCTGGCCTGTGGTTGTGTCTCAGCTGTGCACTGTGCCCAGCACAGAGACACGCACCTCATGGCACAGATATGTTTGATAAGGCCCTTCACTACTTGGGGAAAACCAGGGCAAGGGGAAACTAGACCCGCGCTGTTTTTTTTTTTTTAGCTTTAATACTGAATGCCTTTGACTGCAAACATGATTAACCACATTTTGAGAAGGCCAATAGTATTGTACTTCTAAGTTTATTGGCATTTTCTCCTTCGTTGAACACTGACTCCCTCAACCCAGATACATCCACACGCCCGACACCCCAGGAACCTGTCTGTTTTTATTTCCGGAATGGAAAAAACTTTTCATATTAATAAGTTTTAGCTTTTCCACCTTTGTTTGGTAAGAAGGGAAACAGTTTCACCTGATCTGGGCTCGGATCGAGGTCATTTAGCTGGTTTTATAGTGTCTAGACAGGATTCCTTTCATGTGAATGTTCTACAGTTCCCCAAAGCTAGAACTGTGGTTACACCGATGACAGGTAATTATAAACGAGTGTGTTGATGTCCTATTTGGCCTCACAAAGGTTTCTTCCACCCCTGTGAGGACCCCTCCAGGGCCCTAATAGAGACCCAGAGTGCCACCAGTCATCTGCTTGTCGTCTGCGCGCTGCATGTCCTCTCACTTCTCCCCACCGTGTTAATTCACACTGTCGGCCCGCATGCACTATTCATGAGATCCATAATATTGCGTACTTTCATTTCCCACGCAGATTGAGTACATTTTTGAGGGTATTAATATGTGTACATATCATCCAAGGGGGGGCGGGGGGTGTGGGGTTGTCGTCAATGTTAAGGGGAGGCTACAGTTGAGCGAAGAGGGGAGGAGAGAGTGCAAGAAGGCCACGCCACCCCCTCCCCCAGCGGGCAGTGGATGCACCATCGACCCGCGTTCTCATTTCAAGTGGAAAAACAAACTAATTACGTGGAAATATGATAATGCGTTGTGCTTCAGGAGTTGCCGGCCCTTCTCATTAGGACTGTGCATCCTCGACCCGTTTCCTTGTGCACCACCCCCCCTCCCTCCTCCCCGCTCATCTCTTTCGCTCTAGTCTTCTTCTCCCCCATTCGGCTAATGTGCATTACTTCTCCCAGGGAGCACTGCCCTTTCACGAGCTCTGAACATTGCTGGCCGGTCCGGGACGGTTTGCATCAAAGCCAAGCTCATTTGCATAATCGCCGGATTACTCCTCGCCGCCGGTGAAGGTCATCGGTTCCCATGAATCTTCTCCAGAAGATCACCGTCGTCCCGCAGCAGCCTCCCACCCTCACCTGACCCCCCCCCCCCCCCCCCCCCTCTCCTCCAGGGCTTGGGCCACAGGCCTTCCTTCCTTCCTTCCTTCCTCCAATAGGATCCATTCCTCCCTTCATCCATTTACAACTCAATCAGCACATGATCGGGGGAGAAACGCTCGACCCTCATCAGCGCTCATTGCATCCGACAGGTTTTCACAGGCCGATGATGCCAATTAGCCTGCGTCTGCCCACGAGTGTGTCCCGCCATGACTGAAGGCGCGGTGGTCTTTTGCATTTAGCTGGGTTTTCTGTTAGCAAACTTCGGCTGCGCTGAGAATTCTGAGGTTTTTGGCTGAGACATGAAGCAGGCCAGGGAAAACAGGCAATGTTCAGCTCTGCAGCGGGACATGCCCAGCACTCCACTCCACTCATCCAATAGGATAGAACAGCAACAATTATAATAATATAATAATAAAAATGTGACACACGTCTATGGTTATTTTGTATTATAACATATCACTACTAATTTGCAATACGAGGCTTGTTTTTTCCACTGCGATTGAATGTTGTGCCAGCATTGTTGGACAGCGGAACGCAAAGAGGAATTAGGGCTCTTTGTCTGTGCAGATCGGCAGAATTTACACTGGCTCGATGCCTGTACGCGTGGCATTGGCTAAGCGGAAACTGTAAACCTGCAGTATCACTTCCACGGGGTCTGAATATTCATCAATACCACAAATGACTTGTTTTTGCACGCCGCCCTGTTGTGTGCGCGCACCATCCTGCTTCCTCCCCTCTTATGCGTCCCCATTTTTTGTAAACAGAAGTGTGATGAACAGGAATGCAGAACAACGGCAAACGCACTGAAGAAAAGTGTCTCGCGTGCCACGGCTGGCACGGCGGTGCGCTTTAATGACTGCGATCTGAGAGAATGCGGGTGGTGAGAGTGGCCAAAAACTGGCTGCCATTGGGCCTAAGGGGTGAATAGCCTGCCAACATAAAATGTTCCCCTCAAAAGGATCTTCCTCTTTGCTTAATTTCATCCGTGAATGTGTAAGATATCATTTGCCTCCTTATTTTTTCACCTTGTTGGGAACCACTTACTTTCTAATTGGCAAGTGGAACATGGATAGTGTGTTGTTGGAAAATTCGGATAGTGTCACGCTTTCTTTCTACAAAACAGAGGCATACAAAGCGGCTGAAAAGTTCAAGTTCAATCAGAAAAAGATTTGTGGTTGTTTTTTATCATATAATCATGGGTCAACAAAAAGGGAAATTAACTTCAAACAGAGAAAAAGTCAAAGTTAGAGTATGACAGGACCCCCAGGGCCAGGTGGGCAGCTGTCCAATGCCGTGCTAGTGCTGCTCCAAAGTCATAACGCAAAGGGTATCAGTCACAGCAAATCAACGGCAAGTGGACATTTGATGAAAACGCCATTAAAACTAGAGCATAGTTGCTGGTAGTGTGTCCACTCAGGCAAAATGACAAACATACATGTATGCATATCAAGCATAAACTACAAATTTAATCCAACAGCAAACTGGGATGGCCAAGGATCATGCCACACAAGCATGGAATAAACTCACTTAGCAAACTAATCCATCAAAGCAATATTTTGTTATTTTTCATAGGCTGTATAAAAATGAAATATGAAAAAATAAGTACAAGAATAATTCTGAATTCCTCCATATGTTGTGTCACTTTCCTCTCCTGAAGTGAATTTTCTCGGTAAAATATTTGTGGTTCGTCTGATCCACATGGTATTGTCAATTAACTCAATTT
This sequence comes from Synaphobranchus kaupii, assembly GCA_029718625.1. Classification (NCBI taxonomy): domain Eukaryota; kingdom Metazoa; phylum Chordata; class Actinopteri; order Anguilliformes; family Synaphobranchidae; genus Synaphobranchus; species Synaphobranchus kaupii. Next base: position 35,081,004 of record CM056377.1, on the reverse strand, counting down.
TCTACTTGCATTAGATCCTTGTATCTGAACACTAGCCATGTCCTTATCACTTACTTCACTATTATCAGAATTATTATTATTATTATTATTATTAGTTCCCCATTGGAATCCTTTCAATACATTAGAAAGGTTGTCAGAGAATTCTGTTCTGCTTGCAACGTTATAGCAACTGTTGCTGCTGTATCGCATATCAGTCCCAGAAGAATTCTAACATATTGCAGTATAATGAACAAGCTAAAAGTCAATCCTACTCAAATCTCATTTAATTGTGAAAAACATTTGGCGAGGAGTTGTGCCTTTGGGTACAAAAATATACTTTAGCCAATTCCCAGCTAAGAAGAGGAGGAGTGATTTATGGACAGATCTGTTTGAAGAAGTTGTCACTGATTGCAAAACTCCATCTCAATCTTTTTACATTTTATTCCAATGGGCAATGGCAATACGAACTAAAGTGTGCTGCCTTGGGCTTCCAGTTGGAATTTGTGCCTGTCCACTCTGAAGCACCTTAGTAAATCAGATTTCTGGGAGTACACAAGTGGCTAATGTGAGCTGCCAGCTCAGTCTGTTAAAGAAAACAAGTGACTGTGTTTCTCGTTAAACATGCCTCAACACATTGCTGATCAGAGGCAGTGGTACATTAATTAGGACTGACATCTTTGTGCCATCAGCTCTGGCTGCATGCGGCCCCAGATCTGCTCCTCTAATCTAATCACTGAGCGCTTACTGCTTACCAAGTCCATGTGTATGCAGGGGCTTCTGTGGTGCACACATCTGACTGTGTGTGTGTGTGCGTGCGTGCGTGCGTGCGTGCGTGCGTGCGTGTGTGTAATTTGAAACTAGCTTTGAAACCTGTGGGTTGTGTTGTAACAGATAACAAATATGTGTTTTAAAAGTATTTGAAATTTTATTTTGCTTCTAGTTAAAGTTAATTAAACTCAAACTCATCTTTCAGCATTGTAGGCCTATTTGAAAATGAATCAAAAATCAAATCTAAAACTTGATTTCAAATGTAAACACTCAAATACTTGAGTAATGTGATCCAGGTTTGGCATGCCAATGTGTTAAATATGAAACCACTTTGTTTTGATAACTGAAAATAGAGCAAATTCAGCAGTACTGGTCCCGAGTATATCACGCCCTGGACTAAATCTAAAATTTCCATTAATAAGAATTTACTGTAGTTGTTGAAGGGGGAGAGGTAGCAGACATACTCTCTTCCGCATCCACCATATGCTACATTACTTAAGCATTGGGAGCCTGCTTTCTATAAGTCCACAGAATCGCAGCTTCTCCAATTTCTCTAGAGTTGTTGGACCCCTGTTAGTTTGTTACTGGTTCCAGCTATGTTTTATCAACTGAAACAGCTGCAGTAACAATCTGGAACTCTGTTTGTGGCTATTTCCTAATTTTTTTGCCATATATTGTCCAGATGCATGATTTAAATTACACCAGACCAGAAGCACTGATGCATCTGTCTCTATCCTCCCGAGGTTTAGGCAGGCATACCCCTTGAGGCACGGTGTGTACCTGTATTGTACGGCGATCGTCTGTACGTGTATTCTCAGTGTTATTATCAACACGTCATTCATCTAGCCGGGGGCTAAATAAAATCATGGTAAGGACAATAGGATCAAAGTATTCTACAATAAAGCCCTGAAAATGCTGAGAAGAAATGACGGAAAGGTTGTCCATGCTATTCAGTCCGTAGTCAGATGATATTTTACAGAATAGTGCATCGGGAAAATCTCCTGTTATTATCCTTAGTGCTTCCACAGCAACCATGTATGTAATTATGATGTGCATATGTGACTCCACTCAAAAGCAAATCCCGCCAGGAACCATCAGGCCAACCTCCGAAACGAAAAGGCAGTCACATCTATGAAATATCTTTACCATGCAGAAGTCACTTCCATGCCTAGCACCGAGGTTTCTTGCTCAGGGAGGGAACCAGGTGCCACACTGTGGCCTGCAGCACTCCCGGAGTGCGTGCGCTGGCACGCGATGCCATGCGCTGCCCGCTCTTATCACGGTTTACGCAGCGTGACATCTCCCCGCGCGCCGTGCCAAGTGAACATGCGTGGCGCCGCGCCTCGCCGTTCCCTTTGCCCGCGCGCTCATCGGCTTACTCACGGCCCAGAGCCGCGCTGACCCGCGCGCAGCTACCCCCCGAGAACAACCTGAGGCAGCGCGGCGCAGTGCTGGGGCTCGACCGCCTCTGCTGTCTCTGCAACTTCAGCTGCTGAGCGTACTGTAGGCGGTGTTATGTACGTTTAAAAACAAATTTGTGTAACGTGCACCTTTAAAAAAGCTAATAAACTGTGGTCAGAATGTTTTTTCCTTAAAGAAAGGTTGAAACATTGTATATGAGCAATGCTGGTGCGTATTTAGACGGCGCAAAAGGACATGAGAAAGGGCTTCTGGGTGACTGGAGGCTAGTCCTGCTGCAGCACTCCACATGCAGAAACAGAGCCCTGTCACAGGGTAACAAGCCAGGACTCGATGCCAAGGAATTTGGGGGAAGATATTATCAGCGAGGACAGCTTTGCTGTAATTAATTGTTTCTGGGGAGACAGCAGCCATGAACCAACCCCCTGCCTCAATCTCTCTCTGTCTCCCTTGTTCAATCTCTCTCTGTCTATCTCTCAATTCAATTTCATTGGCCTGACACAGTACAGTGTTGCCAAAACAAAGGCGACTGGAAGCAACTAATTATAAATTTAGTTAAACTGGGCTTTCATTGTACTACCTGTAGTACAATGGATATTAGCAATTAAAGTTGTGAGGAAATGGATATTAGCAATTAAAGTTGTACAACAAAAATATACGGTTACAATAACAAGAATTCACAGCTGACCTGGCAGATTTTGATTGGTTGGCCATCTGTCCTATTGTAGGCCATTTTGTGTGCTGTCATCTAAAGAACAGCAAGGGACAGCTCCCTCAAAGTGACTGAAGCCCAATCTATTTCACGTACACTTGGATAAAGGAAATGTCTGCAGATAATCTATTCTATATGTGCGTATATGTGTATTCTATATGTGAAAGCCTATTTGCTCAATTACTGTATGTACTGTAGCAACCCAGAGAAGCGTTCATGTACATGTGTGCATGCCTGGGTATGTGCATATGTGTGTGAAAAACCACTTCAGTTTTATACTGTTCTGTCAAAGTAAAGGAATGGCATTAGCAGCAGACCCCAATGTCTTTTCCCGCTGCTATTTTCAGCACGGATGACTGAAATCTGTGGTCAGATTTAGTAATAAAAAATGACTTTGCACTAAGGAGAATTCATTTGTATTTCTTTGAATAACTGAAGCAGACTGTTGTGCCTCCAGCAGCTTAATGAAAGGGTCTGTGAGGTGCAGGCCAGTCAGTGCTGGTAGTGTGACTGGCCTTTCCCCAGCACCCTGGTGCTGTAAGCCCAGAGGAGCCAGTGGAGGTGAAGAGGGCAGCTCAACAGAGCACCCCAGCAGGGGAGAGGTATGCCATTGTCCCACAGGTCAGCCTGGGGCAAGGGGACGGTAATGTTTGTCAGAGCCTGTGTGTGTGTGTGTGCGTGTGTGTGTGTGTGTGTGTGTGTGTGTGTGTGTGTGTGTGTGTGTGTGTGTGTGTGCGTGCGCGCACGTGTGTGTGCTTCCTTACCCTTTGTGTTTTCCCTTTTTTCCATTTCCCCCACAATTCAGCTCAGTCTTCCTGCCAGATCCTCTGTGATGCCATTAAACATCAAAGCTCCTCAAACACGGGGAACAGGTTTGTTCGACGCGGCTTTTGAGAATCACCTTTTTCGCCTTTTAGCAGGGGATGACTTCACTCTTTGAGGGCGACTTTAATTGCCCCGCTGAGCCTTTTTTCTCTCCCGTTTTCCCTTTCTCTTTGCGGAGCACATGGCATTTACAGTGGGGTCTGAGGTCTGCCTCCCGTCGGGGAATAGAAACATCTGGGGTTGTGAGTGCAGGAGGCGATAGACAAGTAATACTCTTGGAACTGCTCAGCACATTTCCTGTGTTTAGAGGCTAAGCCTTTTCCCCCCTCTCTCTCCCTCTCTCTCTCTCTCTGTCTCTCACTCTTTCTTTCCCCTCACACTATCTCTCTTTCTCTCTCTCTCTCTTGTTGTGCTGTTCTTCTTAATGGTCTGGCGGTGAGACAAACCCCCGGACCCCGCTTCCTTTTGTTTATCTCGCTCTCCTCGCGTGTTGTTTTGTCTGGCGACGGCCCTCCTTTTGTTTGGGGGTGCCCGAGTGTAAACAGTGACTGCGTGATTACAGGAGGGCCGCGCTGATGGAATGCCTCCTCTGTGAGTCGCTGCACACGCGGGGGAGAAGAAGCCAACGGGACGAGTCCAGCTGCAGGTATGCGACAACAGCCTCTCTCTCTCTCTCTCTCTCTCTCTCTCTCTCTCCCTCTCTCCAACCCTGGCTCCTAACTGATAAGCTCAGTGCGAGAGAGCTTTGCTGGGATACTGTGGATACAGTCCCAGGTTCTACAGGAACACATCAACAGGCAAAAAGAGTTGCAACCTCTCTTTCTTTCCCCTTTCTTGTTTGTACCCTCTCACTTATTTATAATTAATGAGAAGAAGGACATCGATACCACAGCTATAGCATTATCGATGTTGTCGATTCGGGTTATGCAATGTAGCTACAGTAGTGTGCCTGTTTATCTTGTCTGCAGTGCAAAGGGCATTGAAGGAGACACATACCATTAATTACCAGTCAGAGGAAGTCTGGAATATGCATCAGAAAGCGCTGCTTGAAATTCAGAGCAGGGAGGCAGCGCAACTTAACACTGGCATTTCGGATGCTCCTTGTTCACTCTCTTCGGCTTTTCCAGCCATTTAAGGAAAGGCACTCTGATCGCTTATGCTAAAATAGCATTTTGCCCTTCGAATCACTCGTACCATTAGCTTCAGAGACGTTTTATTTCGCAGCACTGCAAAGGTAGGAACATTAATTAATTTAATCTTCTCAAGATTTGCTCTGAAGTTAGAGCATCTATAGAAACACTGCCAATTGCTTTAAGAGTTGTGCTAAAATAGTATATAGCAGTTTGGTGAAAGTTTTTACTCTTTGCCCTGAGGGACTGGTGCATGCAACAGAAACAGATGACACTTGTAGTTTTTCCTTTTCTTCCTCCTTATTCATTACGGCTGTTCTATGTGCAACCCTTTTCTTTAGCACTTAGCTTGTCTTCTCCACTCAGCCTCGGACTCGGTGATGTCTGAAAAGCTGCGGCCTCACTAATGTCTGGGTGGATAGGAAGTGACAAGGCGACTCCAGTTCACGTCCTCCTTTGATCCTTTCACTGATGTAATTTCCAGTGCCAAAGTGCGGGGTCACACAGATTAACCCCTTGTTTCCTGCAATATGTTTGCTTTGTAGCGAAACAGAGGCCGAAACATTTCCCCCAAATGAAAGCCATTCAGTCATACTTTTCATTGCTTGCTGCAGTTTCTGGGTCAGTCATGAATTGGGAGTATTGATTAACCACATGTATGCTGCTTTGTTCAATGTTATTTCATTTATTATTATGTATAAAAGTGTAATCCAGGATGTACATTCATGACTGTGACTGACAGGACATTTATACTGAATAAATAAGACAGAAAATGTCATGTTTGATTGAAGAACCAAATAATCTCTTCTAATTGTGACTTTGGTGCCACCAGCTTGGGGCGACAGATGAAGAAAGATTCAGCCGAGAAGATCTGACATTCCGAGGACTAGAAATATCATCAATGCTGGAAGTTCTCCAATCTTTGGCCATAATAAAAATCTGATCCAAAAGATCTATTGCAAAAAGTCTAGCACCATCACCTCCGAAATTATTGCTCCAAATCAAAGCTTTCGACTGACACGAGACAGCAAGGTCAGGAGCGTAAGGAGGTCGTCCATAATGGAGGTTTTGGTCCTCTTTTGGGTGCCTCTCGCCCTGTGGACTGTCTCGTCTCCGTCCTGGGCTGAGAGCCTGGTGCGGCTCAACACTGGCATCCAGGTCAGCAGGGGGCAGTCAGTGCATGTTACAGAGAAGGAGCTGCAGTTCAGCAGCCTGGACGAGCAGGACACCTGTAAGGTAGAGGTAGTGCTCAATGAACCGGTGACACAAAGAGTGGGGAAACTCACCCCTCAGGTAAGTGGGAAACATTGCTAGTGATGGTGGTAATTAAAGAAATGAAGCATGCTGAACGCTCAATCGAAACGTGGGAGATGTTGTTTGCACAGGTGCTCAAAGTCCAAGGGTAATCCAAAACAGTGACCTTGAGAAGACATAGCAAGCATTCACTTGATATTTATTTAAAGCAGTGAGCAGCATTATTCTGAACAACAGCTCACAAAACAAAGTAGCTTCAGGTGTGCTTCCATCAGCTTGTGTTCAGATGGTAACAGTATGGTATGCCAGCCCATAATAAGCTAATTTATGGATAGAAATCATGCATTTCAAACACTAATTGCTCCTCGTCAAGCCCCATTAAATACTAACATGGTAAATCCCCTGTTGCCTAGCTACAATGGCGGAAGAGTGTTTATGTGTTTCTCAGGTGTTCAATTGCCATTTCCTACCTGATGAAGTGAAGTACATCCATAATGGCAGCCCTTTGTTGGAGGAGGACATTGTGATGTTGAGAATATACAGGTGGGACACCGCAGTCCTCTAATCAATAGTTAATCACTCCAGCAGTCCAGGAAATGCCGATATTTAAATGGGTCCAAAAATATTGTGTCAGTTTCATACCAGATGTTTCAGTGAAGGATATAATCTCAGCTAGACGTGTGCCAGGGAAATATTTCTGAATTTTTGGTTTGTTCATTTGTTTTAGATTTTTGCACATTTAAGGATTTCAATATGAATTTTGAGAGATGTGACCAATCCTGTGGTGAGCCTGACGTCTGGTTTATGCCCCCCCTTGTAATTTTAGTATTGTTTGTCTCTTGAAGGTTCACAGAATCAGAGACCTTCCTAGAGACCCTTCTCCTCAGGGTAAGGGTGGTGGAACCCCGAAACAGTATCATCCAGTTGGGGAATTTGCCACTGGAGGTCCCTGAATTCTATGGCCTGTCCAACATCATCGACAGCAGAGTGCTGACCTTCCAGATCTGGCCTGAAGTCATATGCACCGTTCGGCTTCTCACCTCTGAGACCGGAGCACCAGCACTGGGACAGCTGGTCAGAGACGACCCTTCTAAGATATCTGCAGCAATAGATGTGGAGCAGCCATCTGTACCAAACACCGGGCCAAGAAAAGGTACGCTAGCTTCATAACAAGACCCGTCATCTCCATTATTGTAGGTCGTTTTTTGCAAAATTATTAAACAATCCAATTAGTGGTCTGGAGTGAAAACTGAGAGCAACAAAAATATTGTTTCAACAAGAATAAAATTCAGAGAACCATTTGATTTCTCTGATCTAATAAGAGATTGTTTTACTCACCAGTTCATACTGTCAGCTATGATTTCACAGCATCTGGTGAAATATTACATGAAATATTTGATTTGATGAAACAGGTATGTTTTATATTGAAAAGCAGTTAAACAGGCTGTGAAAGTGTATGGTCTACTGCCAGATCTGTGGTCTGGAGTGCATCAAAGCTCATAAAGTGTACTAAAACAGGGTATCGCTGCTCAGTGACATTATATTTCATAGTAGTAGTAAACCAAACCTGCTTTGCATTACTTGGAATGGTTTTTCTTCACATGTTTCCCATCAAGGACATTCGATTAAAATGTATTGTTCCTCACACTGACTTTCTCACAACAACATTCACTCACAGGAAGGCAAACATTCCCCTGTCCTGGGAACAAGGCCTGCATCCATGGCACTAAGGAAGTGCGTTTCCTGAAGGCGAATTGCGATGAGTTCCTGACCTCAGGCCTGAAGTACCAGCACCTGAGCCCTCCCTCCCCCGAAATCGACTACATTCCATTCAGGGTGGAGTTACGGGACCACAGCTCCCGGGCATTTCTGGAGGCAAGCATCATTTTAGAGACAATATTAAAGTCACAAACAAAGTAAAAACAAAGGGAATTTTCACCAAAGACTCACTGTGACGAGAAAAGAAAGCATTACATTACATTAATTTAGCAGACACTCTTAATCAAGAGCTAACAACATTCCTGGACCAGCAATTGTATACATATCACTAAAGCGCTAACATAAGCTAATTGTGCTAACCATATATTGTTTACATGACTCACAGAGTGGGGAATGATAAGTATTGTTCTTCTCCTCTGCTGCTCATCTCTGCGTCAGATGGAGAGCGTCTGGATTCCAGTGCTGATCCACGGCGCCATGCAGAACCAGCCTCCCCATGCCGCCTTCATGTCCATGTTCATCCTGGAGGTGGACCAGTTCATCCTGACTCCCATGACCACCGCCGCACTGGACGCCAAGGATGACGAGACCCCCCAGGACCAGCTGGTCTTCAACGTGACCAAGCCTCCGGCCGAGGGCTACATCACTCACCTAGACGACCACACCAAGCCCACCACCTCCTTCACCTGGCAGGACCTCAATGAGATGAAGATCGCTTATCAGCCCCCCAATAGCAGCTTCTCAGGCAGGCAGACCTATGAGGTACAGCCCTGAGAAATTCTTCTCTGTGCTTCCTCTGTACGGAAATAAGATTAATACTTAGTGTTTGATTGTGGTTAATACTGTCAAAAGGCAACATAACTTCAGCTATACAGAATTCATATTTTGGTAATCAGTATCAACATCTAGCCTCACGTGTGCATACTGGATAAATTACATGTTTCATATTATGGGTTAAAGAGAGGTAAACTAAGAGTGCAGGACTATATGTATGACCCTTACTTTTCAGTGGAGAAGTGGACGCTTTGTCAAGAGGATGTTTTGTTTACTCTTGACCTTTTGTTCCACTCTGATTATGATCAAAAGTCTGACAGCACATTCAGGTCAAGATTTAAATGCATCTGCATTGCGCAACCTGAGGTGGCCTGCCCGAATGATATTTATTGAATTAAGCAACTTTTACAAACGGTCAAGTTCATTGAAATTGGCAGTGTTTCTCGGATTTAAACCTGCAAAGTTCATCATAGCAAACCTTCTGTCTTCTAGTTTTCTAGTATGTTTTAGAAATTGAGTCTCAACAAATGTATGATAGAAAACAAAGATTGTATCTCATATTTTGTATCTGCGTGAACTGCTGTGCAGAACAAATTCTATAGCACTGCCATGGATGAATATGACAAATTGGTTGTAAATTTCATAACTCTCCCAGAAATCTGAAGATCTTGCATGATTGGTTAGTCTCTGCTTGTCTTACAGGTGGAGTTCCAGGCCATTGATAGCTCATTTGTGACCAGTGACCCAATCATGGTTCTATTTTCAGTCAGAAATGCAGAAACAAACGCCCCTCGAGTCTCCTGGAATATGGGTGAGCTTAATATTAATGGGAAAATATCCATATTTCATGTGTATAACAGAACAGCACCCTGAAAATCTAGAAAAGATACAGTTAATTAAATCACTGCATTTATAGTACGTTCAGCTCAGTAGTGTTTGTAATGTGAAAAATCCACAGGCCATGCTCTTGAATGATGTAAAGTGAAGCCATATTATTTAGCTTTTTATTATTTTGAGCAGCACCTTTTTATGATTTTTTGAGCAAAATATTTTATGAAACACCATATCAACCTAATTCAAAACAGACTGTGGATGTGAAGTAGCATTTTTTTTTTCCAGGACTGGATCTATTGGAGGGCCAGTCCAGACCAATCACCTGGGAGAATTTGCAAATCGTGGACAAAGACAACATAGATGCGGTGTACCTGGTGGCTGTGGACGGGCCTCTGCATGGCCGGCTAAGTGTCCGAGGTGAGGGGCGAGGAAGTTGCAGAACAGCTGCGTGCCTCGCCAGGCCCAAAATGTCTGCAGTGTGTAACTCTGTTACAATAAGATGGCAAGAAAATGGACATAATGTTTGAAATGGGACCTTATAAACCAGGGCTGTCTGTAGTAAAACGGGGGTGCGTGCTGAAGCCAATAGACAAGGGCCTTGTTACCGCTGAGATGGGACTTTCTCACAACAAACATTTTTTTTGGGCCACTGATCAGATGGTCCCCATGACCTTGAAACCAGCACAATCAAGGCCCCAAGACAACCCCCCCCCCCCCCCCACACACACACACACACACATGTTTAGCATCCATCTGGGACGAGCGCATGGTTTGAGAAACATATGTGAGGTGGCCTGCATGTGTTTGCTAATCAGGTGTAAAATGTGCAGTCCACACTCTGCCAAGGGCCCTCTTTCACAAAGATGACTTCAGAGCGGCGACGTCTGTCCTTCCACTCCAGCGCACGGGCACGTGGACTTTGATAGCGCGGCCCTTGAATGAAGCAGATTGCGATGACTTATGTCATTTCACGCCACTCTGCACAAAGGCCAGTCCCACAAAACAGGCCCTCCTATTTTTCACTGAGCGTTGTATACGGACAGGCAGTGGCATTTCTTCCCAGTCGAAGGGGATTCTTCAATAGAAGAACATAATTGTTCTTCTGTGCTTCCAAGAACTGATGCGCCTTTACGACATACAGATCTGTATCAGATAATATGATCATATGATATTGTACTGTCTTTTCTCCTGCGTACCTCTGTGGGACAAACTTCTGTCCTTTTACGCTATTGTATGTGATTTTAGTGAACTGTAATGAAAGTGTTCTGGCCTTGCTCCAATATTGCTCAATTATGAATACATAATTATGATTTTTAAATTCTGTCAAATTTAAATGCTACTTTGAAAACTCAACCCAAGTTGGTGCTGCCAGCAGTTCCATACTGAGGGGCTCCAGTGGCGTGTTAATGTAATTCCCAGTCCCAGTCCCATAGACCAGCACTGTCCTCCAATGATGTTCCCTCTTCCAAGAGCATCTCATCAAACAACAGAACAGAACCCCCTCACGGCATACGTTTCCTTTAATTGTTGTTTATGCTTTCGAAAAAACATATTGATTCGCGACCTTTCAGGGGGGAACATATCAGTTCCAAGAGTTTGGCGTCCCCTCGCACTGAAAAGTACCTGTTTGCTCATTTGCCTAAATTTGTTCAGGTCATTGTGAGGAATGGTCCAAGAACACATGGTCTCCCTGGAGGACTTTGGCTCGGACTGGGAATTGCACACCCCGGACTTCTGACCCTGGGACTATTACGCTGGGGACCATCACCATCGGGCTGGTCCAGCGCCTTCAGCCAAATGGAAATGTGCCTCTCCCTCCACACAGTATCCTCCGTGTTGGGTACCTGCGTTGAGTGGGTTTGTGTTTTTTGGGCCTGTTGCCCACAGCCACCTTTGGGCCCAATTACCCGTTTTTTTTCTCTCTCTCTCTGTCGGACTTGTAGCCGTTTCCCTTGGTAAAGTTGCTAATTAGGTTTAGTGTGCGGCCATTCATCACTCAATCTGTCTGGTGATCTTGCCCCTCTGTCTCCCTGGCAAGCTGGAGCGTCCCATCTTCACTTTGGGCAGCCACACACCAGCCTGGGAAGGACGCCATTTTTCCCTTTCTGCTTTCATCGAAGGGGGACAGGATGAACAGGAGCCAGCGCGTGTGCCTTTAGGCGAAAGCGAAATGTGTTATTTTCACATTTTTCTTCCAGAGAAAGTCTGTGCATAAAGCAATTAATCCATGAAATGATAATATAATAAAATATTGAGAAATATAAAGTGGCTTTATTGGGTAAAATAAAGCCAAATCGGGGAGAGAAAAAAAACTAGCAGAGTGAGAGTAGCTTGGCTGTGCCATGCATAGAGACACATGCCGAATTTTAAAAGAGCACTGTCCATAGTGTTGCCGTACAAATTTATGTGACAGGCAGTCACCTACAGTATAACATGTCTCAGACTGAAGGTCAGTATTGTTCATTCCCACTACCGCTGTTGTATCCTCTCTCAGGTGGGAAAGGCTTCATGTTCAAGGTGCGAGATCTACGTGAAGGTGTGGTGGTGTACCACCACTCGGACAGCGACACCGCTAGGGACCATATTGTGTTACGGATCACGGACGGCCGACACAGCATCCGTCACAAGTTCCCCATCAACATCCTCCCCAAAGATGACACCCCTCCCTTTCTGATCAACAATGTGGCCTTCGAAGTTCAGGAGGGGGGCTCTGTGCTTGTGGAGGAGTACATGCTGTTGGCCTCAGACCTGGACTCCAGCGATGACTACATCCTGTACCAGCTCCTAATTCTCCCACGGGCAGGAGAGATCATCAAGAGGTCATCGCCGCAGCAACCGGGTCAGTGTGACTTCATAGTATTGCAAAAAAATAAAAAAACGGCCATAGTAAAATGTCCAGTGTTAATTTAACTCTAACAGAGTACATATGAGTCCAATTGGGACCATATGTACTCTGTAACAGTTGATTTAACACTGAACATTTTACTGTGAATGTACAAATGTATAATATTTTGACCTCCATGATGTTTCGGAATTCTAAAGCAATGCAGTTAGCCAATTTAAACAGCGGTAGTTCAAAGTCCAATTTTAGAAAGGACAGGCGGTAAATGGTATGTAACACAACTGACTGTCAGTTGTGATGTCACATAGCTGTGCCAGTGAAGAGTTTCCTGCAGAGGGACCTGTTCCAGGGCCTGATCTACTACCGCCACCTGGGAGAGGAGGTGTTTGAGGATTCATTTGACTTTATACTTTCTGACAGCCACCAGCCTCCAAATCTGTCCCACAGACAGGTGAGTTCCGTGTCAATACATTTTTACGACGGGTTCCCAAAAAGAATAATCTCAATACACTCTCAGAAATAAAGGTAGGCCTACAGTGGAGGTACATTTTTCTTCTTTTAGGACCACATTTCCCAAATGTACCCTGATAGTACGATAATGTTCTATTTGGGTACTAAATAGTACATTTTACAAGCAAAAAAAGGTACAAATGAATTATGTATGGCTGACTAGTGGTACCTTTTTAGGTACTTTCCGTAACTTTTTTCCTGAGCGTGTAGAAGGCAATCAATAAAAATAAGTATGTGGCGTTTACAAAACAGCATTCAAACTTTTATTGTAAATAGGTGTTATGGTCAAAGTCCAAAATTGAGCTTTTCTGCCACGCACACCAGTGTTTGCACACCAGCATAAGAAGGATGCTTATGCTGAAAAGGGAGTCACAGCCACGGTGAAATATGGTTGTGCGCTGTTCCCGAGATTGCATATCACCACCTAGTGCTGGTCTGTTTTCCTCCAGACTGTGGTGGTCCACGTGTCTCCAGTGAAGGACCAGCTGCCGGTGGAGGTTTCTGGAAGCGTTCGGTCCGTCACAGTCAGGGAGACTGAAATCATCCGCCTCACCCAGGGCCAACTGCACTTCAGAGACACAGAGTCCCCTGACACTGATCTCATGTACTTAATAACCCAGCCATGCTTCAGCCCCACCGCCGTAGGGTAAGCTAATCCTGTGCAGGGAAAGAATCTTCCCTATTGCTGTAGATTGAGGTGTTAGTTGCCTCTGAGAAGATAGACATTTGGACACATGGGTCTGTTTTTTTTTACAGGTTACGGGATGCAGGCAGGCTGTTCTACACCGACAGCACTTTTTCTATGACGAAAGACCCCACTGTCCCAGTACTGAAATCTTTTACCCAGGTATCAAAGAAAGAAATGAAGAATACTGTGCAGTAATGCTTACGTGAAAAATTTGAGAACTGTGAAAATTACTTGTGGTCCTCACTCTTCAACTGTAATACATTTTAAAGCTACTTTATTGGTGGACCTGTTACGATCCTGATACGGGACGAACCCAAGTGCAACGACCAGGAGACAGATTACAGAAAGTGGAACTTTATTAAGCGTTGGGGTGGTCCCAAAGCTGTACACGGGAGCAAAACAGGTTAGTTAGTTAACACAGGATAGCGTCCAACTGAGGACTGCTCCAAGCCGGAGCTGGACTTGAAGAAACACGGAACTGTTCCAAGCCGGAACTGGACTTGAACGGAGGTGTCTAAAACACCGGAACTGGACTGGAACTGGACTGGAACTGGACTGGAAACTGGATCGGAACTGGACTGGAAACTGGACCGGAAGGTCCACTCAGGAAACGGGAACGGCACGGAACTTGTTCCAAGCCGGAACTGGACTTGAACGGAGGTGTGTAAAACACCGGAACTGGACTGGAACTGGACTGGGAACTGGACTGGAAACTGGACCGGGAGGTCCACTCAGGAAACGGGAACGGCACGGAACTTGTTCCAAGCCGGAACTGGACTTGAACGGAGGTGTATGAAACACCGGACCTGGACTGGAACTGGACTGGAAACTGGACCGGAAGGTCCACTCAGGAACACAGGGGACGGCACGGAACTTGTTCCAAGCCGGAACTGGACTTGAACGGAGGTGTCTAAAACACCGGAACTGGACTGGAACTGGACTGGAAACTGGACTGGAGCTGGACTGGAAACTGGATCGGAACTGGGCTGGAACAGGACTGGAAACCGGACCGGGCAGCCCGAGCAACCGGGCAGAAAGCAGAGGTTAAAGGCAGGGTGTTGTGACAGGACTGTAGCTGGTGAATGCACCGCCGAGTTGGAAGGTGCGGCGTAGCTCGGGCAATACTGGCGTAAGCCGGCTGGCATGCAGAGGTCCAGGTACCGCAACACGAGTACGGGAGGTACGTAACACGGGGAGGACAAACACAGCTGCGGGAAGACTGGAACTGCGGCGTCTGGAGGTTTTGAAGGGAAACAGGTAAATGCATGCAGCAGCGAAAGATTAGCAGAGATAGCTACCAGTCAGGAAACCAGGCGAACAGGTATGAACCAGCAGGCTCACAAACACTGGACCAGAAACGGGATACGAAACAAACACGGTAGGTTAGTCAACGAACTGGCGCTGAATAGCAGCCAGCCAGGGGTTTAAATGGTGCAGGAAGTGAAGGAGAAAACGAGAAACAGGTGTGATGTTAAATCAGGAGTGATTGCCGAAGCACAGCAGTGAGGAATGTGAGTAACGAGAGGGGCGAGTGATAGGCGGAAGCTAAAGTGGAAAATGAAACCAAAAGTACCCGAGGGAGACGCCCAGTCCACAGCCAGGAGGGAAACACGGACAAGGGATCCAACATGACACGGAAGGAAACAAGGAAAACATGGAAAACGGACAGGACGGGAACGGAACGTTACAGTACCCCCCCCCTCAATGTACGCCACCTGGCGTACCCGGAGGCCTGGTCTTGTCAGGGAACTGTTCGTGGAAGTCTTGGATTACTGAATGGTCCAAGATCAGGCTCTTGTGGAGCCACGACCTCTCCTCAGGACCGTACCCCTCCCAGTCGACGAGGTATTGGAAACCCCGGCCCCTGCGGCGGATATCAATAACACGGTTCACCGTGTAGGCCGGGGCGTTGTCAACAACTCGGACGGGAGGAGGCGGGATGGTAGGGGTACTGAGGGGGCTGGAGGAGACAGGCTTAACCTGGGACACATGAAACACAGGGTAAACTTTGAGGGAGGCGGGGAGGGAAAGTTTAACAGACACCGGGTTAACTAGACAAATGATGGGGAAGGGACCAATAAAACGGGGCTGAAGCTTTCTGGATGAAGAGGGAAGGGAGATGTTTGCAGTGGAGAGCCAGACCTGCTGACCGGCCCTATACTGTGGGGCTGCGGTCCTGTGAAGGTCCGCCAGACGTTGGGAGCGGGAATTGGCGTGAAGGAGTGCGGTGCGTGTGAGTCTCCAAATGTTTTTACAACGAAGGACATGGGCCCTAACAGAGGGGACAGCTATCTCGGCCTCCTGGGTCGACAGAAGAGGGGGTTGATAGCCTAAAGCACACTCAAACGGGGATAGGCCAGTAGAGGCACTCTTAAGGGAGTTATGTGCGTACTCGACCCAGGGGAGAAAACGGCTCCAAGAGGCAGGATTGCGCACTGTAACGCACCGCAGGGCGGCCCCCAGGTCCTGGTTCGCCCTCTCTGCCTGACCATTAGACTGGGGATGGAAACCCGAGGAAAGACTAGGAGAGGCACCCAGGGCTGCACAGAACGCCCTCCAAACTCGGGAGGAGAACTGGGGCCCACGGTCTGACACGATGTCAGAGGGGATCCCGTGCAGCCTGACCACGTGTAGCACCAAGAGCTCAGCGGTTTCAAGGGCGGACGGGAGCTTGGGGAGGGGAACAAAGTGAACCGCCTTGGAGAACCGGTCCACTATTGTCAGAATGACGGTGTTACCTTCTGACAACGGCAGACCGGTTACGAAGTCCACACCAATGTGACTCCAAGGACGGCCAGGGACGGGGAGGGAGAGGAGAAGACCGGAGGGAGGCTGGTGGGAAGCCTTGCTCCTGGCGCACACCGAGCAGGCCAGGACGAAGGCACGGGTATCCCCTTTAAGGGTAGGCCACCAGAAACTCCTCCTGACGAGGGCGATAGTTCTGGCGACACCTGGGTGACATGCCAGGCACGAGGCGTGAACCCATTCGAGGACCTGGGAGCGGACGGAATCGGGGACAAAAAGACAGGAGTTAGGGTTATTGCGGGGGTCCGGTTGGGAAGTCTGGGCGGCCTTCACAATGCCCTCAATCTCCCAGGAGACCGCAGCCACCACACAGGAGGCCGGCAAAATGGGCTCCGGATCAGCAGGACTGGAGGGAGGGGAAAAAATGCGGGACAGGGCATCTGCTTTAATATTACGGGAACCAGGGCGGAAAGAAACAGAGAAATTAAAGCGTGCAAAAAATAACGACCATCTAGCCTGACGAGAATTGAGCCTCTTGGCAGATCTTAAATAAATGAGGTTTTGATGGTCGGTAAAAACAAGAAAAGGGGTACCTGCCCCCTCCAGCCAGTGGCGCCACTCCTCAAGAGCCAGTTTTATCGCCAGCAGTTCCCGATCCCCGACATCGTAGTTCCTCTCGGCGGAGGACAGCCTCCGGGAGAAGAATGCGCAGGGATGGAGCTTGCTATCAGAGGCGGACCGTTGAGACAGAATGGCCCCCACGCCGGTGTCGGAGGCATCCACCTCAACGACAAACTGCCGAGAAGTGTCAGGGTGAAGGAGGATAGGTGCTGAGGAAAACCGAGCCTTGAGTAGCTCGAAAGCTCGCTGGGCATCGGAATTCCAACAGTAAGGCAGGGCAACGGAAGTGAGTTTAGTCAGGGGAGCAGCAATGGAACTGTAATTGCGAATAAAGCGGCGGTAGAAATTTGCAAACCCCAGGAACTGTTGAAGGTGCTTGCGGGAGGTGGGTTGGGGCCATTCTGTCACCGCCTTGATTTTCACAGGGTCCGCCCGGATACTGCCCTCCTCGATAATGAAGCCGAGGAACGGGACCGTGGAAGCGTGGAAGGAACATTTCTCAGCCTTAACAAACAGCTGATTCTCCAACAGCCGCTGGAGAACCTCTCGAACGTGACGGACATGCTCCTGCGGGGATTGAGAAAAAATTAAAATATCATCGATATAAACAAAAACGCTCCTCCCTAGGAGGTCCCGCAGGACGTCGTTCACCATGCTCTGGAAGACTGCTGGGGCGTTAGTAAGGCCGAAAGGGACCACCAGGTATTCGTAGTGGCCCAACGGGGTATTAAAAGCAGTCTTCCACTCGTCCCCCTCACGGATACGCACCAAGTGATACGCATTCCGGAGGTCGAGCTTGGTGAACGTCACAGCTGGAGAGAGGGCTTCAAAGGCGGTGTTAATGAGGGGAAGAGGGTATTTGTTACGGATGGTGACCTGGTTGAGGCCCCGGTAGTCGATGCAGGGTCGCAGGGAGCCATCCTTCTTCCCAACGAAGAAGAACCCTGCACCGACTGGGGATGAAGAGGGACGGATAATACCCGAAGCGAGGGAGTCGTGGATGTATTCCTCCATGGCTAGTTTCTCCGGTCCAGACAGACTGTAGAGGCGTCCCGATGGCAGTTTAGCTCCAGCCAGTAGGTCAATGGCGCAGTCATACGGCCTGTGAGGAGGTAAGGACAGAGCACGTGATTTAGAAAATACTTGCGCGAGGTCGTGATACTCGCTGGGAACATTCGTTAAATCCGGTATAGGTTGCATGGAACAGGGTTTACTGGGCCCCGGAGGGGGTAGTGCAGAACGGAGACAGCTGGCTAGACAGTGGGCACTCCACGCCAGGATGCGACCGGCTTTCCAGTCAATATGGGGATTGTGGAGGCGAAGCCAGGTCTGACCTAAAACCAGAGCAGATTGTTGGGAGTTAATCAGTAATAGCTGAATGGACTCCCGATGATTGCCAGATAGAATTAATTGGATAGGAACGGTGGAGTGGGTAACTAACCCCAAACTCCTACCGTCCAGAGCTAGAGCTGAAATGGGTGAAGTGAGACGTTCCGTGGGAATGCCGGCCCTCCTGGCGAAGGTGATATCCATGAAGCTGGCGTCAGCTCCGGAGTCAATTAGGGCCGAAGAAGATAGGGTCTTGTCCCTCCAAAGGAGAGTAGCCTTGAACATGAGGCGGTCCTGGGCAGCATGGTTGGGGACGATGGGGCTCGTCAGTACGCCCAGTCTTACTGGCGAGCCCCTTCTTTTGGGCGAATGGGACAGGAGGCGATCTGATGGCCAGGCTTGCCGCAATAGAAACAGGATCTGGTGCGCTGACGGCGCTGACGCTCCTCGGGATTGACCGCAACTCTGCCCAGTTGCATGGGCTCTTCCTCGGACCCGCCCGTAGGCGCCCGAGATCCAGTGATGGAGTGTGAATGAACATTAGAGACGACGGAGGGCGAATGACGCCCGGAACTTCCTCCCCGCTCCCGGGCCCGGATGCGGAGACGATTATCGATGGCTATAGCGAGGCTGATGAGGCTATTCAGGGAGTTGGATTCCTCCCGAGTGGCAAGCTGGTCCTTGAGTTCCTCGCTGAGAGCTTGGCGGAAAGCCCCCTGGAGGGAGGCGTCATTCCATCCTGACTCCGCGGCGAGGGTACGAAACTGAATGGCCATTTCTGCGACACTGCGGTTGCCTTGGCGAACTTGAAGCAGACGCTGGGTAGCGTCACGTCCACAGGTCGGGTGTTCAAACACACGTCGCATCTCTGCCGTAAAGGCTGCGAAGTTGCTGCATAACGGAGCCTGGCTGTCCCAGATGGATGTAGCCCACTCCAGGGCGCTCCCTCCCAGGCTGCTCATAATGAACGCGATCTTGCTGGAGTCAGAGGCGAAGGAGGAGGGCTGCATCCGAAACACTATGTCACATTTAAGTAGAAATTCACGACATCTCCCCAACCCCCCGCGATATAACTCGGGGTGTTGTACACGGGGCTCACGGCTGGAAGTGGGAGCCGGTGCCTCCGGATGGGGTTCGGGAGAGGAAGGAGTAGGGTTGGCTGGAATCCGTAGTAGCGGTTGGTGGAGCGAAAGTTGGGATACTTGCTCCGTGATGCCCCTAACTACTTCCAGCACATCATCCAAACGGCGACCCTGTTGGTCGCTGATCGCAGTTTGGCAGGAGAAGGCGTGGCGAATCTGTTCCAGATCGGCTGGGTCCATATTGTTGGCCAGTTCGTTCTGTTACGATCCTGATACGGGACGAACCCAAGTGCAACGACCAGGAGACAGATTACAGAAAGTGGAACTTTATTAAGCGTTGGGGTGGTCCCAAAGCTGTACACGGGAGCAAAACAGGTTAGTTAGTTAACACAGGATAGCGTCCAACTGAGGACTGCTCCAAGCCGGAGCTGGACTTGAAGAAACACGGAACTGTTCCAAGCCGGAACTGGACTTGAACGGAGGTGTCTAAAACACCGGAACTGGACTGGAACTGGACTGGAACTGGACTGGAAACTGGATCGGAACTGGACTGGAAACTGGACCGGAAGGTCCACTCAGGAAACGGGAACGGCACGGAACTTGTTCCAAGCCGGAACTGGACTTGAACGGAGGTGTGTAAAACACCGGAACTGGACTGGAACTGGACTGGGAACTGGACTGGAAACTGGACCGGGAGGTCCACTCAGGAAACGGGAACGGCACGGAACTTGTTCCAAGCCGGAACTGGACTTGAACGGAGGTGTATGAAACACCGGACCTGGACTGGAACTGGACTGGAAACTGGACCGGAAGGTCCACTCAGGAACACAGGGGACGGCACGGAACTTGTTCCAAGCCGGAACTGGACTTGAACGGAGGTGTCTAAAACACCGGAACTGGACTGGAACTGGACTGGAAACTGGACTGGAGCTGGACTGGAAACTGGATCGGAACTGGGCTGGAACAGGACTGGAAACCGGACCGGGCAGCCCGAGCAACCGGGCAGAAAGCAGAGGTTAAAGGCAGGGTGTTGTGACAGGACTGTAGCTGGTGAATGCACCGCCGAGTTGGAAGGTGCGGCGTAGCTCGGGCAATACTGGCGTAAGCCGGCTGGCATGCAGAGGTCCAGGTACCGCAACACGAGTACGGGAGGTACGTAACACGGGGAGGACAAACACAGCTGCGGGAAGACTGGAACTGCGGCGTCTGGAGGTTTTGAAGGGAAACAGGTAAATGCATGCAGCAGCGAAAGATTAGCAGAGATAGCTACCAGTCAGGAAACCAGGCGAACAGGTATGAACCAGCAGGCTCACAAACACTGGACCAGAAACGGGATACGAAACAAACACGGTAGGTTAGTCAACGAACTGGCGCTGAATAGCAGCCAGCCAGGGGTTTAAATGGTGCAGGAAGTGAAGGAGAAAACGAGAAACAGGTGTGATGTTAAATCAGGAGTGATTGCCGAAGCACAGCAGTGAGGAATGTGAGTAACGAGAGGGGCGAGTGATAGGCGGAAGCTAAAGTGGAAAATGAAACCAAAAGTACCCGAGGGAGACGCCCAGTCCACAGCCAGGAGGGAAACACGGACAAGGGATCCAACATGACACGGAAGGAAACAAGGAAAACATGGAAAACGGACAGGACGGGAACGGAACGTTACAGGACCTCTCCAAATGAATGTGTTGAGACAAACCTTGAAGTAGCTGCCCTATCTCTCATGCCAAATATTTATTTCAGTACCCTCAGCGTCTCAATATTGACGTTTGAGAGCCTGGTTTTAGCGTAGAAATGAGTTTCTACAGAGGCATGAGAATTGATGTGCAAGAAAGTTCATCCATTTCTGATCTGTACATTTTATATATCAGGGCAGGGTTACCAACTCATCTCTTGGCCCTTTAAATAAATGAAAGTAAATCAGCAGCGTTTGTGACTGTCATCCTGTCTATGAATTCCTCTCATCTCACCTTGTTTCCTGCAGCATGCAGTGAACCACCTCAAAGTGGGGTATATGACACCCCTGGAGGACATTGGCCCAGAGCCTGTCTTTGTGCAGTTCATCTTCTCTGTGAGTGACCAACAAGGTGGCACTCTTACCGGCCTCGTCTTTAACATAACGGTTACTCCCGTGGACAACCAGCCGCCTGAGGTGTGTATGTGACAATCACAGCCGTCTTTACATGGGAAGACGTTTTTAAATAAACTGTAATGGCATTCAGTGTTGATGGCACCTTCTGGATGCAACAGTCTGACATTAACAGCTCAGGTATTAGCACTGGCACAAAATACTGTGAAAGGAAGCTCTTAAAGCACCAATTAAAAAAGTATCTTTAAAGTACAGAACTTGTGGAAGGGCAGACTTAAGATTTAATTTAATATCAACCAGGTGAAATCTCATATGAATTTTCATGGATTTTTTTGTTCGCTCCTATTTCTTATGTGCTTCCTGCAAATCAGTTAATTTTTCTATGGATCTTTGAAGAGATATTTGGTTATTAACACCTCAGACATTACGTGTTAGCCACACACGAGCTTGCTGTGAGAACCTTTCACTTTTGATTGTTTGCTTCCTGTCCAAATAAACACTTAAGCAAATCGACAACATCCACGGATGCTTAATGCTTAAAACCTCATTTTATAATCTGGCATTCTGTTAGAATAAGAGACACTCCACCGTTCGTTTTCATCCCACAGATATTCACAAATGCATTGAGGGTGGAGGAAGGCGGAGGAGGCTTCCTGACAGAGGAGCACCTGCTGGTGCGAGACCTCGACACCCAGGAGATCCAGCTGAAGGTGCGCCTCAACACGGCCCCTCGCCATGGGAGACTGGAGCTGCAGGGCCTGGTGCTGCTGGAGGGAGACAGCTTCACTCTGCAGGACCTGAGAGCTCTCCGCCTCAGGTGCGAGGGTCGGGGCTGGGCTCCGTTTTTTCTGGAATTTTCCGCATGATCTATGTTTTGTGTACATTTGAAATGGAGTGGAGTGAGATCAGTTACGGTTTAATGAGAATGCGCTGAAACTGGAATCCGCCGACAGTCGCTCTCTTCTCTCGCGGCAGGTACATCCACGATGACTCTGAAACGGTGGAGGACACCGTTGGCCTCACAGCCACGGATGGAATCAACTCTGCACATGGCGGCCTTTCTGTTCAGGTAACGCTCGTTCCTGGTATTAATGGTGTTTACTCTCAGTCAGCTCTGCAATCCATGCAAAAGAAAGACCATGCCCTGGAGATTTAAATAAATGGACAAGAGGCCCACAGTAGGACAAAGGTTCTCACCATGTTTCTGTGCCTCTACAGTCGCTGTCTGACGTGTAAAAGTAAAGCAGAGACAAGAGTGGATGCCCTGACGGGCCTGTGTCTCGGTTCAGGGTTCGATGCTGGCTCATCCTGCTCGTTGCTCCATAGATCCTGCCTGTAAATGACGAGCCCCCTTTACTTGGGGCGGGGCTGCAGAAGGGACTGAGGTGCGATGAGGGGGGACGCGTGCAGATCACAGCGGAGTACCTGTTCGCCACAGACGCCGACAGCGACGACGCGCGGCTCACGTACATGCTGGCGCGTACGCCCACCCAAGGGGAACTGCAGAGGGGCAACACCGCCGTGGACAAGTTCTCTCAACAAGACGTCCTCCAAGGGCTCATCTTCTACCGGCACACAGGTAAACACTCGGTTGTCTTCCTGATCAATTGGGACTGGTTTAAACGGGTGTAAAGTTTTAAAAAAGACTAAACCGGACTAAAAGATCTCTGATAATCTTTCATAAAGTAGCTGTCATGCTTTTTGGATAAATATTTGCTAAAAGATTTCATTTGCAATATTTTTATGAAGTTGTGAAGTTCTCTCCTCCACAATTTCATTGTCCTTTAGGTGGTGAGATCGGACCCAGCCCTGTTTTGGACACGGTCACACTCATTGTGTCCGATGGGGAAGCAGGGACACTGGACAGCTGCTGTCAAGGAGACGCACCGCCAGTCCCCTTACATGGCTCACTTCCTGTCTATGACCTCAACATCACTGTGCTTCCTGTCAACAATCAGCCTCCTGCCATAAGCATAGGTAAAACCCTGTTGTGAAAACAGCTATGTGAGAGTACAGAAAGAGACCGTGCAATGCTTCTCTCAATTTATATTTTTGTATATTTTTAAAATAGTGTATTATATGTTACAGTACAGATCAAACAAACCAATTCTCTGGTTAATTTCTCATCTTTTATTCCCATTTTCTCTCTCCTACAAAGAAAATAACATTCAAATGAATATATAAAACTGTGTATTTATCCCCATTCCCTCTGCTTCAAAGAGGGATCCAAGACAACAGGTACTGTAGGAGGCCAGGAACCAGGGAATGAGTTAATCAGTCAAACGCACGCTCAACGCTGGGAGCGTTAATGGGGTGTAGGAGAAGGTAAGTCCTTGCAAGAGCGGGAGCCAAGAGTGGGATTTTCCTGTAAAACCCTGAGACGCAAGGAAACTTTGTGGTTATCAATGGGGACCAGTGACCACTCAGAGACAAAGAGAAGTAACGGCAGAGCACGTTTGGGGGGGGGGGGGGGCGGTTGTGCTGCCTTTTGGGAAATCCTTGCGTCGCTGTTGCGGTTGTTATGGGCAGAGTCGGCACGGCACACACAGCTGGTTGGGATTACTGACAGGCAGAGCGCTGGGAGAGGTGCGTGGAGAGTGCGCGCAGATTCCCCTCGAGAGACGGACAATGACGGCCCTGGCAGCGCGGACAAAGGAGAGTCCCAGAATCAGGAAAGATTCCGCTTCCCCGCTGCCAAAAAAACCCGCCAAGATCTCCTTCCCCCTGACGATATAAACGACATCGCACTAATTCGTTAATCGCTGGCAAAAAACGAGCTATCCTCCCGCAAATCTAGTGTAGTTTGCAAGAAAATGTAATTGTTTAATTGATTTGCATTGAATAAAGGAAGACTGGCATAAGAGCATTAACACTCCCGAAACAAGAGGAGTCCGCTTTCCCTCTTGTCCTGCGCAGGCTGATGGTTTTATCGCCTCTGTCCCAGACTGCTGGTCATTAATTTCTCCCCTTGTTGCAGAGCTTGATCTAGCCACGGCCCCACCAGTGCTCGCTCGCCATTCATTATTTATCTGTGTGGTAAATGGGAGCAGATGCCAGTAAGCGTGGGCATGATGGCTTTATCAGCACCCAGGTGGCAGCAGGCTGGCCAAGAGCCGAGAGAGGAAGGAGAGAGAGAAACGGGGGGGGGGGGGGGGGGGGGAACGGAAAGAGAGGAAGAGAGAGAGGGATGGGGGGGGTAAACGATTGGAGGAAAATAGGGTACACAGGATGGCTTATTGGTCTGTCCCTCAACAGAAGGACTGTCTCTCACTCTCGAATTTACAGTCTCTGATTAGCCTTCTCTCTCTGATTAGCTTTCTCTGAACACTACAAGATGAAACCATTCTCTCTGTTTCTTTATGAATGTTCGGAAGAAAGAAAACACGCTCTGGTGTTTTTTGGCATCATGTCATAAAATATGACCAACACCATAAATCAATATGATTAAAACGTGCGATATACTGAGATGAATATTGTGTTGATTCCGAGTCTTTCTTTTACAAATATGAGGAGTCAGATCTCATGATAAAACACATCCACTGTGTGTGCCCTTGCTAGGTGAGGTGTTTGTGGTGGATGAAGGCTCCTCCAGGTGCCTGTGTGGAGGCGTGCTGGGAGCTTCTGACCCCGACACCACTCCGGATGAGCTGCTCTTCTTGGTGGAGACCCCCCCACAGCACGGCTTCCTGGAGAACACCCTGCCCACTCCTGGGTTTGAGAAGAGCAACGCAGGACTTAGAGTGGGTGAGCAGGGCTCTTATTCAAGACACACTTTTTTTTAGTGTTGTTCTGCTTTGCTTCACATGTAGTATGTCCATGCTACATCACAATGTTACATCAAGATGTGTATTTGAATGAAAACTTCCTTGGTGTCCACCGCACCCCCAACCACTGACGCTTGCTGTTTGGTGGTCAGTCTCTTTCAGCCTGCTCCACCTCAAATCTGGGTACATCAACTATGTCCAGTCTCAGCACCAGGGTCTGGAGCCCACAGTCGACCAGTTCACAGTCAGCGTCAGTGACGGGGTTCAGAAGTCTACGCCCATCCCCTTCTACATCATCATCAGCCCCACCAATGATGAGGCTCCTTCGCTGCTGCTAAGCAACTTGACTGTGAGCCTTTCTGACCTCAACATCCTCTTCATCCTCTTCCCCCATTTTTCTTGTTTCCCCCATTACAGAAGGCTTGCACCCTTCCCCTTCTCTGACTGACCCCTCCCCTTTCTCGCAGGTGACGGAGGGAGGGATGAAAGACTTGAGTCCGGACCTTCTGGACGCGGTGGACCTCGACGTCCCTTTGGACACCCTGACCCTCTCCGTCCTTGTCCCTCCAGCCCACGGGACCCTGATCAACGGGATCTACGGGCTTCAGATGAGTCGCTACAAGGCCATGGGCTCCAAACTCCTCCAGCAGAGCCTCACAGTGCAGTCCTTCACCCTGCAGGATCTACGGCAAGGTCAGCCCTTCAGTGTGGGCCATTAAAGATTAAATACTCCAACGTATTAAAGATTAGGTACTTTAAATAATTAAGGGGAGACACCACCCGGAATTTCATGATTTTCAGTCCATTTATCAATTTGGAGATATTTTGATATTTTGCTTCTATGATTACTCTAGTTTCATAAAATGTACAAAATAATGGTCAATAATGATCATAAATAGTTCATTTAGATGATTATATACCACCTTCGCTAAGTACACAAAGTATAAAGTTAGCTTCTGTTAGCATATTTCATGGTATTATACCTGTGCGATTTTAGGACTGAACTGATTGAGTGGGATATCGTTGGAAAGATTATTCTCTGGAGCGTATAGCTGGCTAGAACATATATATATATATATATATATATACCATCATGATGACAGAGGGCTAAATACAAATAACTGGTCACATTTGTGGGCAAACACATTTTCTCTATTGCAAATCTTTAGTGGACATTTTCTCAAAATGACATATTACCCATACGCCAAACACGTTTTCTGAAGTTAGGCATGACATTTCACATACAGCTTCCTTGATGAAATAGCTGGAAATTTACAGAAGCTTTTCTTGATATCTTGTTTTTTCTTCATTTTATGTGGTATTTTAGCTGTTAAAACAGGCGAAAAACATGTATATATTGTTTTTGGAATAATTAAGTGAAAAAACAATATTTTGACACAAGGTTCTGTAAAACTATTGAGTTACTTATCACATTAAATTCGTAGCAAATAAACAAATCACAGATATGACACAAAACAATTTTTGTTTAATAGCTGAGCATTCTGGCTTCGTGAAACATACCTCAAACAAATTCAATTAAATTATTTTAATTAGTGGCATATTTTTTTCCAGATCCAGTAGAGGAAAAAATAATGGAATCACTCAATGTTGAGGAAAAAATGATGGACATCACAATTAGTACTTTGTTGCTCCTCGTCAGGCTTTTATGATGGCCTGAATTCTTTGAGGCATGGACTTCACTAATGAAAAACAATATTCTCCATCAAGCTCAAACTTTCTCGAATAGTGGTTGACAGATCAGCTTTGCAGGATGGAGTCTTGTCATGGACCAATTGTTTTAATTTCCATCATAAATTTTAAATCGAATTGAGATCCAGACTGCTTGCTGGCCATGTCATTGAGTTGATATGCCTTTCCTGAAGAAAAGCTTTAACACTCTTTGCTCTGTTGCAAGATGCATTATCATCCTGAAAAATGACTTCATCATCACCAAACCTATTTTCTATCGATGGAATGAGTCCAAAATTTCAATGTACATCTGTGCATTGACAGTTGAGGTAATGATTGATTAATGATCTCCCCTGGTCCTTTACCTGACATGCAACCCCATATCATAAATGACTGGGGAAATTTGATTGTTTTCTTCAGGCAGTCATCTTTATATGTTTCATTAGAACGGCACCAGACAAAAGTTCCAGCATCTCCTTGGTCAATGCAGATTCGTGATTCATCACTGAATATCACTTTCATCCAATCATCCACACTCCATGATTGCTTCTCTTTAGCCCACTGTAACCTTGTTTTCTTCTGTTTAGGTGTTAGTGCTGGTTTTCGTTTGGCTTTTCTATATGTAAATCCCATTTCATTCAGCCGATTTCTTACAGTTCTGTCACAAACATTGACTCCTGTTTCCGCCCATTTGTTTTTCATTTGTTTTGTTGTGCATTTTCTATTTTCAAGGCATATTGCTTTGAGTTTTCTATCCTGACACTTTGACGTCTTCCTTGGTCTACCCGTATATTTTCTTTTTATAAACTTCACATTTTGTTTATACTTGCACCAAATTTTAGACACAGCTGACTGGGAACAACCAACATCTTTTGCCACACTCCATGTTGGATTTCCTTCTTGAAGGAGTTTTTTAATCTTTTTCATTGTTTTAATTGACAACTCTCTTGTTGGGGTCATGTTTCCTTTCAATTAGCCAAGTCCAACAGCTCGATAAGGTCTGTAAGCACTCTCTTTTAACTGCAGACTAATTTGCATTTTTAGACTTGTGCTGGCATTTGTTTTAGAAATGCAAATTACAAGGTGATTCCATAATTTTATCCTCAACATTGAGTGATTCCACTACTTGATCTGGAAAAAAATATGCTATTAATTAAAATAATTTAATTTGTTTGAGGTATGTTTCAGGAAGCCAGAATGTTGTTTTGTGTCATATCCGTGATTTGTTTATTTGCTACGAAGTAAAAAAGCTGGGTGAACATCCTCTAAATGTGGTGATTCAATAATTTTTGCCAGGGGTTGTATATACTGAATATACTGTGTAATTAAGTTATTCCATGTATTCTTTGTTCTTCATAATTTGTCCTTTGTTGGCATATTGTCCCAACTCTTAAAGAGAAGAGATTCTCCTTTGCACTTTCGAAGCAGAATCCACTTTCAAATTTTGTACGTTGAGTGTGCTGGGAACACTCATTGCACTCCATCACAAGCCTGGCTGCCCCTTCATGGCCTCCGGTAGGCTCCTGTTTGCCGCCGGAGCCGAGTCCAGCCCTGCTGAACAGATGTTGGAGACAGAGGTCAGGGAGCGCCCGCGGTGCTTCTGCCCGCTCGGCAAAGTCCTTCCAGCCGCTCCCTGCACAATTACCTCACAGCCACTGTGCGCTGGGCTTTCAGCGACCCAACAGCCTCCTCGCTAACAAGCGCCTTGGGCGCACCCAAACATAGGTGAACAAGCGATTAAGCGCTGCGGAACGATGACGGGCACCATTCGGGGAATTTACTTCTCCCTCTGCTATACCCACTTTGATAGAGAGGAGGTGAGGGCAGAAAATGAGGGGGAAAACATGTCATGAAGTAAACCGCTCCCTGGTTGCTGTTGACTGTATGCTAATACAGGCGTTTGACTGCACTGTGTGTTGCTACGGCGGCGCCCTTGCCCTCTTCCCCTTGGCGACTCGCCTCGTCCATGTTCTCTTCCGCTGTCATCCCACTCTCCCCTTTGGTCTCTCTCGCCTTCTCTCTGTCCCTTCCCTTCTTTCCCCTCTCTGCAGGAATGAAGATCATATACATGCAGGATGACACAGAAACCCTCAAGGACGCCTTCACCGTGCAGCTGACAGATGGCAGGCACACAGTCCAGGGGACGGCGCACGTCCGCATCCTACCAGTCAACGATGAAAAACCACGGCTGCTAAAGTAAGGACGCCCTGGGACAAAGCCCTAGCCAAAAAGGCCAAGGGGGGAGAGACGGGGATGTGAGGTGGGAGGAAGGGGGGGGGTTGGGAGGTGAGGGGATTGGGGCAGAAGGGGGTAAGGGCCGGGAGGGGGGTGGTAGGTCAACGCAACCTGTGCCGCGCATGTGGCGGGGGAAATCAGCGTCCCACCGAGTGACTGACTGGGAATTCGGTTTCATCCTTGAGCAAACCTCCAGTGCGTTGCTCCTCATGTTTTTCCTTAGATCGGGAGTTTTTTGACTCACTGCGCTGGCAGAAGGTTGCGCTTGTAAACTCCACAAAAGCAGAAATAATGCGCGTTTCTGGCAGGGGCCTGCCCGCTCGTTTCGGCGTCCTCGTGGATTGCGGTGACAGGGCGGCCCTGCTTGCCTCCGCTCCATCCGTGGCGCATTTGCGTTTTTACTTATTTAGGAGCCGTTTAAGCGTGCGGGACAGCCGCCAGCCACCAGGCAGGCGGGGGCTTCCGCACGCCCTTCATGTCCCGTTCCGTCTCCCTCAGAAACGCGGGTCTGGAGGTAGAAGCCATGGACAAGAGGGTCATCTCCAGTGTGGTGTTGGAGGCAGAGGACCTGGACACGCCCACCAACGAGCTCTACTACATCCTCAACACCGGACCAAAGTTTGGTCGGCTGCAGTTGAAGGTCAGCAGCTGTTTCCACACAATGAGGGCATTCTTCACCTCTTTGGCCCTCATGGTGAAAAACACAATTCATCACTTTCATGGCTGAGCAGTGCACTTCTTATGGACTGGCTTTCTAAAACATTGACTGAAACTGAACTGAAAAGCATTTCAAATTCATTCTGAAACACTAGGAAACCAAACTGTAGATTTACTCTTGTACTGTAGAACACACACTTTTTTCTTTACTGTACAAATTTGAAACTGTGTTGCCTAGTGGTATGTTGCGAATCTTTGTACACAATCGATATATGGAAAAACATAAAAACTAAGGTTGTGCATTCATTTGTACAGTCAGGGTCGGCCTGGCATGTGTTGGGACCAGGTCAGAACTTCACGCAAGAGGACGTGGAGATGAACCGCCTGTGGTACCTCCACACCACCTTGCAGGGGGTCAAAGGTCACGACAGCTTCCGTTTCGTCCTCAGCGATGCCGAGAACGAATCTCCCTCCCAGAGTTTCTTCATCTCGCTACGCACTGTGCAGAAGGGTGAGGGTGACCGCAGTGTACAGAAACACAGCGACATCGTCTCTCTCGGCCATGTGGCCAGCAGCGACACGGCGCTTTGCCAGCAGCATGGACAGGCGTTAGTAGCATGTAGCATCTTTCCCATGCCAAGAATAAAACTAACTTTCTGATTTGGACCAATTTCGTGCCTGTGCGCATGTATAATTCATAAGATGGCGTTCCCCAGTCGTGGCACTGGCTTTGCCAGTTGGGTGAGCATGGCGGGCAAGGCGGCCCTGGTTCTCCTGGCTCCACGCTCCCCAATCCTGGAGGAGCGGAGGTGAGAATGCAGGGGGCTCTGAGGAAGAGCCACCTCCCCGCGCCCCGGCATGAATAATGAAGGAAGCGGGCAGAGAGCAGCTGTAGCCCTTCTCTCTGGCCCCGCCCCTCCTCCATCTGCTTCAGTCAGGGGACAGTCAAAACAAACAGCCAGAAAATCCCTCTCATCTCGTTGTTGTTGTTGTTTATTCTTTATTTGCCTCTTTGTTGACGGTCCCGCAGCTGCCTTGCCTTCTCGTTCTGAGGCCCATTGCACCTAAGGGGGTCTAGGGAGGAGTGGTTCAGATTACAAAAGAGTTCTTCACTTACCGCGCATTTCTGTTAAGGCATTGGCACTTCTTAATACACTAACTATGTTGAAGAAAAGAGCAAACGTAATTTTTTATTTTTTCAATTCATTGTTTCAATTACTTTCTTTTGCCACTTCTGTTCTTCAAACTCTCTATCCCTCTCTCCCTATACATATTTTCCCTCTCCTGGATTTCTCCCACTGGTCCAGGTGACATCGTGCTCGTCACCAAATCGGTGACTTTGATGGAGGGCGAGAGGGTCATCCTGACAACTGACATCCTGCTGGCTACAGACGGCGGAGGTAGAGCAGAGGAGCTTGTGTATACGGTATCAATCCCGCCATCACACGGGCACGTCCATGCGGTCCAGCAGCCCGGCGTGCCACTCAGCACTTTCTCCCAGCTGGACGTGGCAGCCCATCGCGTGTGCTACACCCATGACAACAGCCGCCTAGCCCAGCTGGACTCCTTCAGGTCAGGCCTCCACACTGTCCTAATAAACGCAAGCACAACTATCCATGTTTTTGCTCACAGTTCAGTTATATTTCTACAAGTAAAAGCTTGTGATCCTTACCATTTTAAAACACGACTGTCGTGAATATCAATTTTAATTTTAGTTTACTTAAGGCTTTTTTTTTAAAAGGTCAGCACCTGAAACTCAGCAAGTGCACTTTTAGATGGAGAGAACAGAGGGCCATGAGAAAAAAGAAAAAAACTTAATCAAAAAAATCACAAGAGAAAGTTTTTTCGCACGTCTTCAGCCAACTTGGCAACGAAACAAAATGCAAAAGCGGCGTATGGCTGACCTGTCCCCTCTGTATCTCTCAGGCAGCGGAGCTTGGGTTTGCCGCCCAAAGCCCTGGTTGAGTTTCACCTCGGGGGCGGCTGGGAGCAAGCAGGGGTTCCTCAGCCAAGCAAGACACGGGGGGAGAGAGAGGACATGGCCTCTCGCATCTGCCAAAGCGTGCAGTCAGTGCCGCACTCTTTGGACTGATGTGCCCCCGATGGGGACACTGCCCCCCTGAACAGGAGGAAAGCAGAGGCTAACTCTCACTCTCTCTTTCTACCTCCTGTTGACTTACACACCGTCATTATGTACCACAGAAACACAGCCTGTCTGCTTCCATTAGCGCCACTGTAGCTCCTGCTTCTGTGGGCTGTGCTGTTAACCCACGACGTTTGGCTTTTGCCTGAGCGTGTGCAGAAACCGCGAGTCTGAGCTACCAGGTCTGTGTGTGTGTGTGTGTGTGTATTTAGTGTTTGTGAGGACGGCAGTTTGTGAGAGCGGCCCCTCAGATAGCGAGACACCTGAGCGAACACCTGTGCGTCAACTCCAGCCCAGACAGCCAAGGCCCGGGCTAGGCGCGAGGCAGAAGGTGTTTTCATCCTCCTGTTTTCCTGTTGGTTTTTTTTTCCCTGTGCCACGGTGACAGCGGATGATAAATGGGCATTATTAAGGAAATAATACCTCCGCCTGCCGCTTGCTTACGCGGCTTCCAGAGAAGGCGCTCCTGACTGGGGATCCGTGGGCACAAATACCCAGCAAATACGGGACAATGGTGGCGCCAGATGTTTCGCCAGTTTGGCTGAGAGGGGAGACCCGCACTTTTGGGGTTGTGGTGGCTGTCGTTGCTCGCCGTGGCTGGTGAGTTGACAGCAGTTATCAGGTGCAGAGCTGCAGGGCTGGGCAGGAGCGCGCGCGGCAGATTGGTTTGGCAGCGGGTGAATCCAGGCTCTTCCCCGCTCGTCTCCGGCTCCTAGTTCAGCTCCAGTGCATCGCACGGGGCGGGGAGATCCCCACTGAATACACGCCCAGACTCACTCTGGTGCTTTAGAGGGGCAAAGCGTGACTTCTCCTTGTCTTAGAATTGAAAAATGTAGTCAGTGTTTTGAAGGCTTCTTGACCTCATACAAACAAACAAATAATCGACTTCTTAAAATTGTTTTGAATTTATTGATGTTGCCATTCATTTTCTGTTCATCTTCACTGTCAAGCATATTGTTCTCATGTCAGATTTTATCTGTATGTGAAATTCAACCCGTCTCTTAGTACTTTTTTATCTCTTTTTTGTCCAGTTGAGAAGAAGTTTAAGTTGAATAAATTGCCCAGTATGAGATTGGATTTTTTAATTACGTGCCAAAATGCTTTCTGGTACATTTGCTCATAGCTAAAAGCCGCGGTGTTGTAATGTGCTTTTTAATAATCATGTCTCGCCTGAATTCTGCCTCACCAAACAGCTTCGTCGTCAGCAATGGTGTGACGTCAAAAAGTGGCTCGCTGCGTTTCAACGTGGAGCACGGTGACCGCATCCCGCCCACGCTGAGCAGCAATAAAGGCCTCCAACTGACAGAGGGCGCCGCGGTGCCTATCTCCCAGGAGAATCTGGAGCTGACAGATCCTGACACGGCAGTGAGCAACCTGACTTACATCCTCATTCAGTCACCCCAGTATGGCAGGCTACTGCTCAGGGGAAAGCCCCTGGCCCAACCTAGATTCACCCAGGCCGACATCAACAACCTGGACCTGACCTACTGGCACCAGAGTGGGCCCGCCCGGATCGACAGGTTCACGTTCCAGGCCTCTGATGGCACCAACAGAGGGTTCCTCCTGCACGGCCAACTCAGGGAGGAGCCAGTCGCCTTCACCATAGAGGTAGATTTTCTCTCTCTCCGCTCTACATCGCTGGTTGAATCGCATGAAAATATAAAAAAAATGGTTAGCACAGAGGAAGTGGGAAGTTATTTATAACAGCACAAATATTCTCCATGTGCAAAGCAAGCAGATATGCCGGTGCTTATCAAACCCGATCCTGGCGGCCGATATAGTGTCTGCTGATTTTTCTTGTTACTCAGAACTTAATTGAACGATTGCAAATGATTACACTGATAAGTCACCTCACCTAGTTGTTTGAGTTTGAACTAGTTACTAGATGAAAGTGAAAGCCAACAGGCACCGTAGCCCTCCGGGATTAGGGTTCAAACCACTGACCTATGCAGCCACCTGGTTGATGTTTGAAAGAGAGAGATCTTCCCACTTCCTTCAACCAGCATACAACTGGTTTGGTTACAGCAGCGGCGCGCAACTCCGGTCCTGGAGGGCTGCACTACGTGCTGGTTTTCGTTCCAACCAATTACCTAAGTTTTAGTTTTCTGACTACGCTGGTTCACTCCTGTACTTGAGCACAGTAAAATCTTGAGAATACACTTGCAGTCTGCAGCTGTAGCTGGTGTTTATGCAAATGTCAGCTCAAGATATGTTTGAGCTAATTAAATAATTAAGAGAAGAAGTTGGCATAAAATTCTGAAACGGATTAGCCATTGTTGTGTACCCCTGGACTACAGGTATCTCAGTGACAGTCAGGAGCAGGGTTATACTCTAGGCCAGGGCTGCCCAACCCTGTTCCTGGAGATCTACCTTCCTGTAGGTTTTCACTCCAACCCTAACAAAGCGCACCTCATTCAACAGCTAGAGATCTCATTGAGCTGCTATTTAGTAGAATCGGGTTTGCCAAATTAGGGTTGAAATGAAAACCTATAGGTCGGTTGATCTCCAGGAACAGGGTTGGGCAGCC
The DNA here is from genome assembly GCA_029718625.1 of Synaphobranchus kaupii. Taxonomy (NCBI): domain Eukaryota; kingdom Metazoa; phylum Chordata; class Actinopteri; order Anguilliformes; family Synaphobranchidae; genus Synaphobranchus; species Synaphobranchus kaupii. The sequence goes on along the minus strand of CM056377.1, from coordinate 35,046,675 downwards.
CTGCTCTTGGCTGACTGAAGCATGACTTTTAGCCATCAGTGTCAATATCAATATCAATATCATATAGTATATGAAATGACACATGATCATAGTGTACCTTAAGAATATAGAAATGCTGTCATTTATTTTATTTTTTTACAAATATGTAACCTTAATGTTTCTGGTTATTGCTATATACAGTATGTTCAAGCCTTCATACATTTAAAAATGAGTTTTGGGGATGGCGTGATGTATTTTGAAATAAATTTAAGAAGATTATAAATAATAACAACTTAAATGACAAGTACCAGAGAAGTTAGACTTTCTGTCGGAAAGCTGTAGCTAAATGTTTTAAATGTAAACTAAAATCTGAACACGAAATCATGGCATAATGATCGGTCTAACATTTGATTTTGTAGCTTTGTGTGAGACAAATTCCTCATAAGGGTGAAAATAAAAGAGTGGTCATTGCAAACACATACTTGAAATTTTAGGAACGCTGTTGACACGGGCCATAGCACTTCTATATAAACAGCAAATGGTTTTCTCCACATACATCTGTTCTCTGTCTTCTTGACCCCTTCCCCTCTTCCCCAAAAAAACCGACACACACCCCGTGCAGTACCCAGCCACACTCTTAATCCCCTCATAAAGTGACCTCAGTTTCACAAATAGTGGAAAAGAACTGCAGTTCAATGCAAAATCATCTATCCACACTTTCTGAATAGGTAGCACCCAAAAATGGAAACAAGATCCAATCACAATGATGTCCAAATTGTCATAGACTTATCTAGAATAAAAAATGCCTTGAAGTTAATCTTATGTTAATTCAAGGAAACATATAAATAATTAAATAATTAAGTCCCTGTCCCTCTAACTTTGGGTTAGACTTTGGGTATCTTAGCTAGCTAATATACTTCAATGTACAATTTACAGTTTGTCATTTGGCAGACACTTATAGTCAAAGCAACTAACAAGAAATATATTTAAATGCATGTTAAGTAGTTAACAGTTAATTTTACAGTTAACAGATAAATTTACTGTCATAGTTTTAAGCCGGATTGATCTTTTCTGGTGGTTGTGGCGACTTCTGGCCGCTAGAGTGCACTCGCGTCGTTGTTTTTTCTTCTCCTCATTTAGACCTAATTGTCTTAATTAGCTTCAGGCGCGTGCCTCTATTTAAGCAGGGCGTTTTCTTTGTTCCGTGCTTTTGTGTGAACTCTGTTTTCGCACAAGCCAGGTAATTTGGGATAGGACTCCAGAAGACTGCGGTTCTTTCTGCCTGAAAGCAACGCAGGAACTTCTTTATTCTTTACTTCTCTTTTCTATTTTCTTTTTCTAACTAAGTTCTTTCCTCGGTTTCTTTTCTGTCCTCTTTGAGGCCATACCTTGTTTACCTATTTCTTCTGTTCCTTCTTTAGTATTGCTCAATTTATTTCGCATTGAGCTGGAGGTCTTTCTGTTTCTTAGCTGTCTTTACTGACTCGGGTTTGTGAGCTTATTTCCGTTCCTCCTTAGATTTGCTAAATTTATTTGCATTGAGCTGGAGGACTTTCCTTTCTTTGCTGTCTAAACTCACTTGTGTTTTCGAGTTTACTTCCGCCCTCTTTTCTGGGTAGTTTTCTGTTGGCAGATCGCCGGGAGTTTTTCTCCTTTTTTGTTTACCTTTTCTCTGTCCCGTTTGTGCTGTCTGTTCTCCTCCCCTGACTAGTGGTTATTCCACGTTTGTGGGTTACTTTTAGATCCCTTACGGTTGCGCCTGGTTCTCGAACCCCCTCCCTCAGATTTACAATTACATTTTTAAAATACATATTCTTCATAGGACAGATGAATCATGAATCAGTAAACACTCAATAGAAAGTGAAATGCAATTTTAAAAAAACATTTCAGTGCAAAACAATAATGGGGCTTACATGCAGCGTATTGTAGGTAGACCCTTGGTTATAGTTGCACCTGGTATCTGTTGCTCATGTTGACATCAATAGATAAAAATAATGCAGGCAAAGAAGTAACTAATCTCTGTGTTGGTATGCTATCCTGAGGACATAGTACATGCCTTTTTGTGTTCCAGATTAATTTATTCCTGCTTGATTAATTAATCAGGGCTTCAGGGTCAGGATTGGCAAAGTATGATTTACAATACAATACACACTTGAACATTTTAAGCACTTGAGCATTTATCAGGGGTTTAACCTATATAGAATATCTGCAAAGAGGATACTCATCAATACTAACATACCGATTTATATACAAACATATAAGCAATGGAGCATAATAAAGGTTACTTAGGTAATTCATCAAATATTCTACATTTACCAATAAGAACAATGGGGAAAACAGACCAGGCATTGGAACACATACTTTATTTTATTTTGTTTCTGAAGTCTAGACTCTAGGCTACAGATTATACCAAATCAATAAATTTAATTCAAGACTACCACTAAGATCAATGGTAATTTTAATAATGGTAATCAAAAGAGAATATTGTTCCATACTTGTATATAAATCATAAAATTGGAACACCTGCAAACACAATGGGACGAGTGCAGTGAGGTGGAAGGCTAAGACAAAATGAGGGTAAACGCTAAACCCCCCCCACTGCGTTGCATGAGAAAGCAGAACAACGTCTTGGCCAGGTGTTAGTGTGCCATCCTGCGAGTCGTGCTATTCCTCTCCTGTGGCCCACGGTGCACTATAAAATTCTGCTGAGCCGCCAGCGAGGCGGCTAACGCGCTGGCCGGCACAGTCTGTCCTGGGCCTTGGAGAGAGAGAGAGAGAGAGAGAGAGCGAGAGAGCTGCTGCACTGGCACAGGTGAGGGACGGCCTACCGCAGGAAACTTTCCTGAGACCCTGAGGGACTCCGTTCTCTGTCACTCGGCTGGAGCCAAAGAGCGGGGCCCATTCCGCTTCATCTTTTAAAAAACCCCGACCCCCCCGAGACAGCACTGTGCATTCAACATCATCATAAATAATGCCTAAAATTACTCTCACACGCAAAGGACTCACATATTGGTCCATGGAAGGCAGCAGGTATTGAAATCACCTGAACCTGCCATGAAGTGATTGCGCTATGACCATGGTATTTTTTTTGTTTGTTTGTTTGTTTGTTGTGATGTTACAGAGGATGGTAAACACTGGTTTGGTGGACTAGTTGGACAAGCAATATCCAAAGGGGTACAATTACCAGACAACAATTAAAGACTTAAAATATGCTCGATTAAAATACAGTACTGAAGAGTTTAATCAACTACTAATCACCTGTTCAAAATCAGTTATTTGTATGAATCCAATACAAGACACTTTTTGATATACGTATAGTTTTGCGCAGATTATTGTTTATGTTCTTGTACTTGGTTTGGGTAGATAAAGTGCAATCAAATATAATTTTCATATTAATCTGCCTTTTGACGTTCACATGATTGATTTCGGGTCACTGACAACCTCAAGCTATTTAGAGTGAATTGAATGGGGGGATGTGAGATATTATTTTAGCTCCCTCTACTGGCGTAAATACACAAATGCACCCCTTACAGAAAACCACAAGATGTGTCTCAGTTAACTTATCTTTGTAGGTGGAACATGTTGACAAGACACCCCCAAGCTTGGTAATCAAGAGAATCCCCAGCGCAGTTGAGAATCTGCAGGGAGGCAAGCAGGGGATCTACATCACATCCCAAGACCTGCAAGCCTCTGACCCTGACAGCCCAAACAATGAACTGGAGTTCACAATCCTGCGTTCACCACACTTTGGACACCTGGAGAATGCCCTCACAGGTACAGTCGATACAATGTGGGAAATTGTGGCCGCCGTTGATATTTCCAGCGCTGACGTTTTCCTCTTTGTGCCTCAGGTGGATACATCAAAGGACGCTTCACTCAGAAGGATTTGGACCAGCGCGCCGTGCGTTATGTTATTGACCCGGACATTGAGGTGACCGGAGACAGCTTTGAGTTCCATGTCACTGACCCTGCAGGAAACACCATGCTGCCTGAGGTGTATGTACAGTTTACCGAAACTCTGTGCTGTGTAACAAACCATTACAGTTCTGTGAATTGTTGAAAAGAACTTTGATGACAGAAAAGTCTGTTTTAATGCTTTGAGAAATGTCATCAATTACACGTTTTATACTTTGAGAGGTGGAACGCTTGGGAATGAGGCAAATGAGTTAACAAATGTCAACAATGACGGCGACAATGCCTTGGATAGGTGGCTACTTAGCCACAGCTACGCTTTGTTGTTGTTCTTTGAAATAATACATGTCCGTTTCAAATATCTCCATTTTTATTTTGCTTGAGCAAAAACCATTTACTGCTAACTGCCATCTACTGAAAAAGCAAAAAGTATGTTGGCTAAGAAAACATTAACATTTTAAGATTTGACAGTTTCACAGAGCAACTTGCACAATTCGACAAATTGTTTAAAGCTTTGATATTGTAGACCGCTGATCCTTTGCTGCCATCTACTGCAAAAGTAAGAAAATATCTTTGTTAACAATTTTAGACTTTTGAAAGAGGGACATTCTATGAATTGTTTTTAAAAAATAACTTTGACGGCAGAATACACAGGTATAACGTTTTGAGAGTGGACGAGTAGGCTACATGTTCTCTGCTTTGAGAGGTGTCCGCTGGTGGAAATTCTCATCAATAAATCTGGCCTGGGAATCAAACCCTCAACTTTCCTAGTTACACGCCCGCTTCTCTAGCCCTGTTTGTCTCTAAAACGCCCAATGCGGGGCTGTATATGTCCAATTCCCACCCCAGTTTGGAATAACCGATTGTCCCCCAACCGCGTTCACTGTAACCCCACCCCACCTCAGTGCAGACCCACATCGGCTTCTCTTCCATCTGTTTCTCCCTACGATACATCACCAAACTCACACAGACCGTGTGCACCCAATCGCCCAACAGGGTCGCCAGATGAACGTGGGCTGACTGACCCCACCCATACCCTGGCGACGCAATCGGATTAGATCCCCGATGCATCCATGCACCACAGCATGGCGCCCTAACCGAATGAGACACTCAGCAGGAACTTTTCGTCACGACCCACCTGAATCTGGGAATTGGGACTACTGCACATGTGCTACAAGCAGAGTCCTTTCCACAAAATGTCTGCATTACCACTAAGCAGTGCTTGGAAATGGCACTTGTATTATGTTTTGATAAGCGTTCCTGATTTTTCTTTAATCTCATTCCTATACCAAATGTTCAAGCTACTTTTTATATTTCTTTAGGTATAAACTGTGTGCTAATGCAATGGTTTGGATGATTACTTGACTTTTATTTCCACTTGACTTGACTTTTGTTTACTGTTAACCCCACAATGTAGCACAGTAGCAGAGATTCAACAGATCAAAGAGCTTTGTCCTCAACCAGAGTTTACCGTTTTATGTGCCGCCCCCTGCAGGCTGGAGTTGAAATGGTCTCGAGTGGAGCTGTCTGCGACGTGTTTCCGTGTGTGTGAGAACGTGGGGACCCTGCCAGTGCAGGTGATGCGCAGCGGTAACAGCATTGACCCTGCCTACATTGGCATCCAGGTACAGTGAGACTGACGCAAAGGCAGCACTGAAGGATGGAGAAAAATAAAAACAAAATGCTATTTTAAAACTGAACATTAGGGTTTTACCATTTTGTTTAATCATTACTGATTGGACATTTTTTCTGTTTGTCCATTGTTGTATTTCAGGTGGTAGAAGGCACGGCCAAAGTGGGGAGGGACTTCACCCATAGCACAGCTGCGTTGATCCAGTTTGATCCAGGTGCCTTTTCGTCCTCTTCCGCACTCTCTTGTTTGACTCATTACTCCATTCACATAACTTTGACTCTCTCGTTTCCATGTCTCTCTCAACCTTAAGGGGTCAATTTGAAAAGCTGGAACATCTATTTAAAGGATGACGGGTTGGAAGAAAACCATGAGAAGTTTGAGGTGGTTCTGAAAGCACAGAAAAACACAGTTTTGGGTCAGAGGCAAAGAGCCACTGTGGAGATTGTAGACCCCAGAGGAGGTAAGTTTGGATGGACTCAGTCCTCATGCTCTCAGTTTGGATTGATGAATAAAACATCAAAAGAATCAATTTTTTTGTTTTGGAAATTATTATCATTATTTGAGCATGCGCAAAAATATCAAGCTCTTTAGAGATACAGGAGGTGTTAGAGACTAGACTTCTCATTGGTCTGAGTGATCTGGTGTATCACCAGGCAGTTGTGACCCAGAAGAGCTGCGAATGGAGGAAGGGGAAACGGCCCCTGCTGTATCCCCTCCCAAAGTGCACACGCCCCACTCTCAGGATCAAGAAGAGCACGTCCTGCGTTTACAGCCAGAGGGGCCCGGGGAAAAGCAGCCCCACCCCCCTCGGGGCGACGTCCCAAACCGGCACACCTTCGTGGACTACGGCGAGGGGGAGCTGCGGGACCAGGCGGGGCAAGGACCCCAGAGCAAACAGCTGAGGGTCCTGGGCAGCAGTGGAGGCAAGGTGAGAGGGGAGGGGGGACCTCAAAGCTCAGTCAGACCTACAATAGATTTCACATGAAACTCTTTCCAGGCTTACACCGTACAGCTTTATTCACACGTGTCGCTCGGTCCGTCTGTGTTCTGAGCACACAGGTTCGTTCCTCGGGGGTTGGAGCGAGGAGTGAAGAGAGAACTTGGACAGTAAGAACCTTTTGAAGATCAAGAAACTACTTGGTTTTTTAAACATGACAATTCTGGGGGGAAAGGGTGAAGGACAATTATATATATATATATATATATATATATACATAAAGCATGCTAGTAATATACAGTAATTATATGATAGTGATGTATAATGTACAGTGATAATGAATCATGGATGGAGTGAACCATATTGGAAAACCTGCATCAAACTGCTAAAGATCTAATGACTCAAAGCACAAGGCCTAAGCTACACTGAAGTGACATAACAAGAAGACTGTAACTTTCCTTAAGTGACCCAGTCAAAACAAATAGAATATAGACAGAAATCTAATAGAAAATCTGTGGCAAGGCCTGAAAATAGCTGTCAACCAATGACATGTTAACAGAGCTTGGGCAAATTTGTCAAAAGGAATGGGTGAAAATTGGCCTTTCCCAGTGTACAAAGTTACTTTTCCAAAATGACTCAGCTTTAACTGCTGGCAAATGTGTTTCCACCAAGTCTTGACTCGGGAGGACAATTATGCAATCAGAATATTTTAGTGTTTGAGTTTTCCTTTTAGGTTTTGCTAACATGAACTTATTTCCTCCGTAAGATTTTGAATAAACATGTTCTCTTAAAAAATGTGTACATTTGTAATTGATTTGTAATTCAACAAATGTGACATCAGGGGGTTAGATACCTTTGTCTATCTGTAGGTCTGTGCTAATGGTAATGCGTTTTGCGTGTAACAAAATGTCATTGTCCCCTCCTGTGCTGAAGTTCCATGGCATCATTCCTCTGAGAGTCGAGGAGAAGAAACCCCTGAAATCAGTGCCAGCACCCCAAGTCCACACTAACCTGCAGATCACTCCTATCTGGACCTGGTCCGGACAGGCCCACGCTGAGGACAGAGCAGGAGAGGCCCCTCAGGGAGACTCCCCTCAAACTGAATCCCACTTGGCAGGGCGCAGACGTAAGGTGAGCACACTGGCTTTAGTCTGGCCCCATACCCAAATCCCAGGAAATCAAACATGTGCTCGCTCAGGAAATCTTATCCTTATCCAGACTGACTTCATGCATACGTTACATTCCTTTACAGTCAGGGCTATTTTTACTATCCATTTCCGTATCCCCGTTTCCCTTGAATGGCCGCTTTATCATTTGAAAGTACTCTCTTGTGATCTTAAACGTATGGACACCTACGCTGTCTCAGAAGGAGAAATAATCCTGTTATCTTTTTTTCACTTATTCACTCGAGCGCTAATTATTTGCACATGAGTTGAGAAATAAATTATTTTTGCTAGACCTCAGTGTTTTATTTTTGCAGTGTGTGGACAGAATGTGTGTAGCCTAACAAGGAAAGGCTGTAAATTGCTGCGTTCTTATTATTTTCTGATGATGATTTGGACCATTTAACTTCTGAGAGGCTGGAATAACTGTCACTTGGACTTTTTACACATTTACTTTAAATAAAACGGTTGTGAAATGATGGAGACATTATCTGCCCAAAGCAAAGTTCTAACATAAGCTCTCTCTCTCCCTCTCTCAGATGGGGAAAGTCATTGGTGGTATCTGCCCCCATGGCTGGGTCCCCCATGAGGAGAACTGTTACACATTGAGCCCAGACACAGCCAACTGGAGCAGCGCTCAGCAGTCATGCGCTTTGCTGTACAGACATACATTTAACATTCAGTCTCAATAAATAGTCAAGCAATGCATGCAAAATACCATTACTCTCTATATCTACAGTGAGCGCCATAATTCATTGGACAGTGGCACTTTTTTTGTTATTTTGGTTCTGTACTCTAGCACTTTGAATTTGAAAGGATACAATGGATAGAAAAATGGATAACTTGAAGGGTTTCTTCTTTCTTCTCCAATAGGAAAATTTGTCAGGAGAAACAACCCATCAAGTGATCCATCCATATCTACTGCATATCTGGCAGCAGAGTAATGGTTTGAGGCTCGTTTGATACCTCTGACCCTTGATGACTTACAGCCATTTCATACAAAGGATATGCAACCAAATATAAAAAAAATTATTCTACATTATGTTAAACTCTCCAATATTTTTCGATGCCTGAAAACAGGGGGGGGGGGGGGACTATGTACAAAAGGTTTTATCATTTTTAGACGGTTCATCTGATATGGATGAAAATACCCTCAAATTAAAGCTGATAGTCTACACTTCAACCTCATTCTCATTGTATCCTTTCAAACTTAAAGTGCTAGAGTACAGAACCAAAATAACAAAAGATGTGTCACTGTCCAATGAATTATGGTGCTCACTGTATATTGATACATGCATTTTATTGTTTTCTCTGTGTTTGTTTTCTTTTAGTTTTGACAGTCACCTGGCGAGTGTCAGCTCCAGAATAGCTATGAAGTGGTTGTGGAAATTTGCTGGGAAGCAGCTCTTCTGGATTGGTAAGGCCCAGTGACTAAAGGTGTCAGTTTCAATATAAAGCAAAACCTAATTAATTCTGCATTTGATAGCTTAAATGCTCTATTTGGACTGCATTTAATTTAATGTATAATGTATGATGTGGTTGGTGTGTTTACAGGACTGACCGGTTCCTCTGGACAATGGTCTTGGACGGATGGCCGCCCACTGTCATTCTCCAGACTCAAGAAGACCAGCGGTTCAGATCCCCAGTCCAAGGATGAGACAGAGCCCAGCTGCGTGCTGGTCCAGAGTCAAAGGAGGTGGACGCCAATGAGCTGCACTGCAGAAGAACACAGATACATTTGCAGCACACCAGCACAGTATATTTAAAGGGGATCCTAGGACTTGTTGCCTAAGCACACTTGGACCTGGAATAATGGTCCATGGAAATTCATCTGCAACTGTTTTATAACGGAAAAATAAACATATAAATAAATAAGCTCCTTATAAAAACTCTGAGCTCCTGAATAGTCCTTATATTTGGATTCATCAGGCTTGGAAACAACAATTTTGCATTATTCTATGATAATAATAAATGAAGAACCAAATAAAAGTTAGATTAATACATATTTGAGTCTTTCTATCGTGCTGCTATACTTGATAAACTGGATTGTAACATCATATAGCTTTGTCATAAGAACTGAAGTCTTGTCTACATTTAGAAATCTAAAAAGAATCCTCCTTGTAAATATACCTTTTTTTATTATGTACAACTTGTGAATGTTGGTTTTTTCAATAAAGGCTGTGATTGCAGTTTGACACTCTACTTTGATTCATCATGTCTGGAACCTTTCTGGACTCGCAAGAACTGAGATTTGTGTAGTTTATACGACTGTGTGTACAACGTGATCCATGATTGTGAACGCAGAAAGAGATAGGCACCGTAGTGTTCACTGGTGTGTCCTTGACCTGTTCGGGTTCATCATCAATCACTTAACAGAACTGAACAATTTAAAAACGGACTGGACTGGAAATATGAACATATGTTTATAGTTCCTGTGTAAGCAGGTTATACTAAATCTTTCCAAAGCTGAAGGGGAAAAGTATTGTGTGGAAGGAGATAATGCTGGAGTGGCAAAAGTATTGGGAGCAGGAGACAAAAGGGAGGCACCTGTATTCATTAAGGAGCAGAGTAAATGGTACAGTTGACCTTAGCAGGGAAGGGGGATGGAAGAGAAAGGAGCAAGTGATTATGACTAGGATGATAATTGGTCATACTAACCTAAATAGCACACCCAAGGCCATAGAGAAACATCCTACTGGGTTATGTCAGGAATGTCAACAACCAGAAACAGTACAGCATATATTTATATCATGCAGGAGATACACAGCAGAAAGAGAAGAGATGTATGCAGAAATGAGGGAGATTGGTTTGACTGAAATATCAGTTAAAAGTATTTTAGAAATTGGGGCGAATGGAAGAGGGAAAAGATGGCTTTTAAAATTTATGAAAGACACTGGATTAATTAATAGAATTTAAGCAAGATGGCGTGATGGTTTGATCCAGAAGATGGCAGCAATGCAACAACAAGGATGCCGGCTGCCGTTAAACTACGAAGAAGAAGAAGAAGAAGAAGAAGAAGAAGAAGAAGAAGAAGAAGGTGAAACGTGACTGGGTCACCGAACTATATAGTTCGGTGGACTGGATGAGATCAAAGCGGTTAGATATTATTATAGGCTACCTAGGGCAGTGCTACCCGCCAAATTCTATTCAGGCAAATAGCTACACCTATCCGGAACTATGAGGCTCTGAGTCTTCGTTTCCTCTAGTTTAACCGGAGTACTTTCGATGTGCGACGGAGGGGAAAGTAAGATGGCAGCGGCCGTGGTACAAATGTCATGTATGTACCGTGGATTGTTAGCAGTCCGGACATCGGGAATCCGACCGCTGATTCCAGGTGTGACACATTGTCACCTACGCACTTTTTCGATGAGGAAAGAGTCTGGAGAGTTGGAAAATAACCGCTTCTACAATAAATATGAAGCGAAGATAAACCAACTTCGGAGGTATGATCGCAGGTCCCTCAGTTATCAGATGGGCTAACGTTAGTTTATCTATCTTTAGCTACTTTAATTGTCTGTTCATCCGAAGCATCTAAGTTCACGTTATATGGCAGACAGATATTCATATCAAAATCCAGAGGTCCAGATGGAGCAAGTCCTTCCCATGCACAGGCAAAACCCGTGGTTTATTTGAACGATTTTAGCGATATGAATGATCGGAGAACCATTGGTTCCCTGTTGTCAGATAACATTGCTTCTTATTCAAGCGAGCAATAGGGCCAGTTTGTGTTGTACAAGGATGAGTAGCATTAGGTTCGCTATTATTGTGCATACTTTTTACATTATGTAATGTGACTTTTGGTGTAGTATAGTTTAGTGAATTGTATAATATAGTTGCCTATTTTAGAATTATATTATCTGAACACAGTAAATTTCAGCGTGATATTTTTTGAAACATTACACATTCTGAAAAGGCGGGTGCAGGTCAATTTCACCTTCGCTATTATTGTGCATACTTTTTACATTATGTAATGTGACTTTTGGTGTAGTATAGTTTAGTGAATTGTATAATATAGTTGCCTATTTTAGAATTATATTATCTGAACACAGTAAATTTCAGCGTGATATTTTTTGAAACATTACACATTCTGAAAAGGCGGGTGCAGGTCAATTTCACCTTATGTTAAAAAGTGGCAATATACCCGACTGTGGCCTTTCTGACATGGTGAAGTCAAAAGTGTATATTCTGAGCAAGTTCAGAAAGGCTTCCCGTTATTGCCATTTTATCCAGGGCCAAGCCTCAAGAGTATGATGCTCGACTGGAGAGAAGGGCAGAGATGAAGAGGGAGCCTCTGGGACACTCCAAACAGGCAGAGTTCATAAAAGTTATGGAGCAGGAGGTAGGCTACATTCCTGTTCAAGCTGTATACGACTGGATGTAATCCATATATCCTGTCTATCTTTCAATAATTTCTCATTTCAAAATCGGCCTATGTGCTACATGCATGCACAATCACTGAGATGGATCATTTCCTCACCACTGCAGCTGGAGAAAAGAGACAAACACGCTGATGGGACTGGCGGATTTACCAAAGACAAGGTAATAGAACCTGAAAACTGGGCAGAAGGGCAGGATGGTTTGCATAATGAAGCTTGTTTCATATTAAACAGCATTCACCCCCTTTTCCCTACCTCCACTGCTTCTCCTTCCTCTACATCCTCTTTCTCTAGTGTGAATATACAGTGCACATTTATTGAAATCAATGTAACTGGTTTGCTTTTTATCTTAGAAATGCAGCTGCATACGTTTTGCATAGGCTTTCATCTGACCTCTGTTCTGTCATGTTTTTCACATGCAGACTCTTGGATCCATCCTCAATATTGACTTGGTGCAGACTATGTCAGGAGAGGAAGTTGGTAAGGTCAGTATGCATTTTAATTGTTGTTTACTGTGGGATACAGAAAGACTACATTTATAGAATTGTCTATTTGTTGAATAAAGAGATCATTCCGAAAGTATTAATTGAAGTCTTTTTAGTTTCTCAACCTTTGTCCTGGGGATCCAGTGGATAATATTAATGGTATTCCAGTTTGGACTTATTCAACGGCTGTTCTGGTGAATTTGAATTGTAATGTTAGACTTTTGTAAAAAAAAAAAAAAACTTGCTTGTATATTGGGTCTAATGTGAAAAATAAGAATAAAACAAAAATTACATGTTGTAGCTTAACGTTCATATTTATTTATTTATTTACTAGAGAAAAACCGCCACCAATATGTTTATTTAACAAATGATTTATAGCAGGTTGACCAATTAAATTACTAAATTTAACAAGAATTGGTTTGAATTTTTCAGAGAATAGGCAGACACCTTGTATACTACCATTTTGGCATCATTAACATGTGTGCTTTTCTTTCAGCTGTGGATGCAGTATTTTTGTATGAAAGACACCATCAGTGCAGTCATACCAGTGAGTGGTTCCTGATGCAGTTTAAGTAGTTTTCTGTCTTACGTAGCTTCTGTCTCATGTGTTCATGAATAGGGTTGAAGAAGTGAAGAAAGATATGAGACTATTTCCCTACAGGGCAGGGGTGCACATTCATGGCCATAAAGAGCTGCTCTCCCGTTTTTCTTGACAGTTAACATTTGATAAGTAACAATCGTGGGAGGAGTGATTCAATTGGATCAGATGACTGATTCATCCTTTATAGTAGAAAATAAGGCAGATGGATTTTTATTGGGACCATCTGCTGCAAGTAAGCAATTAGAATAATATTCTAATAATAATAAAAGTAAGTTTAGAATAATATTCTGACTAATTGTTTTGAAAGGCACATCTCAACTAGTAAATGTTAATATACTGTTTGTAAGAAACCGTGTGGGGGGGGCTGATCAAAGGATTTTGTTATTTGTGATTAAAAGATTTAAAAGATTACATGATATTATAGATAATGAATAATATATACAGTGTTAATTCTTTCAGGGGGGAATATTTGAAGTCATGTTCAGCAGATCCAAGTCCTGCCCGATGGTAAGCCTCTTACTGTTCAGTATCATGGCTCCCTGACACAGCCACCGTTTGTCTGCAGAACAGAAAAGGACCACCGAGTGGCACTGTAGCGCAGATAGGAGCTGCAGCAAGAGCTCATTTAAGAAGCTTTCAGACATATTATCCACAGGTTCATACAATATAACCTTAATCTGGACACTAGGCTTAGATATCAATTTGAGTAATACAGTTCTGGGTATTTTAAGATCGTCAGTACACATAATGAATATGCATTCCTAATGAGATTATCTCCAATTATCTTTCAATTAAAAGTCAAACAATTATTTCAGTTTTTTGTTTACACCAGTTAATTGGTACTCAAATAAAAGAAACCCCTGTTGAGGACACCTGGTAAATGAAGAAAATGAGGAATTTATACCCAAATTAACAGCTACTGCAGAATGCAGCCATAGGACTTGCCTGTGACCTTCCTAAGTGTGCCGCGCATGTCACATCTCTCCTCATCTCATATTATTCTTTTATATGATATTATTATTTTATTATTAACTAGATAGCTAGCAAGCAACTGACATGCTCTCTAGATTTCTACTGAACTAGCCAGCTGGTGGGAAAATGTCATTGTTTTAACAACAGATAATACATAGCATCATGGTCGTCTCTTATTGCCCTTCTACATTCAATTACATTCAACATTCAAATACATTCTAATTTCAAGGCCCTGGAGTATCACTGGATTCTTCAGAATCGTAGGACATTACACTTGTCCTGTGGTGCACTAGTAAGCTGCAGTAAGCTGCAAGGCTAGGTAATATGGTGACCCGTGGTCACTAATGGTTTTTCTTAGGGAAACGTGGGGGATGTCTTCTTATTGGACATGCACGTTCACCATGTGTTGTCCTCCTTCAACAGCCCACATATTGTTTGCTTATGATTTATTTCACGTTCGCAGTTGTGATGGGGCATATTGTTTTACTGAGGATGTGTCAGTGGAAAAAAAATACAACATTATGACTATTCTATTCACTTTAAAAATGGTAAGTCAAGTCAGTGTGATTTATATATATATATTTTATTCCACAGTTCCTGTATGCTCTGCCACAGAATGAGGGCTATGAGTTCTTCTTGGGACAGTGGGCTGGCCAGGAGCTACACCTCACCTCTCTGATAAATGTCCAGGTATTCGTCCATACAACCTCGCCTGTAATAGTAGCACATAGGGCTTATCTGATCAGTGTGGCTTCTCCGCAACACATTAAGTATTACAGTAGAATAGTCGGAGCTCTTAAGTCTGAGCTCTGAGGCTGGATAGTGAGTTGAAAGACCAGTTTTGAGAGAATAAGAGCGAGGACTGTGTCCTGTTTTGTATTTGCTTAGCCCATCGTGAGTTTTGTGACTGAATGTTTTTTCTGTGGTCCCTCAGACTATGGGAGAGAATGCCCCGAGCCAGCTCATTTTGTATCACTATTCGGACCTGCAGAAGGAGAAGGGCATCGTCCTTATGACTGCTGAGATGGACCCCAAGATTATAGTATGTGATGTTGCCCCTGACCTAATCGCTTAGGCTCAATGCTAGACAACATCTAACAGCTAATGCTATCAACATCTTATATTGCCACTTATATTGTATGATATAATATTCTTGATTAAGAACTAAATAATGTACTCAGAAAAATGCAATAGTACACTAGTTTTATTCACTGAGACAGCCAAGGTAGTTAATTTGTCGCTCTGGGAAGATTAGAACTTTGTGACGACTTTGTGGAGCCTTCTGATTCGTGTTTTCATTTCTTTTAAATACTTCCTCGTGCAGAGCGTTCACCAGGCCCAGTGTTTGGCCAATCAAGTTCAGCTTTTCTATGGAACGCAACGGCAGGAGACCTTCCGATTGGTCGAGACCTTCAACCACAAACCGGCAGACTTCAGACACATGTCAGTAATCGCGGAGCTGGAGCAGAGTGGCATTGGTCCCGGAGTCTCCACTGCGGAGTCATAAACGAGCAAGGGCAGTTGGCATCAGGAGTGCTCCCCTAAGACTCAACTTTAGATTGGGGAATTGCAGAAGCACATTCTGATTAATCGAAAGCAGATATTCCTCTCATCCTTTGGACATTAGGCATCAGTCAGACTGAGCAGGTACATGATGTGAATATGCGCCTGCCATCTTGTTCCGTGAAATTCTGGACATTGTGGTAGTCAGCATGATGAACATTGAAAATGGATTGCAAAAACTCTGGTTACAGCCTTGAACATTTATCACGTACATGTTTTAGTTGTATCTGTCTCTGAAACCTTACCAAAGGTTTCACAGTTGTAGTCTTTTAGTCACATGGCACTGAAATCAGTACTGTTTGAAATTGAAGTGTTTTTGTGTGATTTATACGTTTGGACGTGCAATGTTCAACTGAACTAGATGTCTTGAGTTTTCTTTGGATATTACAATATGTAAAGTATACCTTCAAATCATGCATTTGCCATTTCTCATACAACACATTCACAGTTATGGATGAAAGGACTGGACCTTTACATTAACGACTATTGCTTTGTATACTAGAAAGACCCTGAAACCACACTACGTTTTTGTGAGATCTGAGTTATATAGTCTGCACTGAATGAAACCATAATAGATTAATAAACCTAGGCTGAAGCGTTAAATAACACAGGATATGTTATGCTTATTTGACAGACCTCCGAAGCCTTTCTGTTGCCCACTTGTAAAATCACGTAAAGCCCTTTAAAAATGAGAATCTGTCTTCACTGAACACAAAGTCAGTGGGTATAATTTGTGACATTCAGCGATGAGTCATAGTAAATTGTATTCCGATTGGTTCCTAAAAATAAACTGATGGATGATGGTTGAGTCATTAGAAAAATCCGAAGCCAACTGTATATTCTGGAATTCATGAATGCCACCAATCATTACAAGTCAAAAAAATGAATGTAAAATTGACACAGATCGTCACCGTCTTGACAGTTTCATTCTGAATTGCGCGTTAAGGGGAGGTGATCGAGGCGTTTGCAAATTCTATGGGTTGCTCCTCCTACAGCGTTCCAAGCCTGTCTTTGCTGGAACATTGATGAAAAGAGTAGCCTAACGAGAAAAAGCGACATCAACTGCATACGGAATCCTAGCAATTATTTAAATTCGTTTAGCTACATTACGATCGATCAATACAAGACTGAACAACTGGGAATATTGACGACAGACGCAACATTTAATCAGTCAACAAGACCCTTTTCGCAAGTAGCTACAGTGTGGTTACATATTTGATTCAGACTGGCTTTTTAAAAGCCCATAGAAGGCAACTGTGACGAATACACTAACGGGACGTTGAATTTTTATTAAAGGTGAGTGTTTCAATGTTTTTTTTCTTTAACCCCCGCAAAATTTTAGCGATCTATTCCGTGTCAGATATTTGAATTAATTGTCGGTTGGGGAGTTGACATAAGTGGCTTCATGAAAATTTAAAAAGATCACTCCTAGTTAAATAATCACCGAGATTATTCAAGCGATTTTATTCAACGTGCCTTCAGTTTAGTTCTTATTAGTCTAGAACACCTGCCCCCAACCCAAGATGTTGCCAGGTAACCTAAATGGCATGTAATTGGGGTGTCTATTCACATGTATGTGGGGTATTGGGCAGACAATTGTAGGCTAGGCTACTGTCTGCGCGAGTTCACATGCAAATAACTAACTGATCCATGTGTTTTCTTTCTACCCTTTGAACATGTTTTGAATAGAGAACACCTCGAGTGAGAGCTTGTCACAGCTATTGGTTTGCACTTAGACAAGGACGTTTGTGCGTTATGAAATAAATCAACAAAGCATTATATTCAGACCTAAATAATACCCTCCGCTTATTATTAATATGTTTAACTGTACAAACGCGGATTCTTGATTTATTTTAAATCGTTATAGGCTACAATTGGCCTCGCAGACACCATGCTCCTTGTAGCACCCAAATTAATAAATAAATCTTATTTTTCCATAGAGTTCAATAGGAAAATGAGTCAGGAGAAACAACCTTTCAAGTGATCCATCCATATCTACTGTATATCTGGCAGCAGTGATGATTTCCGGCTCGTTTCACGCCTCAGACCCTTGATGACTTGTAGCCATTTAGACAACCATGTGTTCCACGCTATTCCCATGTAATTCCCAATTCCCAATTCCCATAGAGATCCATTCAAATGCAGAGAGGTTATAGTATCCCTTGTAAGAGTACCTGAAAATAATATATCAAGAGTCTTTTGATGTTTTTGGGTGACAAACATCAGGAAGTCATGGCATGCCAATGGATATGCAACCAAATATTAAATATGATGACTTTATTTACGTTTATGTTAATTTGTTCAATTACTTTTGGTCCCCTAAAATGGGGGGACTATGTATAAAATGGCTACAATTGCTACACGGTTCACCCGATAATATGGATGTAAAAACCCTCAAATTAAAGATGAAAGTCTACACTTTAACCTCATAGCCACTGTTCCATATCAAATCCAATGTGCTGGAGTACAGAGCCAAAACAACAAAAAATAGTGTCACTGTCCAAATATATATATATACAGTACCAGTCACACCTACTCATAGAAGGTTTTTTTCCATTATTTTTACTGTTTTCCACATTTTGGAATAGTAAAGACATCAAAACTATGAGATAACACAAATTAAATTATGCAAAGACCAAAAAAGTGTTACACAAATAAAAAAAAGTCATATATTTGTCTTAGATTATTCAAAGTAGCCACCCTTTGCCTTGATAACGGCCTTGCACATTCTTGCCATTCTCTCAAACAACTTCTGTGGTAAACAGGTATTCCACAGGTAAACAAGTGATGCCATCATGACTCTATATAAAAGGATATCAAAAGACTCCTGATATCTTATTTCCAGGTACTCTTAGAAGCGATACTATAACCTCTGCATTTGAATGGATCTCTATGGGAATTGGGGGGTGGGACTAGATTAAGATGTAAATTACACAGGAATAGTATGTAACCCATGGTTGGCTAAATGGCTCTATATATATATGCACATTTTTGAGCACATTTCTAGTAAAACACATCAACAGAATATCATGATCAATAGTTTCCCTTCCCCGACTTGTTCCCTCAGATGGCGAAGGCAGACTACCGCATGGGGCATAGGGACAGCTCGGACCAGAACTTTGACTACATGTTCAAGTTGTTGATCATTGGAAACAGCAGTGTGGGCAAAACAAGCTTTTTGTTCAGATACGCTGACGACTCCTTCAACAACTCCTTTGTCAGCACCGTGGGTATAGACTTCAAAGTGAAGACCGTCTACAGGAATGACAAAAGGGTGAAGCTTCAGATCTGGGTGAGTTTTGCCTGCCCATTATTGCCATATTTTCTCATGTTGAGTTTCTCCCCATTCCTCTTCTTTATGCATTTATTAATGTATTTCCTTAACATGAGGGAGGAAACGGTTATTTCTGCCCACAAACAAAAAGCCAAACCAAAACACTGCAACCCATGTCTTTTCAAAGTTGCTTGCAGTGACTATAAGACCCTTGCACCAGATCTTGGTGTAAAACATGAGCATCAGTTAATAGGATTTGAGACAGAGCTGAGACAGCGATAAAATTAAGCCTACATCTACAGACAATGCATAAGTAATTGGTATACGGTTTGTCCATGTACAGCATGAGTAGACTGCAAATAAATAAATAATCTAGAATACTATCATTCGCAATTTCAACAGAGAATGACGTGGCAATTTAAATTCACAAAGCATGCTGTAGGCTAGTTTGAATAGTGTTTACACTGATAAAGGAAAAGGAGCAAGGATGACAAATCCAAGCATCGGAAATCTGTTTTGTAACCTAGTTTCTCGTGTCCAGTCATGACTTGCAGTTATTCAGTAATATAATAAAACTACCATTGATCAAAAACAATAAAACAATGGATTGTGGGCCTCCAGGGAAAAACATTGGGGATGTCTTCACAGTGTGTGCACACAACAAATGAATATATGATACTAACACATCATTAGGAGTTATTGTTGATAATGATTCTGTGGTATAATGTCAAACCTGTTTCCTCTAGGCCTACAGCCTCTTGCCTTTTCATCAGTTTCTTATGACACACTTGGCATCATGATTGGATTTTACATCCTTATTATTGTAATTCATTTTCTGAGCTGACCCCGGGAGACAGAAGATGCTTACAGAATTTGGTTGGCTTTACTTTACGCATTTCTGATGTTTAAGAGCTAGTTTATGAGCTAGATACCTCATTAATAATCCTGAGGTAGAGTTCCAGAGTGAACCCACCAGCTCCCAGTCATATATCTACATCCCTCTGATTTTGCTACACTGTTGCCAAATAGGAAGAAACCTTGCACATGAAGAGTAAATATGGCTGCACCTCAGTGAGTGATTTGGAGGCTTTGTAACAATCCTTATCTGGTGGAGGAAACCAGGGCCTCTGGTGATCTTGCATCATCATTGATTGTTGTCATGGAAGCAACATTTCACACTGCTCCCAGGCAGATATCTTCTGAGGCAATTAAAGTGGCCCCTCAGGGTGAAGGGGTAGAACCCTTCTGGAGAACACAGGAGCCAGGGGTGTGCAGTGCGACATAATAGGTGGAGTCAGCTGCAATGTGCAATTCGCTAAGAGTGGTAATCAGCATGGAGTGGTCCTTTTAATGGCAGCTTGAGGAGTAAAAATAGACCCAGTGCTTAAAACAGCTGCGGGGTCATTGCGGTGGGTGTGCGCCATGGATCTTTGAAATCCAACAGGATGTTGCTACGGCACATACAACTGCAAATTCAAATACGATAAACGCTTAGTATCATTTCCTTTGTGTTCGTTTTACTCCAAGCATGTACAATGCCAGTGCCAGATGGCAGAGTGTCTTAACATCTCATTCCAAAGTGCTGTTACTTATGTCATTTTATTACAATTTTATTACTTATGTAATTTTATTTTGCATGCAGATTTTATGTTACACACAAGAGCCGAGGTGTCAGAATCCAGTCCTGGAGGGCTGCAGTGTCTGGTGATTTTCTTTGTGTTACAGCAAAAACAATCAAGGCGATGGGGCTATTAGTGATTGGTGACTCCAGCTCTCAGTCCTGTGATATGTTATCATTGCAAATAGAGACAGTGCCATAGAAATGGAGAAGCAAAGTCAGGAAATGGAAAATGTATTGGTACTCACTACTACTCACGGTTGGGAAGCATGCAGGCATGTAGCCTAATCACATGCTACAATGACTTCTGGAGAGACTGATGGTTGTGTTTGAAGTGAAAAAAAAAAAAACATCAAATATCATTAGTGTGCACACCACAGGAAGCTGGCTAGATAAGGCTTAAAAAGTGTGGAAGACTTAAGTGCGGTGAGATGTAGAAAGGTTGGCAGAAGGCTAAATCAATAAGCCAACAGATGGGTAGATAAATGGATAGATTGGAAAAGTGACTCTAATTAGAGGGAAAGAGCAGGGAGGGAGTTGTTATGGCACACATGGATTAACTTCCCCCACAACAGTAAATTGGACAAGAAGAAGACATAACAACAGATTATGTCCAGTTGCTGTGCTGTGATTAGGGTTAATAGGTGATTGCGGGAAACAGCTCTGTCAAATGCAATCAGTTTCACACGGATGATATTCAATGCACATTAACTGCTCATCCATCCGTCCAGCTCAATATTGTCTAAAAAATTCACTGCAGCTCCATACTTTCCAATTGTTTTCAGCAAAGTCAAAATGTGTTGCTCCAATGGTGCATTTCGCCATCATTTCCAAATGAGGACTTGTGGTATTGTCTGAATACAAGCTTAAAGCACAGCTGATCTTTAGTAGAACTTTGGGTTGTGTAGGCCATGATATGAGTCCAAATGGTGGTGAAATATGTTCGTTAGTTGCTCTGTGCTCCCCTGGGGTGATAATCCAGAATAGGGTATTTGTCGCTCTCCATTCACTTCTATAGGGCTGCTAAAACGGTCTCAAAATGACACTTGTAGCATGTATACGAATTCTGTCAATACAAACAATAACCAGTCCTCGTGCGTATTTTTTTTTTTGTGTAATTAAAATTATTTATAAAAGTACTATTTTCTTCAATGTTAGCAAGCTACCAGAAAAGACCAGCAAAATGTCGGCAGGTCGGTTTGTTTACCATAGATAACGCTTGCTTTCGTGGAAATTTGGACCAATGAGTGGTTTCTGACGCATCAGCGCATTAAGGCTGTTTCTGGTGCAATAATTACCTACCGGATCTACGTTCCAATTAAAATACGAAAAAGCCAGGAAAGGGCCATTTAATTTAAAAATAAATACGTATGAGGACTGGTTATTGTTTTTATTGACAGAATCCGCTTCCATTGCGTTCGTATGTGAGCTAGAAGTGTCATTTTGAGACTTGGATTATCACCCCAGGGGAGCACAGAGCAACTAACAAACATATTTTGCCACCATTTGGACTCATGTCATGGCCAGGTAACTACACAACCCAAAGTTCTACCAAAGTTCAGTTGTGCTTTAAGCATTTTCAGTGTAATACTCTCATCCAAAATTATATTACATTACATTACATTCATATATATCCAAAGCGACGTACAATAAGTGCATACCGAAGGTCATTGAAACAGCTCCAAACAGTTCAGATAGAGTACAGATCTACATAAAGTAGCAGGCATGTACTTACTTTCGACAATGCATATGTAGTGGAGTTCAAAGATGAGAATGCCAGCTCGAGAAGTCACCTGTGGATAAGCAATAAGAGAGTGGATAGTTTTCTTGGCTGAGAAGTTTGGTGCTTAGCTGAGTTGACTAATCATATCATTCGTTTTAGCCAGCAAGAGCCGTGGTCCGAAACATGCAGCAGAGTTATGCGGTTTACAGTGGCGCATTTACTTATACAATGACTGATGTCTAAGGCCAGGAAAAAATAAAGGCAGAGGTTGCTGCTGAGGGATAATGTAGTGCAGTTCAAAGAGGTGGTTAATATGTTGTGAATATCTGCTATGGAATGTGACTTCACCACTTGACAAGTAAAAAGAATGCAATCAGTTCCCTTGGCTGGGATCCTTGGTGTTTAGCCCAGTGGGGTAATTGTTTCTCACAGATCTGAACCTGCCGGCGACTATATAAAAGTCAGGCACTTCTCTTTGTTGCTTTGACATGGTACAGGGGGTTTTATGAGTGGCGTGGTTGAAACTCAATGCACTTTGATGTTCACGACTGTCTGCAGGACACGGCTGGTCAGGAGCGCTACAGAACCATCACCACAGCCTACTACAGGGGAGCCATGGGCTTCATCCTCATGTATGACATCTGCAATGAAGAGTCCTTCAACGCCGTGCAGGACTGGTGAGAGCTCCGCCGGCCTCTTGTATTCTGTAACTGTAACTGGGACACATAAAGCATTCTTTATATTTAATCCTGTACCGTTTCAGAGATTGTACAATGTGTCCCACATCCCCAGCCATTCACTGTCCTTTTTAAAGTAAATCCTTCTAAGCCAATTTTGCAGCATCACAGGGTTTCCATACAAACGGCCAAATTGGGCTGATTTAAGAACATGAAGCATTCACTGTAGTCGGTGGTGTTTTTCTCCCTGGTCTGCTGTCGCTACGCAACTTTCTCCCTTGTAGGTGATTGCACAGCTTGCTGCACTGTGCTGCACTGGTTGAAAGCTTCATCTGAATGAATTCAATAAGGTAGAAATCCATCAGTACTTTTGTGCCTACCCACAGATCGACCCCCATACTGCCTTTTGTCATGGTAGTAGGCACAGGCATTTCCACAGTCACCACTATCATAAACACGCCATCACCAGGGATCCCAGTCAGGTTACCAATTACAGCATGTGCTCAAAACTCATGTAATGGGTGGCAGTGTAGCATAATGGTTAGGGAACTGGGCTTGTAACTGCAAGGGCGGCAGGTTTGATCCCCAGCTGGGGTGCTGCCATTACACCCTTGAGCAAGGTACTCAAAATCGCTTCAGTAAACTATTATATCCAGCTGTATAAATGGACTGAATATAAAAAGTAATCTGTGAAAATTGCCCTGTAATGATATTAAACACTGTGTTCTACTAATTTGTTTTCGGTAGTGCGGGAAGTATAGGGCGGAAAAGGGTTGGTGAATGTGTGGGAATGTTATACATGTTCCAGGGCCACCCAGATCAAAACATACTCCTGGGACAACGCTCAGGTGATCTTGGTGGGGAACAAGTGTGACATGGACAGCGAGAGGGTGGTGCCCCCAGATAAAGGCAAGCACCTGGCTGACCAACTGGGTGAGTGTGGTGAAAAGGACCAGTCGTACCCGGTACCTTGGATGTCCCCGGGGCAGTTATGAAGGACTGAACCCTTCTGTGTGCTCCCGCCTACAGGTTTTGAATATTATGAGGCGAGCGCCAAGGAGAACATCAATGTTCGGCAGGTTTTTGAGCGGCTGGTTGACATCATTTGCGTGAAGATGTCTGAGAGGGTGGACACAGAGCCGCCCATGGTCACTGGAGCCAAGAACACCCGGCTCACCGACAAGCCGACCAACCTGCCTCAGAACTGTGCCTGCTGATCCCGCCATTTCCAGTACCACCCCCCCCCCACCTCCTCCCAGTTTTCACCCGAATCCTTGCTCTCTGTTGGTGTCAGATGCCACTAGTCCAATTCATTCAACCAAGATTAATCTTTCATCATTCACCTCTCACATCCTGCTCTCACATCTGGCTCTTAAGGGTTCAGCATGACCCCTCACCTCTGACCCCGGTTCCTAGGCCAGGGAACTTTAAGCAGGGTACATAGCCAAGCACAGCACTGCCTCTATTCAAGCACAACAATGTTTTCAATTGCCTAAAAAAAAACATGACAACAGCTCTTGGAATCACAGGTTCACAGGTGTGAAGAGATAGCTGCATTCCCAAGTGTGACATCAGCACATCCGTTCTTAGAAAAGAAGCTTGTTACTTTTTTAAACTTCTCTCACCCATTCATGTCTTAAGAGACACCTCTTTCAGCGTTAAGTGTTGGATACTATGAGACAAGGAGGAAAGATTAAATCAGTATTTGCTTATCACATAGTACAACCATGTTCTTGTGACTTAAAGTACTGTGTTGCATGAATGGAAAGAGCAAAGATAAAGTCAAGAGATGAAGGAAGAGGGTGGAGCACTCGGTACTGTGCACTAAGGGGTACAATCATAATGGAAGTGGGGGTGTCACAGGAATAGTAAAATAACTGTAGACTGCTGTAAAATTGCAATTTGAATGTTATAAACAGCAGGGAGTAATATGGCACTAACGTTCTTTCCTAAAAATGTGCTTTCTTTTTAGTGCAATGCAACTATCTCTTCAGGTGGGCACAAAGAGTCAAGCATGACAACCTTAACCAATTGGGTATTCAGGGTGCATTTGATGTACTGGCATTAGGTGCTGCGTTCAGAGTTTATTCTATAATTTCAGAGCAACATGAGACTGTTCTGACATCTGGGTCACATTGTATACATTTACCTTAATGTTAGGTTTCATGAGTCAATATTGTCTCGTAAGAGTTCTGTTTACAGTGTGAAACCATTAGTAACATGTCTTTTATAGGAGAGCACCACAGAGTATCTGGCCGGAATATGTAAGTGTGTGTATGTATGCACAGTATGTGTATATACACAGTGTACTTTAGTGAAACTGCGTACTGTATGAAGTGTTAATTTTAAATATACATTATACATATATTTATTGCTTTATGTAGGTTAAAAAAACGGGTAACTTATGGTTGAAAAGTAGGCTATCTATACTTTTAGCAGCACATTTATAAAATCAAATAACCATTTTTAGAATATGGTAAATGTTAGATGCAACATACTGGTAAATATAGCCATAACTTATAAAGTATTATTTTGTAAAGTGGACACCATCAACAGTGAATGAATACTGCCAAATTTTCAAACCAAAACAATATTTAACCTGAATTGGTAAAATGCTTTTTTGAAAGAGTATGCATCCCACCACCAGGTACAATGTTCTGTTAGTTCATATTGAAATATACATATATGTTAATTATGAGACTATTTATTATCATATATTGTTGTAATTGTTTTATAAGTGAATTTTAAAATGAATAGTTAGAATCTATGACGCTGTAAAGTACATATTTATTTTTCTTATTTAAATATGATGAGAACAGATGTGGAGTACAGTATGTGTTGTTGGTTTACGTCAGTGACAATGGTGACAGAAAGAAACGGCAAAAGCACAAAATGTATGATGCTGTGTAAGTCAGCGTGTTGCCTCTGATGCGTTCGGTAAAATAAAAAGCACAAAGCTCTACTTGAACATGACTTATTGATTATTAAACAGAATGGCATCAGTCAAAAAGGGGAGAAATCTGAGAATTGTCTATTGCAAAATGAAAGTAAAAGCCAAAATTAGTGCACAGCTGCTAATGGACTGCGGAAAGGAAGCGGTGCCTAACACTTTAGAGGATGTGTGTTAGTCTACTCTCTCTCTCTCTCTCCCAGATTGACAAAGGACATTGCAATGACAGCCTACAAATAAGACAGGGCATTTCTGGACCAAATTGGCTGAAAACATAAAAAATTAAATAAAATTGGTTAAATTAGTCTCATTAGGTCTTTGAATGAACAAAATGTTCTAAATTATACAGCACCAGCATGAGCAATTAGAGAAATACATTTCAGAAAGTGTATACACAAATGATGGGCCAACTGCCGTCATGCTTTGTAATACACCATGAAAAGAATATCCTCATAAGATTAATTAATGCCTGCCATTTGTAATGTACAGATCCAGGTCATTATTTCTGGAGAAAAAAAGACTGCTTTCTCATGAATTGGATTTTTTGAGATTGTGAAGTATAATACAGTAGCTGTAAGGTTATGGTGAATTGCTAATATGCAGCAAACTACTCTTGCGCCACTCTGAACATACATTGACAATATGATTTAGTGTAAGTGTCCTTGTAGTTCAACAGATTTTCCAACAATGGACCCCGGTGCTCAGGAAGGTTAATTTTTATCTCTTCAGGTTAGAGATAACAATTAAATACGCATTAGCATAATAAGGGATTATATCAGGTCAATCAGTCACATTGGTTTTGAAATTGGTGAGCCACTGTGAATGATTCGGTGAAGTAAACATCCTAATGTTTCTTGGTATTTGCATGGCCTTAACTGTCACTTAACTGTCACTTATTATCTTTGATAAATGTTACTAGAGCTTCTTTGTGATAGCTGTCCACACTGTTCCTCATAAGCGTGGCCAAGGTTTAGTTTAGTACTATGTTGTTTAGTGCTATGTCTATGAGTGTTTTGTGCAAGTCAAATGTCCTTTGCTGCTTTACACCTGTAAATGTTTTATATCATGTAGAAAAATACAGTTAATTTATTTTGACATTCCCTTTGAATACAGTTGCATAAATATATAGCCTTATTCATATTTGTATAATTTAGCTATTTTCACTGCATCATTCAAGAGGTGCTAACCTGGCCTACTTATTGAATGGTGTAAAATATACAGAGGAGGGTGGTGTAGACTTGATAAACCAGCATCTGTGGTACTCTGGGAAATTATCTGAAAAATAGGGAAGGGAGAAAACTCCTCACCTGATAGGGATGACAGCTCAGTTCCTATGAAAACAGGCGACAAAAGCAGTGAGAGAAAGGAAAAGATTGTGCGCTTTCAGAAGCAGTTTCTGCTACACTTATTCAGTCTGTTAAGCAATTGTTGGATTTAGTTTTTCACCGTATAGCCTAGTAGGTTGAAAATTACTAGAAAAACATAGGCTATATGGTAGTGTTTGCCATGACAATGATTGATTTTGCACTTTGATTTTTACACAATTCAGCAGGTCTGGCTCATTACCATTTGCTTTGTCTTTTTATTAATTTTCCAGTTGTTTAGTTTCAGTTCCACACTTTAAGCACTTTAAGCATACTTCATAGTGTATGTCTATTGTTTAATAGTTAAAACATTTCCCTTTAAAAAAAAAAAAAAACATTTTATAAAAGCGGCACCCCATCAAGGTACAAAGATTGTTTTATGAGTCATTTTTAACCCTGCAGTTATGAAATCAGAAGTCATAATCAAAATTAAGCACCACAAATCTATTACAGCAAAAACAAATGAAAAAAAAGTAGGAAAGTAGGACTGTGAAGTAGGAAAGTGCAGTTAATTGATGAATGACAGGTTGTTTCTACATGAAATTTTTTTTATTTAATATTCAATGAAGAAGCTTTATCACAAGGGGTCTGGCCAGGGTGGATCAAAACACAGAGTGAATACATAATATGAAAACAACACAAGGGTTAAGAAGGAAATCGTCCATCATTAGACATTAAACATGTAGAATTCATAACAATGAATAGCTCATTATGCTTCAGGAATCGCAAGTCTGGTTACAACAAACAGGTAGCATAGGTTACATGCACAGATATAGTTCTGTGGTTACATGAGTGAGAGGTCCTGCCGGGTCCTATTTTTATACAGTCTATGGTCCTGCACAGCAGCTAAAGTTCGCTTGTCGCTCGTCACCTCTCTCAGCGAATCACGTCACCCATATAAAACATAGTTTGGTTGAGATAGCGCACACCATCAACTAGACAGCAGAGGTATGACACAGTGGGGACATACCGGGGCATTTCAACTTTTAGTATAACTTTGACTTTCGTATATACATTATTTAAGAAGTCTTTCGTACGCAAGCAAAAACGCTGTCGTAGATAGTATATTAGCTTTAGTACTTTCCGCGCTGAAGAGGCTGTGTTTGTGATAGGAAAATATAGCTGTAGCTAACGTTAAGGTTAGCTAACGTTAGATGCGGATTCGATTAACGTTAGAGGAAAAATGCTGACAGCTCGCTGGTTGATGTGATGGATGCTGTGCTGCTTTGACAGAAATGCTGACCTAGCTAGCTACCTACATTGGCACTATAATTTTTTTTTCTCTAGATACATTGTTCGCAGTCATTGTTTACTGTCAGATCATCACATTATCTGGATTATTGCAGACTAGTGAGCTAGCTATACATTGGCTATTTATTTCAGAATAATGTCTGGCAATGTAACTAACTTTAGCTACTAAGTTATTCTGAAATAAATGAATGGCTAGCTACTTTCAGAATAATAGGGACTGTAGCACCAGCGAGGGCTGTTTTGTGAACGTTAGCTGACTAGTTGACTTCAACCATTGTTTTCAAGCCTAAAAAGCCATGCACTAAATTAGCTGTTCAAGTAATGTTGGCTAGCTAACTATTTTGACTTGTGTAACGTTACTATTTTGATAAACAGCGTATCACATTTTGTTTTTGTTTTTGTTTGATATTTTATTTTAATTTAAAGTACAGTAGCAAACTCGGAAGTTTGTAAAGAATGCCCCAGACTAAAAAGCCCAAAAGTGCCCCCTCTGGGTGGAGTCAGCTGTGTGGTTTGGACCGGGCAGAACTACAACAGCATGGCGAACCGAGAGAGCCAGCGTCATCATCGGGAGACAGCGAAGGAGGGGGCGGGGATAACTTGGGAGACGCCCAGATAATCAAATCACCAAGTGACCCAAAACACTACAGGTAAGGGGGGGAGTTGGAAGATAAATTGGTTATTTACATAAGGCTTTCCAATACCAGCACGGTTCTCTTGTAACTGATGCAGCGCTTAGCATTAAGCTTTTTGATGGACAAGTGGCACTTAATTTTTCACTTGTCCGAAAGACTCGTCAACTTGTCCAAAACAGATTACATTTGTGTTGTTTAGCAAAATTATCTCATTAACGATGTAACCAGGATGGCAGGTGAAATGACCATCATGCAATTTCTACTTCTATTCGGATAATTTTTAATTTAACTTTTTTTTAAAATCTCTCTCTTGTCCCTTCGGACAAGTAGAAGGAAAATTTTACTCCGACCAAAAAATTTACTTGTTCCGGACAATAGGACAAGCCTTAATGTCAAGCCCTGTCAGATGGCTTCTGTATTAGCTGAAATAAAGTATGCAGTCTGCTAGTTTCTTATTTCACAGTTTAGTCGTATTGAATGAAGAAACGCAACTCATTTTGTTTCTTTTTTTCCTCTGAGAAATCTGACACCAGTGTTCATTGTTGATGCTTTTAGCCAAAAGATGACGAAATATAGTCAACTGGATTACATTTGCCAGATCTAGTTGCACAGGTTCATTCATTTTGGACAAAAACATAACCGGCACTTGAAATGTACGGGGCAAACTGTGAGCATACCTGCTTTCATTCAAACTAGACATGCTGCATTGCTTGAAATAATCCTCTGCTTAGTAACATGAATTCAAACATCACTTCAAATCTCCTTGTGGGCATTTTAAAAAATATTTTATTCAGCCATTAACATCACTTTGATCAAATACCATAAAAATGAGTTTAGCATTAATGAGTAAGCTAGGGAATTTGTCACCTTTTATTCACCTACTGTACTTTATGTGTATATCTTGAAAAATGCAGGTGTATAAATGTGTGACGTATCAGGATATGTAAAGCACAATATTAGTAATGAAACATATCCTCTGAATTTCAGTTATGGGGCAGAAGTGACTTGTGTATATGCCTGTGGTCTCTCGGGGCCAATGCTGTGGAGATGAATACTGACAGTGTGTTAGTGGTCAACCGATAATTCTTCCCCCAGGTACATTGAGTTGAACAATGGACTGAGGGCACTTCTCATCTCAGACATGAGTGGTGGAACCATAGATTCAGACAATTCAGGGGGAGAGGAGGGAGAGGAGGAGGAGGAAGAGGAGGAGGAGAGTGGGGAGGAGGAAGAAGACTCTGAAGATGGTGAGAAGGACTACAACAGTGAGCTGGATGAGGACAGCGATGGAAGGAAGAAAAAGGGATGCTCAGAAAAGCAGGTCTGTTCACTTCCAGATGCACACACACTCACTCACTCACACACTCACGCATGCACCTGCACGCACACACTCAAACACGCACGCGCGCACACACACCCACGCACACACAAATGCACATGCGCGCACACACACACAGGTCTCATGTCTCCTAGCACTGCAATATGGCGAGCTTGCCATATCATGCCTCCTAGCACTGCAATATGGCGAGCTTGCCATATCATGCCTCCTAGCACTGCAATATGGCGAGCTTGCCATATCTTGCCTCCTAGCACTGCAATATGGCGAGCTTGCCATATCATGTCTCCTAGCACTGCAAAAAGCTTCTTGTATTATGGAGCAAGGAACCAAATGATTTGTTTAAAGCTAACCTGCAAGAACCTGCATCTACCTGTTGATATTCACCTGAATCACCCCCTGCAGGCAGGAAGTAAAGGCAATAAAACAGGAAATTTATAGCTTCAGGTGAGTTCTTGCCACAAGGGATGTGACATGATTTTTAACTGCGTACACTGTTTCAACCACAAATTTTTGTTTGTTTTCTTTACTCCAATTGGATGGAGCTATATACTGAAATGAAAGGTATTTTAACTGCAACTGAAGCCGCCGTGATTGTCTTGAGGTGCGTATTGGAACACCCCTCTGGGCTGGATCTGGGTGAACTCACTTAGTTGGTAGCCACTGCAGTTATCCTCTCTGGGTTGATAAGACCGTTCACCCCTACATGTACCACAGCCTGATAAAGCACTTGTGCGCTGTAATGATATTACGGCTGAGTGTGTCAGGAGGCAGGCTGTTATCTCTCTTCTGCTTCAGTCCGCAGCCGCTCTGTGTATTGGAGTGGGCAGTTTCAGTGACCCTGAGGACCTGCCTGGCCTGGCCCATTTCCTCGAGCACAGTGAGTCTCCTCTCCAGTGGACTGGGCAGCCCAATCTGCTCTAACTTGTGTTCACCCCAACGCCTGTTTTCTACTCTCTCTCGCTCACACTCTCTCACTCAAGTCAATCGATATTAAAGGATTGCTTGTGCTCAATGCATGAAGGACAGTTAGTCCTTCATGTTTCAAGTAGTGACTGGATGTTTTTCTTTTCGTATCTGGGATACTGTTTTTGGGGTTAGTTTGTTTTGTTTTTTTCTAATGTTTTTTTTTTGTTTGTTTCATTTTGGTTGTTTGACTGCAAATGATAGTCAGTGTGAGTTGAACATGTAACCCTGAACTGGTAATAAAACGGTGATTTAAAAGTCTCTCGCTCTCTCTCTCTCCCTCGCTCGCTCGCCGGCTCTCTCAGTGGTGTTTATGGGCAGCGAGAAGTACCCTGCTGAGAATGGCTTTGACGCATTTCTGAAGAAACACGGCGGCAGCGACAACGCCTCCACAGACTGTGAGAGAACCATCTTCCAGTTTGATGTCCAGAGGAAACACTTCAGGGAGGCAATGGACAGGTGTGTGCAGTCGTCTGGAACGTTGCCGGATTGGATTCTCCAGACACAAATCGGCACCAGGGCCCCAAGCTCAGTCAGTGTTTTACACTTGGCTAAACACCACTGTTTTATCTTTATTAAACTTTGTGAACATAGATAGCGAGCTGCTAAGTTGCACGTGGGTCACCGTTTAAGGACAGCCTTTGAACTAAATCCCCTTTGCGAGGGGTTTGTTCCTGTTTGCGCGGACGAGAGTGTTTTGAGCTGCACTTCCCGTGTCCGTCCACAGGTGGGCGCAGTTCTTCATCTGTCCCCTCATGATCAAAGACGCCATCGACAGGGAGGTGGAGGCCGTCGACAGCGGTGAGAAGCTGTCGCGCGAAAGTCCACGTTTTCCTATTGATTGCGGACCCGTTTTCCGTCGCTTGACTCTGTGCTTTTTCTCACGGTGGATTTTGTCACGACTCCCTCTGTGTGTCTGTGCTGTGCAGAGTACCAGCTGGCCAGACCATCTGACTCTCATCGTAAGGAAATGCTCTTTGGCAGCCTGGCGAAGCCCAACCACCCCATGGGCAAATTCTGCTGGGGTGAGGCCGCACACACACCACACTCATGTCCTATAATTTATTTCATACTGTGTCTTCTAGAAGGCAGGAGCTGCGTAACAAAACGTGGGAATGTTTGTACCATTATATTGATTTTCGAACTGAGATTATATATCATTTTTGCATTCTTTTTCCTTTTCTATGCTCCATGTATCAACTGTCCAGTTTACTCAGATATAATCAGTGAATGTTTCTGACGGCTTTGTGTAGGAAAAGTAGTTCAGTATAAATTGTAGAAGATTGTTTTCCAGCCAATAAATAGCATTTGTTTTGTATTTATTTGTATTTCATTAGGAAATGCGCAGACATTGAAACATGAACCCAAAGAGAAGAATATCGACACCTACATGCGTCTGCGCGAGTTCTGGAAGAGACACTACTCTGCCCATTACATGACACTCACCGTACAATCCAAAGGTATAACGTCACTGAGCAATAGCCATGCATTGGTTAAGACGTGACATAGAACTAATGTCGGGTAATAGGCTTGGAAGAGTGCACGTGTTGCAGAACTGATAAAGTTCATGAGAACATCTTAAACGGAAAAAGTTTGAGGTTTAGTCGATGGGTTAGTAGCCCGTTTGTGTCTGCGTTTTTGAGATACTGTTCATTATTGTAGCCGTTGGCCACGATGAGATGCCTGATACACACCTGACATGTTTGTGCTCTCTCCCTCTCCCTCTATAGAGACACTGGACACTCTAGAGGAGTGGGTGAAAGAGATCTTCAGCAAAGTCCCCAACAAGTGAGACAACGCACCTGCTGGTCTATCTCGTAAATTTACGGCTGCGTCCCCCCCCCTCCCTGAACGCTGTGCTGTGTGTCTCGTTTCAGCGCTCAGCTCAAACCCGACTTCTCACACCTCCGGGACCCGTTCGACACCCCGGCTTTCAGCAAACTTTATAGAGGTAAATGTGCCTTTTCTCTATGCCGCTTCCCATCTGCCAAAACATTTGGCTAATGCCCTGTTTCCCCGTTTTATGTGTTTAGTACATTTTGGTTTGTCCGTGCTAAGAAAAGCCTCTAATGGCCTAAAAGCCGCGGTGATAAATTGATCTGTTCCTGCCCGGTTCGCCTCTTCTCTGTCTACAGATTTATTGCCAGATCCACTTAGTGAAATGTTGTCTTTTCATTCATTAGACTTGTCTAATAAGCTTGAGTGCACCCAGGGTTTTTGAGGTTGGAGCTGAGAGGTGTCTGTCCGTCCGTCCGACCGTCCGTCTGTCCTAGGCCTGGCTCAGGGCAGTGCGTGTTCGGAGCTCGGCACAGGCCGATGTGGCTGCGTATTCTTTTGTGTGTGCGGAGGCCGCCGCTGACCGCCGTGTGTTTGTTTTGTAGTAATACCTGTGAGGAAGGTGCACGCTCTCAGCATCACCTGGGCACTGCCTCCACAGGGGACACATTACAGGTGAGTGCATAGAAGGCAGGTGGGAGTATGGCTAAAGGAACCTTCTTCTGTTCACACCCTTTAGACGTAATCACTCCATTCACTTCTTTGTCTGGGTGAAACCTCGTATAACGGTTTTGTTTTTCGAACACGGGTAGTCTATAAGTACCTTACCCACATGTGCCAGGTTTTAGTCCAGACCAGATGTATGTGGGAGTCCTTGACATGTGATATCACTCGACACATTACATGTGAGTCATAATGGTGTCTGTGCGCGCGTGTGTGTGGGCGTGTGCGTGCTTTGAAATGACATGGATTTCATGGGGTACCGCGTCTTTACTTGTGCGTGTCACAGAGTGAAACCTCTCCATTACATCTCCTGGCTGATTGGTCATGAAGGAACGGGCAGCATCCTGTCCTTGCTGAGGAAGAGGTGAGTGGCAGTGCTTCTCGCACTTTGTCTGATTCTCACGGTCCTCACGTATAACCCACATGTGCAAAGCTAATGCTGCTGATTGGATCTCAGTTTAACTTCTGCTCTATCCCCACCATAGACGGTTCAGCGTTGATACAGCGGTGTCCCTGGTTACATAACAAACGTTTGGCTTTTGATTGTGTGTCCAGGTGTTGGGCTCTGTCTCTGTTTGGTGGGAACAGCGAAACGGGCTTTGACCAGAACACCACCTACTCAATCTTCAGCATCTCCGTCACCCTGACGGATGAGGGCTACCAAAACTTCTACCAGGTGATGGAGACTCTGTGCAATAAGCGACCAATAAGAGAACCGAGGCATTGGGCCTGGCGTTCAACCAAGCATTAGTACAGAAATGATTATGAGTCATTGTTTAGCACAATAATACTTTCACTTAAGGGCATGCTGCTTTTGTAGGTCATCATTAGTCTGTGTTCAGTCTAGTGTGACGCAACTATTTTGGTCTGAGTACAATTTCTTGGCACTCTTTTTATTAATGTTTTTTATTTTAACGCCAGTTTTTTTCTTTCATGCCTGTTTACTGTATTTCTGGCATCCTCGTTGCTGTATTTAGTGATGCTTTTAATTCATCATGCCAACATGAAAAATCACGTTGAATGGTGTTGATGAGTAAATAGTCTTGCTGTGTGCACTGCCACAGCCAGGAGGATCTGCCAGGATAGCTGAGGGGTGTCCACTTTTTCCCTGTTAAGATCCTGATTGTTGTGTCTCTCTGCAGGTGGTTCACCTGGTGTTCCAGTACCTGAAAATGCTGCAGACAGTCGGCCCCCAGCAGAGGTGTGGCTTAAGCTCGTCACTACTTTAGTCGTATTTCGTTTATACTGGTGTATGTCTGGCAAGGACATATACACACCGGGATGTAGGCTATGTGTGTATGTTATATAAATGTCATTGGTAAGATTTATTTATAGGCATACCTGCCAACTCTTGTAACCTGTTATTGCCACCCCCCCTGCCCCGGAACAATCTCCCGTATTTTAAAACCTAAATGTTGGCAGGTATGTATAGGTATAGAAGTATATAAGTATATAACAGTTCTGTTCTCTATCATTTCATAGTGTCTAATGGTGATCAATAATGGTAGAAATGGCTACACAGATACGAGGAAAAAGGCTCAATTGCTTTTGATAAAATGCAATACGACGCATTGTCCAGTTAGTCCTATGCTCAGTTTGCCATTTTTATTTCAATAGTTATTTCTTTTTTTATAGAATTTATGAGGAAATTCAGAAGATTGAAGCCAACGAGTTTCACTACCAAGAGCAGGTAACATGGTTTGTACCCGTGATGGATGGTGAGCCAGAAATGGTGGCGTAAATCTCAATTTATTCTGATAAATTTCTTTCAGTTAAAGAAAACTGGCTTCAGTTTATTTTCCTTGATTAACAATCAAATAATTGAATCGCTGATTAACTAATACCAGCAATTACTCTTCTCACGGCCTAATTCAAATAAGTACTCTTTGTTCTCTGTGCCTGCATTTGAGGAACACTGACGATGTACAAGGCAGTTACTCTGATGTGTGCATATTGAGTGGGATATATAGTTAATAGAGGGATTTAACTTTATTTTAAAATGGATTTTTACTAAATTGATCTCTGGAATAGCATTTAAATTCTCTAACATGGTGAGAGAGGTGTAAGAATATCAGACACAATTAAGAAGAAGCTTCGGGGGTTACTCTTCCAGGTAACTGACACTGTTTACCGAGAAAGATTAATGGAACAGATCAAGTTCAGTGATCAACGTAGAGGTACGATTGCTGCCTCCTTTATTTCAAGCTCATAAGCTGCAACTGGTTTTTACAATAAAGATTTCACAAAGAACACAGAACACAGTGCCACTGTTAAGGGTCCTCACCGTCTCCCTTCCCAAGGTCTTTGTGCAAGTACATCTCATTTTGTTAATAGTGACAATGATCGTAAAATTGTCCTAATAATGATCATTTTCTCTGACAGACCGACCCCATAGAGTATGTAGAAAACATCTGTGAGAACATGCAGCTTTTTCCCAAGGAGGACTTCCTGACTGGCGACCAGCTCATGTTCGAATACGAACCCGAGGTAGGACCAGAGACCGACGGACGTGCGCTTCCTTAGTCTCAGTGATCGCCTTTGCTTTGCGTAGCACTTTTTTGTGTTTGTGTAGTGCTGTGGTACAGTCCGTCGTGGGTAAAGGCCTGTGCTTACTGCTGCTCAGGGCTCTTTGGCCAGGGGTAGGCAGTACTGTGCAGTGATTGGTCTCTTCTCCTGTCAGGTGATCTCAGCAGCCATGACCCTCCTGACCCCAGAGAAAGCCAACCTGCAGCTGCTGTCCCCCGAGCACGAGGGTCACTGTGAGCTGAGGGAGAAGTGGTTCGGGACGCAGTACAGTGTCGAAGGTGAGAAACAGCGCCTCCTACAGTTCGCGCTGAGGCGTACGGGGTGATTGTGTGAGAGATTAGAAGCTTTGCCCTTTCTCTCGTTGCAGACATCACACAGGAGTGGAGAGATCGCTGGGCTGCAGATTTCGAGCTGAATCCGGAGCTTCACCTTCCGGCAGAGAACAAGTTTATTGGTCTGTCAATGTGCTGAACCTGTGCAGCTTTTGCATTTTATGAGACATGAATGTCTGTCCCATTGGGTTGGTCTAAATTAATTTACCTTTTTTGTTAACAGCCACAGATTTTACCTTGAAGAAATCGGACTGCCCTGACACTGAGTATCCTGTTAAAATCGTCAACAATGAGAAGGGCTGTCTCTGGTTCAAGAAGGACAACAAGTTCAAGATACCCAAGGGTGTGTGCTTCTGTGTGTGTGTGTGTGTGTGTGTGTGTGTGTGTGTGTGTGTGTGTGTGTGTGTGTGTGTGTGTGTGTGTGTGTGTGTGTGTGAGCGTGTGTGTGTGTGTGTGTGTGTGTGCGTGCGTGCGTGTGCGTGTGTGTGTGCGCGTGTGTGTGCGTGTGCGTGCGTACGTGTGATCACACTACAGTAAAGTGAAAGGTAATACATTTTCCCTTTCTGTTATTTTGAATTGTTGAGTTTTATATTTTCTCTTTGCAGCTTATGTGCGTTTCAACCTGCTGTCTCCTGTGATTCAGAAATCTCCTGAGAAGTAAGTGGAGGCTGTTGCAGTATGATTAAACAGGACAGCAAATAGGAAATTAAAGGAGTAGAAACTACTGTAGAACAGCGTCATTAATCAGATCTTGTTTTGTCATTTTCAAAGCAATGTAGGAGATAACTATGGAATCATGCCCTGCATAGATATACAGTTGAAGTCGGAAGTTTACATACAGTTAGGTTGAAGTCATTAAAAATAATTTTTTACCACTCCACAGATTTCATGTTAGCAAACTGTAGTGTTGCAAGTCAGTTAGGACATGTACTTTGTGCATGACCTAAGTGTATGTAAACCTCCGACTTCAACTGTATCTCCTCTGATAAGTGTTGGACTTTTGGTTTTTAAAACTGGTCACCTGTGTCCTCCGTGCTTTGCTCGCCTCCCCAGCCTGGTGCTGTTTGATATCTTCATTAACATCCTGGCCCATAACCTGGCTGAACCGGCCTATGAGGCGGACGTGGCTCAGCTGGAGTACAAGCTGGTGGCCGGAGAGCACGGCGTCATGATAAAGGTCAAGGGCTTCAACCATAAGCTGCCAGTAAGTATCACACACATACATACGTATGTGTACATACACACACATGCACATACACAGAGACACACACGCACGTGTACAAGAGTGCGCACACACACATGCATACATACACACTCACAAACATACACAGACATGCAGACACACACACAGAGGAAAATACACGTTCACACACAGAGGCAAAACACCACAAACACACAGAGGCGCCCAGTAACTCTCCTCTCCATGGCTCTCCTGTCCAGCTGCTGTTAAACCTGATAGTGGACTACCTGGCCGACTTCACCGCAGCCCCAGACGTATTCACTATGTTCACTGAGCAGCTGAAGAAGACTTACTTCAACATCCTCATTAAGCCGGACAGACTGGGAAAGTGAGTCCGTGTGAATGCTCACTGTGGGCTTGCGGCTGTATGCGTGTTTAACGTTTTCATAGATGTGTGCTTCTCTCACTCCCCCTCTCTTTCTACTCAACATCACCCGCTCGTTTTCTCTCTACCTCTCCTTCCGGCCCACGCTCCGCCCTCGTCAGGGACGTGCGGCTGCTGATCCTGGAGCACTGCCGCTGGTCTACCATCCAGAAGTACCAGGCCATGATGAAGGGGCTCAGTGTGACCGACCTGATGGGCTTTGTCAGCAGCCTCAAGTCTGAGATGTATGCAGAGGGTCTGGTGCAGGGGAACTTCACCAGCTCTGTGAGTCTCAGAGACCTAAACTTACACATTCCATAAGGTTCACTATTACTGAGTCTCAGTACAGACCTAAACTCACACATTACATACACTTCACTAGCACTGACTCTCAGTACAGACCTAAACTCACACATTACATACACTTCACTAGCACTGACTCTCAGTACAGACCTAAACCCACACATTACAAACATCACCATCACTGACTCTCAGTACAGACCTAAACTCACACATTACATAAACATCACCTGCACTGACTCTCAGTACATACCTAAACTCACAGATTACATAAGGTTCACTATTACTGAGTCTCAGTACAGACCTAAACTCACACATTACATAAAGTTCACTATCACAGAGTCTCAGTACAGACCTAAACTCACACATTACATAAAGTTCCCTATCACTCAGTCTCAGTACAGACCTAAACTCACACATTACATAAACTTCACTAACACTGACTCTCAGTACAGACCTAAACCCACACATTACAAACATCACCATCACTGAGGGTCAGTACAGACCTAAACTCACACATTACATAAACATCACCTGCACTGACTCTCAGTACATACCTAAACTCA
Source organism: Synaphobranchus kaupii (assembly GCA_029718625.1). NCBI lineage: Eukaryota > Metazoa > Chordata > Actinopteri > Anguilliformes > Synaphobranchidae > Synaphobranchus > Synaphobranchus kaupii. The sequence continues at coordinate 35,007,433 of CM056377.1, read as the reverse complement.
CAGATTACATAAGGTTCACTATTACTGAGTCTCAGTACAGACCTAAACTCACACATTACATAAAGTTCACTATTACTGAGTCTCAGTACAGACCTAAACTCACACATTACATAAAGTTCACTATTACTGAGTCTCAGTACAGACCTAAACTCACACATTACATAAAGTTCACTATCACAGAGTCTCAGTAGAGACCTAAACTCACACATTACATAAAGTTCCCTATCACTCAGTCTCAGTACAGACCTAAACTCACACATTACATAAACTTCACTAACACTGACTCTCAGTACAGACCTAAACTCACACATTACATAAACTTCACTATCACTGACTCTCAGTACAGACCTAAACTCACATTACATACAGTTAGAGATCTACACCACTGTTCTGCTGTTAGGCATAAGTGTACTGTACTAATTGGTCTTTTCTCCTACAGGAATCGGTGGAGTTTCTGCAGTATGTTATTGAGTAAGTCTGACCTTCTGCTGTCTTTTTGTACTCTCTCCTGCACTGGCCTCACTCAAAATCAAATTCTCAATGAAGGTTTTTATTAAATTCAGTTGTGACAGTGCATAAAATCAAAGTTCACCTTGATTCCTCATCTTTTATTCAGCAAGCTGCAGTTCCAATGTCTATCAGAAGAGGTCCCTGTTCTCTTCAGAGTGGTGGAGCTCCCGGAAAAACACCACTTGTGCAAAGTCAAGTCGCTCAACAAGGGAGATGCCAACTCTGAAGTCACTGTGTACTACCAGGCAAGAAAACGTCTAAACACTCTTCTGAAATACCTGGGGGCTATTTCACAAAGCGGGCTTAAGTAGTTAAGTAGTAGCCAGATAACTTTAGTAAATATTTTGAGGACATCCGATTGGATGAGAGGCTGATTTACTTCAAAAAGTCCTTCATCCCGCTTTATGAAATACCCCCCTGGGGGGTATACTATGAAGGAAGCTTAACATAGCCAGGGTTTCTTTGCATTAGCTGGCTTCAGAAAGCCTAAACACCGCAATCTGGCTTAACCTGTGCTACGAACGTGGTTATCAACTTGCTAAGTGAACCCGGGCTTTATTAATCAAGCTACGTGCGCGTTCCCATAAAAGGGGCAGTGTCTGCAACAACGAGCCTATAGCGGTGCAGCATGGGCTGTACTAGAGCGACGTATTTCTCTCCTGTGGGGAAAAAAGACTGATACGGACAGTTATAATGGACGAATAAGAACATGAAACAATCATATGAGCAAAAAGCAACACTGTTGCCTCCAACAAAGCCAGGAAGGAGCTTTTGCGAAAGAAATTAAATAAAATGCTCATCGTGTAGGTTAAATTTGTTAGGCTAGTTAATACCTTATTCACCTTAACAAATAAATCTATACTCTCAAGTACACTGTCATACAGTTTATTTGTAATGTGGCAACTGTACTACTACATTCTAGAGCTGCTAAACTTTAAACCTTTAAACTTGATACAGCTTAAAATATTTCTGAAGCAATCACATCAACGTTTTTTCATTAAAAAAAAGTCTCTCAAGCATTTTCCGGGACTCACTAATGTCGCCCTGCAAAGAGATTCCCTCAGTATCCGCGCCTATCTCTACGGAATCCTTTGGAATGGAGATGCTTTTTTCCAAAGCCAAGGAGTTGATTGGTCAAAGGGCGGTGCTTTTATATGTTTCAATCTGTTATCCTGAACATAACCTGCCCCGGAGCAGGTTAGCCGTGCAGAGTAAGTTGCCATGGCAATATACCACGATTAAAAGTGAGTCGGCTTCGTGATACAGAAAACCCAAGGTTAACGCCTAATTTAGCTCGCTATCCCCTTAATCTCGCTTCGTAGTACACCCCTCTGGTGTCAACATTTATTGACATCATAGCAATGTTCCCGCTATGAATTCAGTAAATGCCATTCGGTTTTAGCCATTCAAACGCCATGTGATGCTTGTTTTAATGTTATCCAGCAAATTCTTTACAACTTGTTGTTCAGTTAGGGGATTGCAGTAAAGCAGTGGTGGCCAATCATGTGTCATGGAGAGTTGAGAGTATGAAGGTTTTCATTCCAACCAATCACTTCACCTGCTGATTTCACTAATTACTTCCCTCCTCTTTGATTGAAGGTGTTTAAATGAGTGAAATCAGCAGGTGTTGTGATTAGTTGGAATGAAAACCTGCATACTCTCGGTCCTCCCTGGTACATGATTGGGCACCACTGCAGTAAAGTTACTGTAGTAGATAATGTCTCAAAGGAATGGTTCACTTCCTGTAATTTTAGTTTTCAATTGGCCCAGGCAGTATTTGTTAGCGATGAAGGATATTTTAGGTACAGAAGATGACCTGCATGCTTTTATAATGGCCGGTACAGGGAAAATTCACCTCAAGTAACTACAAAGCAGCTTGTATGGCGATGTTATGCCTCCAGAGGTTGTATATGTGTATTTTACCTGATTCCCTCCCCCCTACCCCCCCAAAAAAATCTCAGCACTCAAGGAAAGAAGTACTGGCATGATATAAAACAGAAGAATAAACTGGATAAAATTAACGTGCTCATGTGTACAGCCTCTGGAAACATAACATCTGAAAACCTAAATAATTTCAACTCCCACAAAGTGAATTATGACATTAAAGCGACTAGAACATTAACCTACCTTTCCCCTGCCTGGCTCTCCATAGAGGGTGCGTGACAGCGTAGCAGTGTGTGGTGACGGGTGTGTGTCGCACGAATGGCCGTACTGTCCCTGTCCCATGTTGTTCTCACACAAGTTCCATCTCGTTCCTCCTCCAGTCGGGCCTGAAGAACCTGCGTGAACACACCATGATGGAGCTGCTGGTGGTAAGTGGTGCAGAGCGCTTCATGTAATTCAGTGCAGAGAGACACTGGAGGACATCCTGCAAGGGGAAGTCCACGAGATTCCCCCTGATTGCGAAACTGAAAGCAAGTGTTTGCACGTCTATTTTGTTGTTACATGAAAGAAATTAACACGTTCGGCACAAAGTAAAACGTCTGCACACTGCCAAACAAATTGTGTGCATTTTTGTTACAAAACCATTAATTCAAAAAAAGGTTTCTAGTCTCTATCATCTATCCCTGTCTGGACACTTTAAAAGAGTAGAGTTCATTAGATAGCCTGATATAGAAAAATGGTCTGAAGGATTAGAAATCTCTTGGAACAAAAAAACAATTGCTATCTACTACGGAGTGATTTAAGGAGCGAGCAGTGTGCCAACGTTTTATTGAATCCTGTTGAAAGTCCTTCTTTACGAAATCTCATTCAGTAGAGTATTTAGATACTCTAGGTGAATCATACAAGGTTAATCATATTCATGATGACACTAGAAATTATCAAATTTAATCTTATTTATAATAATCACTACAAACACTAGAACATAACACTAGGAATAGTCAATGAATAATAACACAACAAACTTTTATTAAATTAATAATAAAAATAACAATAATAATATCAATACTTAAAAATGAATCATTATATTTCACAGATGCATATGGAAGAGCCCTGCTTTGACTTCCTCAGGACCAAAGAGACACTTGGGTGAGGAGCACTATGTTGGGCTTTCAAACACTATTAAGTGCCTTTATTGGTCTTGGCCATTAAATTCAGAGTGGAAACGCATGTTTTGATGCTATATACAATTTTATGAAGCTGAAGAGTACATTCCTCTAACCCCCATGCCTCAGGTATCAAGTGTACCCCGCGTACAGAAACACCTCTGGTGTTTTAGGCTTTTCCGTTACTGTGGAGACGCAGGCCACAAAATTCAGGTGAGCCTTGTTGTCTGTATTTGTATCTACTGTGTAATACTGGATAAGGTTCTGTGTACTTGATTTGTGTACTGTCAGGTGTATCTGTTTTATTGACGTGTAAATGTGACTAAGCAAGATGCTTATAAATTAATACCATGGTTAGGATATTCAAAAGTGTGATCAATATATGTGAAGATAACCTTGTGGGTTATTAAGGTCAGTATCAGATTAGGTTGTGCCAGTAGAAAACGGCAGCCATTTTATTTATGAGCTAGGCTCCCACGCTCCAGAATTATTCAGCACTGATAGAGCAGAGAGAGTGATTACAGGATGTCAGGAGAAACAAATTCAGCATATTGATTCTATCTCTGTGAAAGAGGTATATATCTATCTCTGCAGTATTTCACATTTGAGTCCCAGTGTGTTATGAGCTGAAATTCTGCAAAATTACAAAGTAAGACATGAAGCCGGCCCTGCATTAATGCTGCGCCGTGAGTGTACTGACAGTCTTCCTGTCCAATCAGCACTGACCTGGTGGAGATGAAGATCGAAGAGTTCTTGGCCAGCTTCGGGGGGAAGATGGCCGCACTGACAGAGGAAGCTTTTAAAACCCAGGTGACAGCCCTGATAAAGCTGAAGGAGTGTGAGGACACACACCTGGGGGAAGAGGTTGACAGGAACTGGTTTGAAGTGGGCACCCAGCAATATGTCTTCGACAGGCTCAGCAGAGAGGTGAGACTGCTACTGTAAAGATTACAGCTGTAGATCATATCTTCTGCATTAACGTCTTGCATTGGCCTGCATTCAATCAAATTATATATTTTTTTCTTCACAACAAAGCTTTGTGAGTTCAGCAGTCAGTAAAACTAACTCATCAAAACGGAGTTTGTGTAGAAAATGTGTAACCCTTGCGTTTTATTTAATTTTAGTGATTGTTGAACTCACCAAACTTTGTTGCGAGGGAAAAATACACAATTATTGCTTTTAATTGTTAGTTAACGTTAAGGACAAATGTTGATTGAATCCCAGCCATTATCTGTCTATCATTTATTTATTAGTTTGAAAAGCATTTGCCCTAAAAAAGTGAACTTTGCTGCCATCTCTTTCTCCCTCCCCTGCAGATTGAGGCCTTGAGGCAGATCACCATGTCAGAGCTGGTGTCCTGGCTCATGGAGCACAGAGAGGCGGGCGGCAGGAAACTTAGTGTGCACGTAAGACCAGCGTCCTCTTTGCATTCAGTGCCTTCCGAAAGAAAGGCTACAGCTCAAAGATACTTTTTGGCGTCCTGGCGTTCTTCTCGGACCGTGTAGGAGCTCACTTCTGCCTCTTGCTGTCAGGTGGTGGGTTTTGGAGAGGAGGAGAACGACCCGCCGGGGGAAGAGTGCGGCAGCGGCGCTCCGGAGCAGGGCGAGAAGAGCTCCGCGTACGGAGAGGTGTCCAGGCTCACCTTCCTGCCCGCCTCGCCCATGCTGGCTGACGCCACGGTGATCACGGACATCCGGGGCTTCACCTCCACCCTGACTATCTACCCTTACCACAAGATACTGAAATAGAGAGGGGGGGAACTATAGCAGTGTGGGGTCCCAGGGTGTCAGCCCTGCTACGCTTACTCCTTTAGAGGGAGTAGGAAAACCACTGACTCAGGCCCCTCTCGTTTGTCAGTCTAACGAAACGAAGGGTCAATGGCAGTGGACAGTCGGTCTACTTGCCGTCACTCTAGAGAAGCAGAGCTATTTAAAACTGCTGCACTATATAGATTCCTCCCTTTCCCCCTCAGACGGCTGATTAAAAAGAGAGCTCAGGCATGCATTAATGTTATAACTGTGGGGCACGCGGCAGTATCAAAAGGAGCAGGTGGGGAGGGATAGATACTGTGGAAATGAATATTGCTGCTGGTGTCTGAATTTTGGCGACTTCTGCTGTTGGTGCGATGTCAGATCCAGGACTCTGCCCGTACCCAAAATAACTTGAATTGTGTGCAATTTAAATATGGATGTGCAGTGTCAAACTAATGCGGGAAAAACTGATGGCCACAAGAACTGGGCATGAACTGAAGTGTGAGTGTTATATAGGAGTAGTATACAGTTTTATCTTCATTTTTGTAATGAAGCAAACGAGGGGAACCTAACCGAATTGATTAACTGGACTGAAGAACAGTGTTGTGGTCATTGATTAATGACATGAGACCTGCATAACATCTACCTACAAATGACTGCGCAGCTAGCATGTTTTAAACAATAGCCTGCTTGAATGAAGATACACCGTGCAAGTCTATATGTAAAAATATATTTATTAAACAGGACATTAATGATTAAGTTTGTTTTCTGTCATCACTGCCTCAAGAAATGATGAAAATAAATTTTGATCAGTTAAGAATATATTAAACTCACAAGCAACATTTGCTTATTCTGACCTGTCGTAAAATAATGTCATAAGTCATTTAAAAATGGGGTGTCACTTCTAGTAATATAAAAGCCCGCCATACATTCTGCAGCAAATGAATGTAAGGTTAAGTGAGGAAAACAAGACCATGGGCTGTTTTCATAAAGCGTCTCAGAGTAGTGTCCTATATAACAATCTTATAAAACTTTGTCAGTTTTTGCTCCTGTGGGGAGGGGGGGTTGGGGCAGCAGTGAATTTCCCAAGTTTTTAAGAGTAGGATAAGCTATACAGCTTGTGAGTTATTCTACATGACACCATTCATTAGAACTAAAACTGATATACCATAATAGGGTTTTGAATGTTATGGGGCTGGTACATTTATTCAAACATTTGATCTGCCCACATCTGCCACTGCAATGGGCTCTGTAAAACAGATTACATTTGTATGCTGGGTGTCTGTTTACACCCTGAATAATTTAACCCTCTTGAATTTTTAAGAATTGCTAGAGCATGGTTGGCAGTAACATATGCAGTGCCTTGCATGCAATGCGCTTATGTTTAAATCTAATTTCACGAGATCACTTTGATGCAACTGGATGCTGTATCCTAGCGGTGAACATCAGACGGATGGTTTAATGTGTGTGTTTGTGGTAATTCCAAGTGTTGCATATAGTGTGTCATGATAACAGACCTTATGCAATTATTGTACAAAACTTTGATTAATCGCTTTCCTGGACACTGCATCTGACTTGCAGGCTTATTCCCAACATGGATTTAACATTATAATAAAAAATATAAATATATAGTTTTAGTATATAGACAATAACATCGTGTTACAGACACAATAATTTAAAGATGTAGATGCCGTTATTTTGCTTGCTAAGGCATGAGAAAAAAACTTCTCATACGGCCTATGCATGGTTAACATGGTTACAAAGCTGACCTTCAAACCGATTAACCTCGTCTAATTTATATTTGCTAGTTAGTCATTATGCAAGACAGAATCGTAACAGGACACAACCTGCAGGCAACTGAAGGCACGCGCAGGACATTTCTGTTTTCCATGGATACGGCAGGACCTTGAGATCAGACAGCGTTCACGGCAACATGGCATTTTGTGTGGAAGTTATACGTAATTTGAATTTGGTATTTTTCGTCCATAAAACGTTTCTATTCTTCCGAAAATAATTTCGCTTCAGACCATCTAGGTAGTTTTGATAAACTAGAAATTAATTGCTGTTAGCTATAGGCTACACTATGGGATCTAACTTAGCCGCCTAATGTACATTTTTTAAAAGGGTGTCTGTTTCGCGGCTAGCGAGACATAGCCTAACTGAGAATGTCAATTAAACAACATCCATCACTTCCAGCCTTGACCAAGCCGGAAGGTCGAAGGATGAATTCTACAAGGGATGAAGTGACAGGTAGGCTACCTTACAATCGTGTGATTGCAAGTTGGCTAATTATTTGCATTTGATAAATCATTGAAAGATAAATCTATTTTAGGCAGTGTATGAATCTTAAGGTATTACTATAGCATTACATGATTATGATTCCATTTGGACTTAGTTACTTGGTAGTTTTGTAGTGCGTTTCGAACTGGTTCAGCAACACCTGGCAATGTGCTGCTCAAATAATCTAAAGTGATTGCTAGTTTAATAATACAATGACTAAACAAATAGTACTATGTCCATCAACAGTTTTTTGAAAATAGCAGATGTTGAGCATCGTAGTATTGTCTGGCATAAAAAAGCTCACACTTTCTGAACCCAACCCAAATCTTGTATATCATTACAACTACCAGAGCTGAAAGAGAAGCTCGTCCCTGAGAAGCAACCCAAAATGAAGTTTATGTCCTTACACAATGACTTAATCCCAGATGAACTCCTTACCACCCTCATTTCTACTGTCTCTCCGCTGGAGAGATCTCTGGAGGCCCCCAAAATCACCAAAACACCCAAAGATTTCAAGGTTAGTGCAATACAATTCAGTCTTTTTTCTTGTGTAAAGGCAACTGCCAGTTCTGTGGGCTTAGTGCTTCACAGAGAAACATTAAACAATGAGAAAACATATCCAAAATTAATACTTTTTTAAAGATGGTGTCATTGCGTTTTGATTATTTGTGCCAGGTCCATGGGATGCGCAGCACAGATGCAATCTGGCAGCATCCTCTTGGACGCAGGAAATACAAACACCTTCTAGACCAGCCAACTTCAGCCACTGGAGCTGGGAGGGTAACATAACCAATCTAAAAGTCTGGAAGAAATTGTCATCCCAGGTTCAATTTCCACCTTTTATTTGGAAAAAATCCAGGTTTTTCAGGTACAATTTACATATTTCTTTGTTTGTTTATAAGTCAGTTGAGCCACCACATTGCCCCCCCCCCCCTTTTTTTTTTGTTGAGTTGGTATGGAACTACCTGTTGTCTGTCTGATGGCCTGTTTTATGGTTGCATGAAGGTGTTATACTATTTTTTTGTTGTTGTTGTTTTTTGACCAGAGACATCTCCTTCCTGTGTGATGCCATGATTTCTCAGAGGGGCAGGACATCCCTCATTGAAATGGCAGAGAGAAGCAGCACCCAGGATATCCACAAGGCAAGCAGAGAGAGAAAAATCCTTCCTAACGGAGGACTGGGCCCTAGCAGGGAACTAAACGTGTTAGTTCTGAATAAAATGGCCATAGTTACCCTTCAAGACCAGCATATTTCACCTGGTCTGTTTAATGTCACTTTGCTGGCTTGTAAATCCCTTATGGAGTTATTTAGATTTTAGACTCTGTGGCAAGGCTTAATTCTTGATTATGGATATGAGGAGAGGTTATTGATTGAATTTTGAGTCCACATGGAAATGAATGGGACGAGTCAACACACACTTTGTGCAAATTTCGCTATACATGCACAGTAGCTGTTGTTTACATGTATACGTGTTGTTCATACCTCAGGGCCTAGGTCTGGAGAAGAGCCTGATCCCTGCTGAATATCACATAGTGAAAAACAAAGGGGTGATTGGACTGAAGTGCTATGAAGAGTGAGTGGAAGCAGCCCAATTCTAAATACCTGAGATAATAACAACAATGCAGTCTCTTCTGTATTGCCCTCATGAGTTGTTATGTGGTTATTTGTCCTAGTCTGCTCTCTTCTTCTGTTTTCAGTAAATACACAGTCTTACTGGAAGACGAGGAAAGGAGATTGAGAGTCTTCCCGTCAATGTGAGTGGCCATGTCAATTAATCAAATGTCAGTTAACGACATCTGTATCTGTACACTGGAAAAGGGTTGCTGCTATAAAGGCTGTTACACAGGCGCCTTGAATGTTGCGGTTATTGATGTTGCTGCTGTTGACATTTTGTTGCTGAAGCTCAGTTATCACTCATGTTTAACTTGTAAATTATATTCCCAAAGTAACTGAGACTATCTCACAGTACAGACGAAAATGAGAAAGTTGAGGAAAAAAAACAGCTGAATGTCTTGGGAATTGCCAGGAAGCCCAGCAGCCGACTGGAGGTGCTGCAGCTGATGAAGGTGATGGATGAGATGCTGGACAAGGCCGGAGTCAATCAGGAGCACACAGAGCTGAGGAGCCTTTCAGAGGTTTGCTAATACATGCTGAGAAACATTGCTATTTTGAGTCTTCCTTTGCTAATCAAATAATGACTGAGGTTTCATATTTGTGTAGAACTCTCTGCTTGTTAGTTAGTAATTAGCAAGAAGGCCAAGACTATGACCTGATATGTAATATTTTAGCTGGAATTGATTCAAAATGTTGATTAAATGTTAACAAGTCATGGACGCGTAATGGTATTCAACTACAGTACGGCAGGTGAAATTAATACATTCATTAAGATACATTGTGATGTAGTCATTGGTTGAAAACTGCACATGTGTTTTGAAGTTGATGCTGATAAATTTGAGATCTTGTTCATTTTTCCTCTGTTAGATGGAGGGCCTTTTAAAGCTGGTGCGGGTGGAGCAGGACATTTATAACACAGTCTTCCACGAGCTTATCCGTCAGGTCAGCGTGCACTGTGCGGAGAGAGGACAGCTGCTGGCCAAGCTTAGGTTAGTGGGTTCACGGTGGTGCAGGAGTGATCGGTGGCAGTGTCTCAGATGTGGCAGTAACTCAGATGGGCTAGTGTCTCCAGAGAATTCAGTGTTTCAAAGGTCCAGTGTAATGACGCCTGGCTCCCTGCTGCAGACAGAGGTACGTGGCTCTGCTGGGGCGCATCCCCCAGCAGATGAAGGGGCTCCACACTGAGGCACTGGCACAGAGGGCCCTGGACCGCCGTCGCACAGAGGAGATCATCTGCCTGAAGAACTCCATCACCCAGCTCAACGAGTGAGGCTGGATGTGTATGAATATGCGTGTTTGTTTGTGTGCGTGCGTCCATTTCTGTATTTATTATGAATAGAAGTATACATACATAGACACGTATATTCAGATGTGAGGCTGTACAAAGTACCGTGTACTGTATGTCCGTGTTGCTGTTGCTGAAGTGATTTGCTTTGATAGAATATTTCCCATAATTGCTTGGCAAGAATATCTACCAAATAAATTAATATGAGTAATATTAAACACTCCTAATTAATTAGTTTCTCCTCCTGACACAATTCCTTAACTGCCTGTTGACGTGTGTCTTCTAGTGAGCTGAGTGAGATTAAGGGGCACAATGAGAACGTGTCCCAACAGGCAGAAAGGGCTCAGCAGGATCTGGCCAAGGCACAGGAGGAATTACAGAGGACCTCAGAGTAAGGCCCCCTTTCCTAATTAATTAACTCCAAAAACATCTACCCAGGGCCTTTATTCACTATCTGCAGCCCCGGTAAAAACAGCACACGTATGTTAACAGAGGATGATAAGAGCGAGGCTGAGAGTGTAAAGGACAGTAATGCAGTTTCCTCTTTTTGCCTGAAGCTTGGTGGTGGAGTGCCGGGAGCTGTATGAGATGCAGCGGCATAGGCTGGAGGGGCAGGTGACCGGACTAACCAATGAGAGGGACCTCTGGCGCAAAGTCACATACAGCCTGGCCCTCAAGGTAAACTAGCTCTCACTCCCAACACCCTTTAGTTTGTGTGAAGGGCTGCTTCTGAGCTTGTTCACGGACTAGTCTAACTCCAGCAGTTTAATTTCAGCCCTAGCTCATGAGAGTTATGGAGATAAGATTTCATGGATGGCTTCATGGATGAACATTTCATGGATGATATTCACAGCTGTATTTGATACTATTCTGAGGAAAATGTCAAGAGCAACATTAAATTTGTAATTCCGATGTATGTGTTATTTTCTAGTACTGATTATTTTGATTGAACCCAGGGCAAGTCCCCGGCCTCCTGTGACACAGCCAGTTAGCACACACAGATCAGAGAGCTAACTTATGATATGGAGGTCAGCGGAGACAAGGTGTCTGTTTTGTGTAATTCTCAGGTGATCAAGGCCAACAAACTCCAGCTGGCCAGCAGACTTGATGTGAGCAATCAAACCTGGGTCAAAACGGCAAAACACTTCACCGCCCTCCTGACAACCAAAGTGAGGTTTCATTACCATGAACCCTGAGTGTGAATGACTCCTCTAGACCTTGGTTACAGTGAGAGTGTAATGTTGAGCACCGTAATGCCAGCCAGTAAGAAGGCCTGGAGTTCGGTTCAGGGTTTTCTGACCAGTCATCCTCCTCGCTCTAGGATGTAGAGGATATGAGGTATATCACGAAGCTGACAGACCGGTGGAAGGATGAGGTGACCGCCTTCACACAGAGGCTGAATGACACCGAGCAGAGACAATGCGAGGAGATCAAGAGGGTCCAAGCTGGCATAACCCGGTGGCAAGGTTTCTGTGAAGCCAGTGTCAAGTGAGTGGGACCGGGTTTACTGAAAAATGTTATTTAGAATCACTGAAATCCCTTACCAAGCAGCCCATAATGATTTGTTTCTTTAACTTTTAATTTCTTTTTTCATCAGTTGATTATTTATTTATCGCTTTATTGATTTATTTATTCGTAGCAGCCCAGATGTGAAATTAGAAGAATCGCAGGACGAGTTATTTTTCGACTTGAAACAGTGGTCATTGGTAAGAGACGTTGCTAATTCTTGCAGTGATACGTGAGATTTTTAAGTGTGTTAACATAACATGAATCACAGATAAATTGTCTTCAATTCCTTTTGACACTATTCCTCAAAAAACCTGCAAACTGTGCATAACAAGAGTATGTGTCTCTCTGCAGTTGTTGACTGTACAGTGTGAGCGCTATGGGGGAGAGGACTTGCTTTCCTGCCAGGAGACCCTCAAACTGTTGTCACAGCTGCAGGATGACTGGGTAGACGTGTGCCTGCAGCTCTTCAGGAGACACCCAGGACCTGACGGGGAGCTCCCCAAAGGCCAGGAGTCTATGCGGGAGCTGGGCAGGTCTGTGTCCCAGCTCCACAAGCAACTGGAGGCCCGCATCACCGGAGAGAGCGGTAAGAGCAGGTGCTTAATCAAAATTGGGTGCAAAGAGTTTGTTCGGTTCTTTGCCATTGTAGTTGTATTATCAATCCCCTCCTTATATTCCAGGCGGCCACAAATTACTGATTACTCTTACTGTGGCAATGGAGTGCTGGGCCTTAAAACTTAAAGCTGTGAAAGACCAGTCCGTGGGCCTCCCCCACTGTGATTGGTTGAACCTGGAAAGGGACCTGGGCGGCTGGACAAAGCTAACTGAGGAAGCTCTGCTCCAAGTGTCTAGCACCTGGACAGAGAGTGAGAGGGTCAAGAAGGCATTGTACATCAGGTATGGGAAAGGTGAAGGCCAAAGATAGAAGCCTCTCACACACTATCACTGGAGTTATGCTGCTTAGAAATATAATCTGCCTTTTTGTTTGGTTTGTAGGATTGAGATGAACAGTGTTTTTGCCATGTTACGGGAGTTCCTCTCAACCCAAGACATTTTCCTTGACTGCGAAAACCAAAGGATGTCCGAGGAGGTATAGCACAGGTCACTGTGATACCGCTGCTTATGTTGATTGACTTGCATTGCCATAGACTGTATGTGTGTATGTGTGTCTGATTCCAGGCAAGCTCTATTCACTCTGCCCTGACTCGCTGGATGGTGGACCTGCTTCTGCTAATGGTCCCTGACTTTAGTGATGAACAGGAGCCTCCCCTGCATCCAGGCTCTGACCCCCAAGCTCTTGTGAAGGTCTCTCTTAAAGAGCTGGAGGAAGACTGCGAACACCTTACACAGAAACTGTTCAATTTCTCCAAGTACCTAACAAGGTGGCTCCCCTCAGTGATTAATCAAACTATTAATGTTATTCAAAGCTTCAGTGTGTAAATAGGCGCATCCATCACAAATCCATATCTATCAGCCCGTATAGTTTTTCCATATTTTTGAGATGTATCGCAATGGAATATTGGAGTCTAGGTCGATATGGTTTAATAAAATTAGATATACAATAGATTAGCCACAAAAGTAAACAATGACAGGAAGTACACAGTCTGTTTAGCCTGAAAAAATTATTTGTATTTGTAAACTGGCATACTGTACTATCTAAAGAACAAGCAATCTGCTATCTAAGCTAATACTAGCTAGTTAGCAAGCTTCTACTGGACTATTTTAACTGTAGCTAATTAGCAATGCAAGCTAATGTTAGACAAAATAAATTTTTTATGTATTTAAATTGATTCAAAAGCTTTATGGGCTGTGGTCTTAAGGGGTTGACAGATCTGCAAATGACAAGATTACTTAAAATCTCAGGCTTCAATCTTTAGATTCAGAGTGACACTGGATTAATCTCTTTGCAGTTCCTGTCTACCCATTGTTGAGGATGACCTTCAAAAGCAACGGGCTGAGGATGAGTCTGAGAATGTGCTGGATGAGCTGAACAACCTTCAGGTGCTGACCTGCAGAAGTCACAGTAAACTGACATATTAGTGTGCATCTAACCTCTTACGTTAAAGGAAGTTTAACTGTGACTTATCTGTCTTTCCATTGAATGTGTGCACGGCTGTCAGCGGGAGTGTGAAATATGGAGAAAGGCTGGTTGGAGCCTGCTGATGGATATTAAAGGAGCTCCAGTAGATGTACAGGAGAGTGTGGCCGCCCAGTCCGTCAAGGATATCTTTCCCTCAGTGAAGGCCAGCGAGGACACCATGGTGAGTGAGTCCTCCGATGCCTCCTGACCTCCAACCTGCTTCCTGCAGGCCTCTGGCTTGTAAAGATGTGCTGTGTGGTGAGAACACCATTTGATGTAATAACGTAAACCCCTGGTATTCACATCACAGTCTTCAAGGTCCAAGAACTGCTGGTTTTCCAACCTCCCTTTACCTGGCAGTCACGTGTGAAGACAACCTGGCCAATCAGTAGCACTAATTGTTTGGTTAATTACCTGGGAGAAAGAAAACCAGGGCCAGATTTGGATTTGAGCTCCAGATATATCCTTGAATATCCATGACGTAAACTACAGTATACATAATGGATGTGCTAAGGAAAAAAGTAGAAGCAAAAGAGCTTGTAAGCTGATACTAGCAAAATTGTCTAGGGTATGTAATGATATTTTAAAAAAGAACTGTGGTCTGTTGTTTTCATTGGTACTTAACCCCCCGTCTGTTTGTTTAGAAGGATGAATTCGCCGAACCACCATCAGATACAGAGGAGGAAGTGGAGAAAAAGGCTGTCGGAGAGGTTGGTGATTTTACGCTGGTACAGCTGGGACTAAACGCTGATTAGAGAGTCAATTAGGACTTTGAGCGGAGCAGTTCTCCTCCGCACTAGACTTTCCTGCTCCAGTGAACTGAAGAAATAAAGCATAATACAATCCCCGCTGCCATATTCCCAGGAAATCAATTCACAGGCTCAACCATAATGCTAACCCCAAGCGTAATGCCACAGTTTATTTTCTGCCGTCTTCTCAATCCCTCTTGTCGGCATGACAAATCACAGTACTTTAGGCAGCAAGGTAGCATGAAGTGTTCTTTTCAAAATCACATTAACTATTTTTACCTGGCAGTTTAGGAGTTATAGTGTTTGCCTAAGGGGCTCTCCGCAGCAGACCTTTCAGCATTTAGCCTGTGTGGTCAAAGCCATGTTCCGGATTGTTCCAGGTGTACCGTTTCCTGTACTGTTCCTCCGTAGGGAGAGGACGAGAGTTCAGAGCCCATGGGGAAGTTCACAGAGAGATCGCGTTCCAGGAAGTCAGTAGGTCACCACAGCAGTACTACCGAGAACACCTTGGGACAGGAAAGAGCTCTGTCAGTTGGGGTGAGTACGCCCTCTCTGTATTCACGCCTGGCTCCCGGTTTTGTACAGACCTAGGACTGTGCACTGGGAAGCAATGTGTTGAAACTGAATATCGGATTTAGTAAAAGTTTAGCTGGTTCTCTGTGTGTCAGACAGGTGAGGCGGTGGACTTATCCCAGACTCCTAACACCCAGAGGCCCTTTGATGCCCTGGCCACAGCTGAGGCCCTTCGGCTGCAGTTGCTGTAAGATGGTTACTTTTTAAAAAATATATATTTTGTGTTCTGTCCGTGTATATATATATCGGCCTTTGTGTGTGTCAGTCGGTCTAACCCGTGTCTCTCTTTCTTTGGTAGGGGTGCGGAGAGCCGGGCGGAGAGCGCAGAGGGGCATGCCCGGCAGACTGAGAAAGCTCTGCAGGCAGCACTGGGGAAGATCCAGGAGCTTGAGCTGCAGCTCAAGGCCAGAGCGAGCATGGAGCAGAGGGGTGAGCCTGGCCACCGCACACAGCACACAGCACGAGGCTGTGTCCCCCCTGCTGCTGCCGTTTCTGTGCACAAGGCCGTATATCACACAATAATACTGATATATTGAAGCTTCATAGGGTTCACTGCCCCCTCCGTCTGCTGCCGCCATGTCCTTATTCACTTAACATTCTTCACAGACGCAGTAGCTCCGGAGCAAAATTATCATGGTTATAACGTGATTATATTGTCATTTTGTGATTATAAAAATGATCCAATCCAATTTGAGGTGGATCCTGACAGATGTAAGACTGCAAGAGCCTCTCTTTTCATGCTTTAGCCATGTCCTAGACTAGCAATCTGCTTCGATCCCACTCAACGCGGATTTACACTTAGCTAAACAGCAGCTAGGATCTGGATTCTTTGACCTTTGGCGTAATTCCTTCTATGAATTCCTTCCATCTCACAATTAAGACCGAAGGTTGGATATTTATTGTGGAATGTGCATACCGCATAGTGTGGTGCTTTTAATTTAACTTGAAGTTTCCCTTTACAAACATTTAATCTCTCTTGTATAATCAGGATCCTGGGGTGTCTCGGTCCTCCCTCACGAGTGTTACTGCTTTTCAGGGAACAAAAAAACGGCGGCCAGGACTTCCCAGAGGGCTGTGACTGCTGAACCGAGAACAGTGAGTGAAAGACCTGAACCTAGAACTAAGCAGCGCAGTGCACCCAAGAAGCACTGACCCCAGAACAGCCTGCTAAAAAGTTGTGTAAGTCGCTCTGGATAAGAGCGTCTGCTAAATGCCTGTAATGTACCCTGAAAACCCACATGAGAATACATAGTAATACTTGTGATTAAATTATACTTTTAGATTCTATTACAGAACAAAACCCTCACAGTGTTGAATGTCTGCATAATTCAATTTTGAGAAAACATTGTAGGTAACTAAATATGTGTGGGATTTTCGTCTTGTCTACAACTGTTTAACCGTTACTCAGATCACTGAAAAAGAGAACACCAGGACTGTTGGAAGTGAATTCATTCATATAGTGTCTATGAATACAAATGAATGTACTGCATCTTGTTTTCTGTAAATTTCATAAATAAAGACAAACTCAAAATGGAATAATGCTGAATCATTTCATAATTGAGGCAGTATACAAACATTGAGTCAATATACATGTTCTGAATTTATACATAATAATTACCCAAGCTGTTGTTCATCTGTTTTAAAAAAAATTA
This sequence comes from Synaphobranchus kaupii, assembly GCA_029718625.1. Lineage (NCBI taxonomy): Eukaryota > Metazoa > Chordata > Actinopteri > Anguilliformes > Synaphobranchidae > Synaphobranchus > Synaphobranchus kaupii. Next base: position 34,990,382 of record CM056377.1, on the reverse strand, counting down.
TTTTCACTAGATATGTTGCTTAGGTTCGGTCTGAGATTGTTTGTAGGTTGTTCCAGTGTGATGTTCTGTCTGAATTTATTGTTGAGCTGATAATTAAAATATATCTATTAAACAATTAAATCTTTACTCCGGTGGTGCACATCAGGCCTTCACATTCAAAAACGACTTTAACTGGAGCCATTAAATCTGAATCACCTGTTATTTAGAGTGTCTATCACCAGGAGGTTAAAAGGCATTTCTTAAACTCAATTTCGAGGATGAGGAGTGGACATCTTTGCCTTTCGTAGTTATTTTCTCATTTCCCTTTTGTTAGTCCAGAGACCTTAGTGTGGGAGTAAACGGGGTTACTGCCTACATCATAGGTGAGTCTCTGTGGGAATCATTTGCGGTTACGTCCGCCGCGAGGCTGCGATTGGCTGGGCTGGGGGAGGCGGAGAGGTCGGCAGGCAGGGTCAATAGGTCGGAGGGCAGAGTGAGGACAAGCGCGGGATGTTCAGTGCGCAGAGTGTGCATGAGCTGCAGGATGCGCAGCTGAACAGCAGCGGGGGAGCCAGACAGAGAGTCCATAGAGGCTTTCAGGGCCTCGCAAGCAGCCTTCTCCCCTTCGGCTGCGATCACCTGTGAGACACACAAGTACATGCGAATACACATACACACGCACTCACACTCACACTCACACACACGCACACTTAGGTTTGGTCTCTGATATTATGCATCATTCTCAGGTCACGTGTTCACAGAGAGTGCGACAATCGCTGCATCTACTTTATAAATATGTATGTACGGCAGGCCTACGTATAGAAATATAATAGGATTGTTACGTAAAATGGCCGGTCCTATACAATATTTTTTAAGGCTGTGTGCTGCTTTTGCTATTTATTATATTGTTTATTTTTAAAAAATGTAATGCATGTCTCAACAAGACTTGTTTTAAAAATAACATTTGTTGAAGTGTGATGGCACAAATTCATAATTTATGAGTAGTTCCTTTTGCAGCTCATAATTAAATAAGTATAGTGTATAAATGCTTCTATGATACATACTGCATGTGTATGTCAGCGTGCGATGCACACGGAGAGAGTAATGGGAAGTCCGCTCTTTCTCTGTCACAAATGATTTCCTTTTTTTTCATCGATTCGCTTTCCATTTTCCCTTTCATTATCTCCAATTAAAAAACTACTGTCCGTCACTCTGGTCACTTACTTTGATCTGGGCGAGCCTCTTGGCCTGCGCCTCGGCGGCGACGCTGTGCTGGAGCTCGGCCGGGATGCAGAGGTCCTCTCTGAAATTCACAACATTTTCTGTGAAGCTCGTCTGTGCACTCAACTGAGCCTGTTCAATGTTAAGGGGCGGAGCGGTGAGGAAACTTTTAAGAAGCACAGTGGGCGAGATATTTATGTTTCAGTATTCCATCAGAAAGATCCCTTTGTTTGCTGTATGAATGATAGAATCTGCAGTGATATACATTAGCTATCATCCCTTCATTACTCACATTTCTGCTCTCTCTACCTTGATTCCCCATTGGCAGGTCACAGCATCTAGCGCCACCTACATATTGGAATGCAAAGGATTTCCGTAAACACGGGAGAGTGGACATATTTACCTTCACAACATTATATGGCTCTCATACTTCATTCGCTGTACTTAATTCAAATCTGTCATTACACTTCATCTAAAGTCGAAACATTGTAAACCCAGAGCACATATACACTATGTGTTTATGCTAATGGGTATACATGAATATGGGCCTGCATTGGCAGCAACTGCCAAACCACAGAGCACAATCTAACCTTGGTGTTCTCCTCAATGCGACAAAATAAAGCCGTAATTTACAGTTATATTGACTTCAGTGGACCATGTCAGGTCCAGTCCAGTAATGGACACTGTTCAAATTGCTGTCATTACAAGGGGCAAGGAGTCAAGCTGATTCCTTTAATGTGGAACTGGAGGGGAACTGGAGGCTTGTAAAACCTGTGAAAGCCCACAAGCCCCCCAGAGCCAGACACACCCTTCACCTCTATGCTGTACATCACAATAGGCAGTGATGTGCCAAATTGAGGCCCCCCCCCCCCCCCCCCCATAAAAAGGCACTCTACGTGTCAGCGAAAGACAGGGTCACCTGGATCTCTTGGGCAATCTTCTTCCTTTCCAGCAGGATCTGAGTGAAGGTGTGGCGGGCGAGGACCTCCCTGTCAGAGGCCTGGACCAGCCCCTGCAGCACGCCGGAGACTCCCGACAGGGAGACGAAGCACAGAGACACATTCTCGATGCGGTAATAACACACTGCACTCAGCGCTGTGCTCACCAGGTCCTTCGTCACCACCTGGACACGGCACGGCGGTAAAAGATTCATGGCATTATGCCTGAAATAATTCCATTTGCATTAAACTTTCATGTGGACTGTATTGTCTGTTTCCTTGAAGGGCAGCAAAGATGAGTTACCGTGTGAGAGGGGACCTTGAGCATTTTTAGTCGAATGTCCACTGTCTGGCAAATGTCCAGTAAGGGGAGGTAGAACAGAAGTCCTAGGTCCCAAAAACATTGAGGGAAGAGGAAAAGAAACATTTGTCGTATTCGTACACCAAACAGTCTGAGAAAACAATTTTAAATAGTACATTTTTAAAAATTACAATTTTAAATTTTAAATTAAGCAATACACAGTAAAATACGTGATTTTATACTTTATATTAAAATACACCATTAGTGTGCTGTATTTGTAGCATTGTGCTTTGAACTTTGAACCTTGAATTGAAAGCACACATATCCTTGTTATTACATTAATGTCATGGTAGAAACACATAATAATTTGAATAAGGGCCAGTTCTTTCAAACTACAGTTTGTAGTTACAAGGCCAAAATCGATGACAATTCTTCAATCATAGGCATAAAAGTGAGGCGACACCTGGTCCTCTGGGCTTCCCTGGCAGAAGGTGCCCCAGTCTAAGGATCACTGCTCTCTCATGCTCCCTCACTATCTGTGGATCAACACACACAGGCTCTCAGACCCGACAACAGGAAGACACACAACACAATCACTCACTCAATTTAACCAAAGGAGCAGCTTCGCCAGGTCAAGTCTACCACATGCATTAATCTACCACGTTTTTAACTGCTGATCGTTAAAAGTTGTTTTTTTTACTTGCGGTGAAACCAAGTACAGTGAAGCTCATATAATTACCTTCAAGCACAGCCAGATTGAGAGGGGAAAGGAGAGGACAATGAAAAGAAGGGCCACGCCTGTGAGCAGCCACTCACACACACCAGGTCTCCTGCACTTCACACCTATTAAAAGACATCCACCGAAGGAGTAATATTCAGTTTCTCTGTGTGTATGTGAATGTGAATGTGTCTATGCTGGTGTCTTCCTGGACTCTGAGCATAGCTCTATATCTCTTTCTCACCTTCCTCCTGCCACTCCCTCTCCAGGAGTCCCAGGGACTCCTCGGTCTCCTCTTGTCCTTCGGCGTCCCTCACGCTGTCCACATTGACAACAGTGGAGCGAGGTTTGTCTGAACCCTCCCCCAGTTCCCCTGTCTTGGCTGAAGTCCCTTCTGGCTCTCTTTTTGGCTCCTCATTCTTCCCCACTTTCTGTGGTAGCTTGCCCGCCTTGCTGGCTCTGAGACGTCGCCCTCCGGACGCCGGTGAGTTGTCCCTCTTGGTCCCTCTTCCTTCCCTAGGTGAGCGGCGAGGGGAGGCTGTTCTCCCATCCATCCTGACACCGCTCTCAACAGGGACAACCATCCCACTGAAGCACAGCCCTGGGTCTCCACACCTAGTCTTTAATAGAACCAAACGTCAAGGGGTTATCCCGCCGTTTAATTGGCTGTTGAATGTTTTACTTATCTGAGTAGATTACCAACTGGCTAATCGGTTTTCTGATGCCCTAACTGAGTGACGGTCTGATAGTTTCTCTTGCGCTGTGCATTTGGAAGAAAACAGGAGGTGGTATATAAGGCAAGATGAGATAGTGGCATGCCTTACATGTCAGAAGACAGTGCGTGTGCACGTGGGAGGCTCATCAGATAATTAAAACATACATTTGGGAAAGCATTTTTTTTTTTTACAGCACTGAGTAAAATCAATCTAAACGATTAAATATATATATTTTTAATTTCATCACAAACAAATTATGATTAATTGTTCATATTATTTAAGAATGTATTGAGACTGTGGGCCAAATTGCCAACTTGTGCTTGATTGATTCACCCTCAATGTTAGCCATGTAGCTATTACGTACTACGAACAAAAAGGAAAATCAGGCAGAGAGAATTATGTTGCTTCTTAAAGATGGAATGTGTCAATTATTGGAATCTTTCACTCTCTTTCCTATACTGGAGACTTGTTATAATGATGGGAAATAGGCACTGAATTGACTAATGAGCACTTTCATTAGAGTCAATAATGTGTCTTTGTTCTGCTGCAGGGGGTTTAGTGTGTGTCTGGGAGGAATGTGCAGAGTCAGAGGTTATTCTGTACTGGAAAAAGCTGAGGTCAGGGTTATCTGTTATTGGAGCAGGGGTATGCAAGTAGCTATCCCTCCCTAACATTATTTAATTAAAATATCCCGTGAACTCATTTTACCTTCATTTCCTCCCTTAAAGTACAGAACAGCTGGTTTTTTATTTACTTTTCTAAAAAAAAGAAAAGGGATCTGCATTTTTGCAGTTTGAAATTCAATATGAATTACTGAATTACACTGTTAAGGCTATATTCAGTAAATAATATGTATCTAATTTCTCAGTTTTCATTTTAGAATATTATTAATGTAAGAGCGAAAGAATAAGGGCTCAATGGGTCATGTTAATTTATCTTCCTATTTGATACTGTATATTGTTGATATGGTTGTGGGGAAACCATATGTGCTCTTTGCCATCTGGCCCACGTACAAAGCATTCTGCCTGCCTGGCCCTGGATGACGTGTCATAACGCTGTGCTTGGTTGGCTCGAGACTACGTACGAAGGAGTCATTCTATCCACGTGCGAAATATAATTGAGGTGAAATTTCATGGTGGGCTATTGTATAGTTTTTTAAATTCTGCTTTGTTTTTAATTGGCGGAACAAATGGATCAACGTGTATCTTAGTTTTAATACTAGTAGGCCACCTAATCTAGCAATGCAGTTGTTGTATTTGCAGGCATTGTCGTTGAATTGCATGCAACGACTAAGCACGAGCTTAATAGCTAGCTACCGAAAGTTATAATATCAACATGACTACGGAAACATTGGGGCCTCTAAGTGCATCTGAGAACTTGAAGGCCAGCTGTGTAGCTAATGCAAAGTGTTTTTAGTGCCAGTTTTGTGCAGCTGCAGTGTAATTAGTTTATTAATACTGGCCTGTATGTATGCAAGCCAACTGATTAATAATGCAATCAAAATTATTATTTTTTGATTCGTCATGACTAGCTGGCAAATGTTGTGGTAAACTCGCTAACGTACATGCCCATGTGCTTCTGCAGACAAATTTAGCTACTTGAATATGCTGTAGCTAGCTAATCAGCTAAGTTAACCTACCTGAGGTAACTATTTTTGTTGCTCCTATAAAATACGACGCCGTACTATCGACAAAGGTTGTGCGCATTTTTATACTAGAGGGAAAAAACTAACACACTACCTAACCTCGTCCTCCATCCAATCCATTTAGTTGTCAACATGACCCAGGAGCAGGTCTCTGGACTGAAGAAGGATGTGCGCTCTCTCCTGGTTTCTGCTAAGAACGGCCTGAACCCCGAGCAGCTGAAAAGAGACTACTTCGGCATGCTGGGTCATCCGCTTCCCCTCAGGACTCTGGGCTTCAGAAACGTTATGGACATGGTCAAGGAAATGCCTGACGTAGTATCTGTGGACTACTCCGCAGATGGAAGTTTGGTGCTGAAGGGTAACACTAATGTAGTTTTAATTTATAGGCTAACATTTCAATATTTGTATTTGCTTAAAGTGCTAATAATAATAATGCTGTTTTTTTACGACTGTAATCATGATGTTTTTGTAACAAGCTGAAGCAAATGCTGTAATCATATTTAAAAAAAAAAAAATTTTCTGCTCATTCATTGTTTTGCAGCACAAATGTGAAGAATACAGAAGTGTGTAACAATATGTCTACACTAAATACATGTGCGTATATATTCAAGTTGTTATTGATATGTTTTACGTTCATTCTTGTTTCAATCCATCCTACCATAGTTGTTGGAGACAAGACCACTAGAGGTATTCAAGAACTGGTGTCCAAACAGCGAAACCCCAAATCCAAACCAACCGTGCGGAAACAAGTTTTTGGGTCTCACTTTCCTCGCTATCCACAGAACACCCCTCTACACCTCCCCCGTCGGGGCCACGCACCCCCAGCCCTGCCTGCAGTGCTGCGCAGTCAGCTGCGACAGCTGCTCTCTCAGGGGCCAGTCAGTTTATCAGAACTGGAGCCCTCCTTCGCAAGGCAATTTGGCCGACCTCTGCAGGTGACACACTATGGCTTTTACTCCATCGCCGAGATGCTGGCGGCGTCCACGGACCTCGTGGACATCAAGCAGAGCCGGACGGGCTCGCTTCTCACACTTAAGATCCCCCAAAAGCCATTGATACAAACCGTGTCTCCGGCCTTGTCACCGCCACAGTCGACACCCAGCGCAGGCAAAGCTCCAGTGGACACGGGTAAGAGCACCTTATTTGTACTGTACAGTATATTTGTGGTGCCTAGTGTCTGTTTTCTTTGGTACATGGTGCGATAATTGTGTCTGAGAACATGATGCCATGTGCCACACAATAAGTTAGCGGTAAAATAGTTGATTTGAATTGATCAGTTGCATAAAGAGTGCAGGAATTGTCTTTTGAATGATGACGTTGTGGTACGGACCGTGGGAGACGTGACTTGTTTTGCTGTAGAATATTTGCCTTGCGTTCACCGTCTGCCCCAGGGGAAAAGCGCACGCTCGCCAACAGTCACAGGAACAAGCCTGATTTACCCCGGGAATCAGGCCCCAGTGGCACGCCAGGGGAAGGGGGCCGGCGCAATGAGGCCGGCGCGCCTGCGCCAGAACCCATTCTGGAGGACAAGGCGTTCGAGAAGTGTGTTAAAAAGGTCTCGCTGTCTCACTCTTCACTTCACTTTCATTTATATTGCCTGTTAAGTAGAAAGAGGGCCTGCGGGACAGTTTAATGCCAAAAGCAATGCTGTCAGTGTTGATATACTGTACGCAGGAAATAAGCAGGTGAAGTAAGCCTAGTAGCAAATGATAAATTGGCCAGAGGAAAGGAAAATGAAGGATATGAAACCAGTGGCTGTTGCTTCTGTGGAATTTAGCTGGAAGAGGAGCTGAGGAATGGCATTCTGGAGAGTGGGACTGCAGGGACTGTCAGCCTTGACCTGAAGGAGCAGCTTCGGCAGGTCAGTCGACGGCTGAAAGAAGCCTAATATTGATACCTCGTAATTGCATGTATTTTCTTTATATCGCCATGCCTCCTGTGCATTCGCGTAGTCGATATTTTGGAAGGGGCTGCAGTCTAAATGGTTTAAATGTTGATGAAGTGTCACGCTTCACAGGTTGTCGCTCAGACCAGTGAGGGGATCTCCATCCACAATCTTCCAGGGGAGTTCAAGGTAAAGCGCTCATATGTTTCACGTAGCCATGGCGCATCATGCAGCTGACCTGAAAGGCATTAACAAAGCAGGGGTTCAATCCTTTGAAGGAATTATGACGAAAGTGACAAGGTTTCAAAATATATCATTGTGCTCTCATTTCCTGTGTCATTTACCGGTGCTGTACAATGCCCTTCTTATGAGTTACGCTCTGAATCTGTCAGCCTTTTTGAATGCAATATTGTATTGTGTTTTCAGAGGGTGATTGGGGTGGACCTTCCAGTGGTCCAGTGTGGTTTCCTGAGTGTGACGGAGATGGTGAGCGCGCTCAGTGACGTTCTTTACCTGCAGCCGGGTCCTGAGAAGGAGGCAAACGGTTGGATCGTCAAGGCCAACCGGCAAGGTAAGGCACTCCAAGATTCACCCTCTCACCTGCAATATAAGCAAACCTTTTCTTGCAACTACATGCCCTCACCCGGTGTCCTGTCTCTCTGTGTCACCAATGCATTTTCTCTCTTCGTCAGAGAGGGGGCGGGATCAAGGTCTCGTCACCACGGAGACCTCCGAATCTCTGAACCAATCAAAAAGAGGGTACTATTTCAACAGTGAGGAGTCCCCCTGGGAGGGGAGGGGTAAAGGCGAGGAACCCTTGGATGTCCTGGAGGTGGACACTGACCTTAGGGTTACCACTAAGACCTTCAGTCAGGTGAACCTTCAGTCATTTGTGAACGCATCTATGGTTTATTCATAAAAATGGAATGTAATTTCCGACCACTTCCTTTTATTTTACGGCAAAGAAAATCATGTGGATTTGTGAAACAGCTGCCAGAATAATGCGGCAGTCAGCTGTTTTACAGCACAATAAAGGCACAATAAAGCAGAGACATCCTTGAGAATTAATGAGCAAGGAATCAGGAAAAGCTTTTTCCAAAGCATTCAAATTAAGGCTTAACCTTGCACTCTCTAAGAACTGGATTATCTTGAGTAAAAAGACAAATAATAGTATAATATATACAATTAACTGCAAAAGTGTTGGGAATTTTTGTTGTTTTTGCTCTGTACTCCAGCAAATTGGAGATAAAACAATGAATATGAGGTTAAAGTGCAGACTGTCAGCTTTAATTTGAGCGTATTTAAATCCATATCGGGTGATCCGTGTAGGAATTACAGCTCTTTTTATACATAGTCCCGCCCCATTTTCTTTGAGGAGGGGGGGTGGTTTTTTTCAGATTATGTTTAATAATGTTCAATTACTTTTGCTCCCCTAAAATGGGGAGACAATGTATAAAAAGGTCTGTAATTCCTACATAGATCACCTGATATGGATGTAAATACCCTCATTAAAGATGACTTTAACAAGCTTTTTTAAATTCTAATCCAATATGCTGTAGTACAGAGCCAAAACAACAAAAATAGTCACTGTCCCAATACTTTTGCATTTAACTATCTGAAAAGCACATAAATGTATGGGTATTTTAATTGACATGTAAAATGTATAGGCTGTACATAATATGGACGCAATTAAAATTTTAAGGCCAATGCTTGTCTTGTTTGTCCATATACAATAGACACACAAGTGATTGGGTCCATATTTTTCAGTAGTTTCAATGTTGGATGTGTTCTCTATCCATTTTGTCCATTAGAAGTTGTGCCAGTTGAAGAATAGATGTCATAGGGATGTTGGCATGCCACTGCAGAATCATATTCAGCAGTGCGCAGGGCATCATTGGTTCCAGTCACACACTGATTCAGAATGTCCTAAACCCGTCTGCACATTTGCAAACATGAAGATTCCCGATAAAGAAGTGTCCAGCACCCGCCCCCGCGCCATCTGTATCTTGGATTCCAGTATTTGTATAGCTTTATTTCCAATACGGTCATTCGTTTTTGGTCAACAAAGTTATGACAACTTGTGTTGCTGTCCTTGTAAAGACACAAATGATGAAGTTGTCATAACCCGCCGCGTGATCACGTCAACAAAGTTATCGCCGCGTTTACTGTGAATTTAACCTCACTGAGTCAATGTCAAGAGCATTTAACACTGCTGACTTGTAAATACAGGATGTGTATCTGGCAAAATGTAGTCTCTGCTATAAAATTTAGCTTTTTACTGCCTTTCAGCATAATAATTTTTTATTATCACTTGCTATGATAAATATCTCACTTAAAACATATTGGGCATACTAATGGAGTTAGCGCTGAATTGAAGCAAATTCATTTGAACTTGCATTTCCCCCACATCTATATTCTGTAGGGGATAACAACAGCCAATTTTAGCTCCATCCAGTGGATGAGTGTATTGTTATGCCCGGTGCCCTTGCATATTGTGGAATATGATCTTAATGTAACAAGCAGGCAGGCAAACGGCGCAGAATTAACAAGGTTCTGGCTCTCTGACGGAACATCCAATAAATAAGAAATAAGTAATGAAGCTCACTTTCCTCATGACAGAAGTTCATCGAATGTGCTGAAAGACTTTTATCGACAACGATCAACTCGATCGATGTAGAAAAGTGTTGTTCCCGATTTATTTGTCTCCAGGCTGGCTACCAATACACGTCTTGTATGCAAGGGTTGTCCAGTGCTTTGAAATAAATGTATTTGATTCCAGCTGAACATTGTGCAGGCTGCAAAGGGGATGACTATGCTGTACAATGGAGGTTCTGATTTCAGCAGAACCTTCCGGAGGTAAATATTGCGTGCGTTTGCCCAGGTGGTGGACGCGTTCCCGGCCGCGGCCCTGCGGATGAGAGTGATGTCTTTGGTGCCTCCGGACGCCCTGCGCGAGGAGAGGCTGAGGGCCCCGACGCGCAGGCGGGAGAGGGAGTTGGCGCCCGTGCTGGTGGAGAGGGTGGAGTCCCCCAGCCACTTCTACGTCCGCTTTCACGAGACTCGCGAGGCCCGAGCGCTGGAGAACATGATGATCGAAATGAGGTTCAAGCTTCATCCGCTGCCCTTTTGGCAAAAGCCAGGGCACTCCAAATGTATGCTGACGGCCATTTTGTCTGTACCGACAGGACCTGCTACACCTGCCCGGAGGTGGCGGAACGGTACCGGCTGCCTGAGGGCTACGTTCGGCCCGGCCAGGTGTGCTGCGTAGCGCCTCGAGGCATGTGGTTCTACCGCGTGCTCGTAAACCGTGTCCTGAGCGACAGTCAGGTGGAAGTGTACTATGTGGACTTCGGGGATCTCAGCACAGCAGACAGAAGCAGCCTGCGGTTCCTCAAGTATGTGTGGTTACACCATGCGCCTCAATATTCCCCACAGGGTCTACATTCATATACATGCGAGGAGGTGATGTATTTTCTACTCTGGCAATGTGGGAGGATGAAGCAAAATGTCACTAAAATAAGATTTTCATCTTAGAGCTGAAGGGCTCGATGCCACAAAATGGAGATGTTTATTGTTTTGTTGTGCAAATATTGATATCGCTATTTGCACTGTTCCAAAGGAAACACCGTTGAGCCGAGTGAAACGGCAGAGGTCACCGTATCCAATTTGTGAAGAAATAGACCTCATGAATGTTTAATCTCTCAGTCTTATTATAAATGGATAAAATGTGAATGAGTGGCTGTTATACTCACTCTGCATTTTTCTCACTCTCTGTTTTTTACTCCCAGGTCTTGCTACTCGGAGCTGCCTGCACAAGCAATCCCTTCTTCCCTGACCGGGGTCAGGCCCATCAGCGTAAGGCCTGCATTTTCTCATCTCTCCACCCCTTGCTTTCCCCCCCCGTTTCACTCATTCCCAGCTGGCTCTCATGTATAACACACATGACTTGACTTAGTGCGGTAAACAAATTGCCCTTGGTATGAAATCTCCATTGGCCTGCAGCTGCTTATAAGCCTGGCATTTATTTCACAGGGTAACTGGAGCACAAGTGCAGTGAGCTACTTCCAGAAGCTGTGCTGTGAGCGCACCCTGGTGGCCGCCATCCATAGCTATCAGGACGACGTCCTGCACCTCTTCCTGTGTGACACCCACACCGAGGAAGACGTCTACATACACACCGCTCTACAGGACGAGGGCCACGCCCTCTCTTGTACCACCTTCTACAGCAGCGTGGTCAGTAACAAACTTTTTATTGAACATTAAAAGTGACAGCATTTTTCATTTGCTGTAATTGTTTTATCTGTAGGACTTGGAATAAATGCAGTATTTTGTTTCCAGATTTTTGGACAGTTTAACCCAGTGACCCTATATATGGAGACAGGTTTGCATGAGGAAAGGACTAGTTTGTACAGTTTGGACTGTACTGGGGACATTCCAGACCAGAGTAACAAGGGAAAGCTTCAAAACCAGCTGGGCTCCACACAAACGGTACCGTACTATCTTCGTGCTGGCGGACAGATGTTCACGTAGCGGTTATGATATTCAAAACTATAGTTCTGGTTTTGGCTGCATTCCAACAGGTTCTTGAGCTCACTATAAATCACAGAGACAGAGCTGAGAGGGCAGTTAAACTCATTCTGCTGAGACAGTAAAGAGATGAATTACAGTTTGCTGTGTGAGTCGCTCTCAGACTTACTCTCACTAGGTGTTCCTCGACGGACTGTTTGAAGGAGCCATATATCAACTGAAACCTTTGGGGGTGCCGAATTCCCCGGCCACCTGTGTGTAATTAAGGGACTATGTTTCACTTACACTTACACACCCAGTTAATTCACTATTTCAAGTACGGCTAAACCATGAACTCAGGTGAAATCCTTGTTCTTGTTAGCGCAGTCGGTAGCAGGTGACTCACTTCTTTGGCGTGTGTGTGTGTTTGAAGGGTCCTTCTCCTGGTGGTGGTGTCAAACTTCACTCAATCAGAGAAGAGGTGGACTTGCCTGACCTCCCAGAGCTGGAGTTTATCAACATCCCAGAAGTCAACAGCCCCGCCCAGGTGTGGCATTCACACGAGCAACCTTTACTCCCCAGCACACCAATGATGCAGTTGTACTTCTGAAATTATTACAATTTTTGATATATTTTGTTTCGGATTAGCTGCAAAGGTTCAAGCCGCCTTGAAATTTAACATCTAGTTGTGAAGTGATACACACTTTTGTTAGAAGTTAGAAGTGATACACACTTTTGTTAGAAGTTAGAAGTGATACACACTTTTGTTAGAAGTTAGAAGTGATACACACTTTTGGACGGAACAGGGAAATTTGTCGCATTTTTGTGCGTAAACGGCTCATTTCAGGGGTTGACGGCTAATTCAGTAAACATGTTTGAGGATGTTTTTTGCGTAGAAGCGGCATTAGTGGTTTGAACTGTTCTAAACGTCAGCAGGCAGAGAATGCTAACCCCTTTGGAGCACTCCTGTGTAAGAGCCCAGAGCACTTCAGCGACTGGGACCAGGGCTGGACCCCTGGCAGTGCCTCAGAGGACACACTGGGCCATATTGACACAGCACAGGTGAGAACTGGTATCCCCGTAGGCCTTGTGTTAGTCAGCATGCTGGTCGCGGTAGCGCTAGCATTAGCGGTTATCCTAGCATTGGCAGTGAGCCCAGTGTCACTGGTAGTCATGATATCAGGGATGTCAGTCAGTGGTAGGATGGTAATAGGAAACTGAAGTATTCCCTTTTTCCTACGTTGTTTTTCGTAACCCTGGGTTACTGTGTAGCAGCATTCTCTGTACAGCCCCCACTCAACATAGTGGACCTCACAGTGCTCAAAAGAAATTGGCTGTCGTTATTTTCATATGCTAATATTACGGTTTTATATCTGCTGTTTGTAATCATATGAGTCTGCTGATTGAGTCTCCTTACAGCCCCGTCGGTGGATTTTTCAGTGGGAGGGTTGTACATGACTAAATAGCTAATTGTGTGTTAATTGTCTGGTAATGATAATTATCCTCATCCACTGCTGCTATTGTTTGTTAAATCCATGAAGAGTCGCTGCAGATTGATTTAATTTGAAAAGAAGACGGCCATGCAGTGGGCTAGCTCGGCAGATTAAATCTCCTGTTCTGATTTTCTTTTTTCTCTTGGCTGAAAACAATGGAACCGATAAGAGTATAAATATTTGATTAAATGAATGGTGAACGGTGGTGTTGGTTTCAGTGCTAGAAGAAGTGCCCATTACAGAAAGCCATCAATGGTAAAAGATGCCAAGGGGAATTGTCAGGATAATGTTCAGGTTTTGGAACAATTTGCGCTGTGAAAATAGCATCTACTATATGTCTAATTGGTACTTACATTTAATTTAGAGTGCTCAGAAAACGTCAATACATATTGGAGGATTCACGCTTGGTAAAATTATTATTTGGATGGGTTAGACCAGAGGTGTCAAACTCGTTCCATCGAGGGCCGAGTGTATGCAAGTTTTTGTTCTAACCATGCTCTACACCAGCTGATTCCACTAATTAGTTCACCTCCTTGGTTGAAGAGCTGAGCTAATTAGTGAAATCAGCTGGTGTAGGGCACAGTTGGAACAAAAACCTGCATACACTCGGCCCTCGATGGAATCAGTTTGACATCCCTGGGTTAGACAGACTTTTTTCGCATCGCGGATTCACAGTGCAAACACTCGGCTGCACCCTTTATCTCCAGACGCTGTGGGGGCAGGTTGAAATGCCTCCAGACGGGCTGCTGGATGTTGCCGTTTTAGCGCATGGGTGTGCCCCACAGTGCGGTATCAAATCTCGACCGCGCTAGTGTCGACTGTAGCTGTCAACCCAGCAGGGAACACTGAATTGGCTTTAGCTCCGCCCAGGGGTAGGAGGGGTTCAGTCGGACGGGACGACAGCGTCTCATTGGGCACCTATGTGAAGCGGCAGCTCCGAGGAGGAGAGCGCATGCCTGTCTGTTCTTACCTGAATCCGCAACAGAGGTTACGATGAGCATCCAGCATCCGCGTGATTGGATAGTCCAAATTAGGTTATAAAAACTGGAATATGCATTTAAAAAAGAAAGACCCTTCATGAAAACTAATGATACAGCCACATTGAACATGAGAATATATAGGGCTGGGCGATAGATTGCATAGATAATTATCGAATGCAATAACGGCCGTCGCCACCACGTGGGGTATTGTCTTTTCAACTTTTTTTCTTTAATTACACCTGATGCGGTACTAACGTGAACATCCAAAAACTTCAGATGGCGTGAAATGCTTCCGGGGGAAAAACGTCACCGCTGTTATCTATTGGGTGTTGATAGGACGCACAGAACTGTATGATAAGACAGCTAATCAGCGGCATGGTGTTGCAGCTTCCCTGTGTTCGAAAAATCACATCGCATGATCACATGGAAGCTGTACGGACATGCTGCTGATTGGCTGTCTTATGAACACCCAGTAGATATCAATGGTGGGCTGTGTTCCATTATGCATACTTGAATACTAGTTAGTACGCATAGCAAGTATGCATAATGGAACTCATCCATGATGGGGGGTTTTTTTATGGAAGCATTTCACGTGGCCTGTGAAGTTTGAATGTTTACTACCGCATCATTAAAGGATTAAAGAAAAAATTATTAAAGAAAAAAAGTATAAAAGAAAAGCAACACCCCACATGGTGGTGACGGCCGTTATTGCATTTGATAATTGTCGTTGCACTATATTGCCCAGCCCTATGTATATATTTTTCCTCATTACAGTCAAAAACAACTAACGCCCTCAGTTGCTGAAGTATGGAAGTTAATGAAAACTAATGACGTACAGCCACATTGAACATGAGCGTATATTTTTCCTCATTACAGTCAAACACAGCTAATGCCATTACATTACAGGCATTTAGCAGACGCTCTTATCCAGAGCGACTTACACAACTTTTTAGCATTTCTTTTACATATATTATCCAATTATACAGCTGTATATATACTGAAGCAATTCAAGTACCTTGCTCAAGGGTACAACGGCAGTGTCTTACCTGGGAATCGAACCTGCAACCTTTCAGTTACAAGGCCAGTTCCTTAACCATTATACTACACTGCCGGCCATCAGTTGCTGAAGTGTGTAACTTAAAGTGAAATTCGTTCCGCTGTATGTCTGTTGTCCATGAAGCAGTGCCCTGGGCAGAAGGGCTCTGGTGGAGAGAAGCCACCAGGGGCGGAGCTCGTGAAAGACGGCCCCCAGCCCGTGGCCCCGCCCGTGCAGCAGCCGGTCCCCCAGGAAACGCGTGGCCTGTCGATCTCGCGGACGGTACCGTTTCGGACGTGGGACTGCAGTGGAGGTAGGAGGCGCGGCGTGCTGCCAGAGCAGGGAGGCTGACTGGAGGTCTTTAATGACGCAGGAGCCCATGATGAGATTAGCCCTCATCAAGCATTGTTGTGGATATATCGATTGCAATCGTACCAACAGACGGGTTGAAGGGTGTAGTCCACTTGCACCACGAGATTCTTACTAGTATTCAATTAGAAACTATTTTTTTCTTCCTGTCAGCACTGTTGATTTTGCCAGCTTAAGGTTTTGATTTAAGATCAGACAATGCTTTTAGCTGATTTTTTAAGTGATGCTATTTTCATTTATATAACAGCATAGTGTCATCACTTTTGAATTCTTTCTAGTACACAATTCGCACAAATAAAAACACCACACTAAAAAAAAAAAACTCCATTCAGTCTTCTTGCAGGTATATATACACCTGTAGGAACTCAACATCATCACAAATTTCTTTTATCGTTTTACAGTTACCGTTGCAACAATTTACAACGTGGTACTCGAAAGCACACAAATTATGAAGAGTATGGATTTAAATTTGAACTTGTTATCAAATGTCATCCCGGTTTAATGGTACCTTTTTCTAACCTGCATTTCCCATTCTATTGTGTCTAATGGCCACGGCTCTTGGTTTGCTGTGCAGGTTTCTCCAACCTGGCTCTTCAGCAGCCAACCTCCAGCTTCCTGTTTCCATGGCTACGCCACACCTCACCCAGCGTACTGGGGCCTGCTGCCCAATTGGCTGCTGGGACACACCTCCTTAGCTGGTACCCTTATAAGATGGCATGACCTCCAACCTACAAACAAAAAAAAGCTGAGTGTGTGTGTGTGGTGTGTGTGTGTTAGAGTGAGTGTGTGAGCCAGCATGCAAGTGCTATGTGATGAGCACCTGGTTTGAATGTATATTTCATGTTATTTTCTGGAAATGTATTTTTGTTTTTTCTTTTTTGGGGTATGTAATATCCTTTCCCAGTTTTCCTTTATCCCAACAGTTATGGAATGACAATTTCTGAATATTGTTTCTGAAGGAATTCAAAGTGGAGATGGCAGTCTTAACCACCACCAGCTCCTCTTTGTGAGCAGGCTTTTACCCTTGGGAATTTTCGTTTTGTTTCTCTGGTGCAATGTTTGATTTTTGTTTGTTGAAAGATTCCGAATCCACCAAAATCTATGGGTCTGTCCAAAGTTTCCTTATGTCACTACGCCATTGGAGTTGCAAGTTCCGCAGCCCAGCAATTTTTATTTTTCATTAAAGAAAAAGGGAAAAAATGGTTGTTCAGAATCAGCAAAAAATAATGTAAAATGTATTTTATTTTTGTCAATAAATGCTTTGTTGAAAGCTTAATATTGTTTGAATTTAGTTGGAAAAGCTCAGCAAGTTCCCAACAAGCTAACTCGCGCCAACTGTTGGTACCATAGACTGTATAAAAATATGGACAAAGCCACTGTGACGTCACCCATTGCCTTTCCACGGCCTAGTAAAAACTGAATTGAGGCTCCGGATGTCTTTTTCGCCGCCCGTTTGTACAAACTGCGTCTGCTCCGTGGCGCCGAAGAGGACTCAACCTGTCCCTCTGATTGGTCCTGAACAAATGTTAATACCCTGTCCAAACGACACAATATTTAAAAAAATCAGCACATGCAGAGGCATTAGATGAAGGAAAGGCACCTATTGCAATGCCATTTTTTTGTGGGAAAATTTTGACCACATTGCTGCCATTGACTTACATGGTGAAAGACCTATACTGGAGCCAATCGAGTGGCGCTAGTGAGCAACGGCACAATTGCCGCTCCCAGCCCAACCAGGAAGTGAGCTTCAAAACAAAAGCCCAGTCTTGGCCCCTTGGTAGGTACCTGTATTATGGTTATATTAGTATCACTTATGGACTTTTTCACAGATATAATTCAGACCCACCCTGCTGATGTCTGATCCTGATGCTGGCTGCATGCATACAAAAACCGCCTCTCCAGTGGCCCCCCCCCCCCCCCCCCGCTGAGACATCTGCTTCAGCGAGCACAGCAGATATATTAAATTATGGAAACAGCCTGTAATTTAGCGAATCACATTCAGCGCTCATTTTCACCTTTGACACAGATGACATCTCAGGCAGGGAGCCCGCGTGCCCGATGTGAGCTTGGATATTCTGTCAGTTTCACCACAGAACCCAGCATGTTTGCCCAATTAGGGAAGTAATGGGACCGTAATTTGGCCGCATTTCCCCATCCCAGAGGACGCTCTGTGATTTCGAATTGCTTATCTGAAAGCCAACAATGCACATAACTGGATGTAAAAAAGCAACCAATCAACATGCGGAAACGTTGAGGTCTGGAAGTGAACAAAAATATATATAGTTTGAAGGCTGGATTTTAGAGCTGTGCTGACAAAGTGGGTTTATAAAGTGTAAAAACTCGGTTATATGAAAAGGTTGGAAACCCATGTAATTGCTCTCCATTTGTCCGTTTTTAGAAGCCTCTGTAAAGTGAACTCTCACAATAAAATATTTGTTCATTTCAGGTGGCATAATCTAAATTTTAGGTTGAAGCTTAACAGGATCTTCATATCCCGTAAAATCGGTGAGACGGACCACGTTTCAGATGCTGAAATACAAGTTGAAACCTTTCCCATCAGTTCTCCCCTCCCCTGTAATAGATATTTCCCCTGAATGTGCTGAAAAGAAGAGGGCTAAAGGAACACAGTATTGATCCTGGTTCAACCCTGCAGACTATAAAAAATCTGTCGTCATAAAACCCACCTGGCCCTTCCACAGTGTGAGAAACGCCACACCCACTCTTTGTGTGATCGGATTTCTTTAAAATTACACCCACTCTTGGCTGCTGTTTGTGTAGAGAACAGTTCTCGTTCTGACGGTTAGGTTACGTCTCCCCCATACTCAGAGGTGGAAACTCCAGGGGCCTGCAAGTAAAAGTCCTGCCGTGTTTTTCTTCAACCTGTGAACTCAGCCAGCTGATTTCACTAACTAGTTCTACCTCCTGGCTGAAGAATTGTGCTAATTGGCAAATCCAGGTGACTGGAACAAAATACTGGGGAGGACCTGGATTTTCCACCCCTGCCCGTACTCAGCAATATAAATGGCATTTAATAACCAGTCCCTGTCCACTAAGTGGTTGTTTGAAAATATAAAAGTGCAAATTATGAAAACAAATGGAGAATGTGAGGCAACAGGGAGAGGCCCTCCCAATGTATTTCTATTCATTCTAAGTGGAAAGAAGATCTTAGAAAAACAGACGCTGTAAAAGCTGGAGCTGCTTTGTTTGTTTGTGTCGGTTGCATAACTGTTTTTACAGAGGCGCTTGTTAAATACATGGTTCAATGGTTTAGAGGATAATTGGTTTTCAAATTGGCAGTTGTTCCGCTGGAATTGGTGTACCAATTCAGCCATGACTCCCACAAAAACTTCTGGACTACAGAATCGCCTGGCACAAAAAACTCCAATCAGACACTCTCAGCGTGCGTCTTCCTACTTGCCTGCCGTGCTTCTACCTGTTGTGTTGGCATTGGGCCCTCCAGGGGTCCAATCGCCGGTGATTACTTGAGCCATGCCTGCAAGGGAGTGTAAATGGCGATGTGCTGTGGAGTGGCCGACTTTTGAGTGGCTGACTTTTTCTCACAAATGGGGGCACTTCAAATACCAGGATGAAACCCTTATTTCCGGGGTTTTGTTGAGGAGCACACTCATCCGACAATTTCAGTAAGTATCCCGGAAGTAAAAACGTAGAAAGACATAGAGCTTATATGCATATCGACAGCCTCATAACAAAAGTGCCTAAGTCATTTTTTGTAGTTTTGAGAAAAAGGCAAAAAACTGCTGCAATTCTACGTCAATGAGGATTTAGGCAGAATAGCATAAAGTGGTTCAGGAAGTGCACAGCGACCTGCAGTGACTTGAGCATTTTTACACTGTTGACGAATGATAAATCAAGTGATTTAGGGATAAAATCTCAAAATGTCCAAAAAATGACTTAGGCACTTTTGTTATGAGGCTGTCGATATCTATGTCCGTGTCCGAATCAGCACTCTTCCACACTGTTGAGTAGCCTTGGTGAGTAGATAGGACGAGAAAGTCGTTGAGTAGGTGAACATTTTTCAAATTGCAGTGTACTTGAAACACCCGGATGACGCACTTCCGAGGTTTCACTGAGTACATCCGGGAGCAAACTTCAAGAAGTACACAAACATTTTGGTCGCATAAATATGACGTGAGGCACAGCTTTGCAGACGTTTTCCTTCAGATACAACAAAAACAACATGTGACATGGCAGCGCAAGGGTGGGATGCAGGGTCGCCAGATCTTGCAAGACTTTCCAGCCAAATTGCAACTCAAAACGAGCCCAAAATATATTTTTAACTGAAACCAAAGTATTTTAAACAGAAATCATCATATTTTTACTTTTTAAAATATTGCGACTTCATTTTTACCCGTGACTACACTTTGAAAGTATCCCAATTTATCCCAATAAAACCGCGGACATGGCAACACTGGTGGGACGTCTTGTGACCTGCTTACGACACTTCCACATTACGGTTGGAAAATAGTATGGCGGATATTTTTTGCGGACTGCTAAACTGTACATTAAACAGCACACTTCTGCCAGTGCACTGTAGGCAGGAGACAGGGCGCAGTAGATACGGCTCTGATTTGGCCACAGCCTATGGTACAAGAGCAGGTCATATTACAAACGACTCTTTTTATTTTTGTTAATTCTATCTTCATTCATAATCTACACTTTGTAACATCGTCATATGTTAACAATAAAAACATTTTCAAAATATTACAAACTACTTCCTCGCTAGTTTGGAAAGAGCTTTGCGGGATTTCTTTCGCACACTGCTTGCAAAGTGAGGGGACAGGGCACATAGTAGACAGGTGTCTGAGTGGACAGGGAACAGGGGTCGTATTCGGACACAGCCTCTGACTAAATTCTGCAGTGTACTCTGAAAGTTCCAAGTGTCCAACAGTCCTGTGGCCTGGCGTAGTGAATATGCACATGCTAAAATATTTCATACTTAACAAAGTAACTGGACCACTTTGTCCTGGAATTCCCTTGTCACGCACCAGCCATACTGATCCGCAGCGACAGATCACCAGACGCCCCATGTGGCCGTTGAATAAGGAGCGCTGTGGAACAGAAAGCGTTTGCGGAGCCCGTGGACACAGACACCGTGGCAGCAGGGCTTTGTCACTGAAAATTAGGGTTGGATGACACGCTCCCTCCAGCATTACACATTGCCTTAAACACACAGATGTTGTGGACGTACTGCACATTCGCGGAGGCACAACCCTATAGTGTGCACACGTACCCCTCCCCCACACACATGCAGGTGTACATATATTGTGCATTTTCATTAACAATCACAAAGCCCTTCTTCCACATGCATGAAGTCACGTTTACTCAGTCACCCTCCACCCCGCCTCTGCTGTGTTCTGCTCCTGCTGCTGTAATTCCAATTTCTATTGCAGATCCCTGGCAGTGGCAATAATGAACGCTATGAGAATAAGATGCGTGTGTGTGTGCGCGCGCGCGCCTGTCTGCAGTCAAGCTGCCGAAAAGGCTGCTCTCTAAGATTTAATATTCAATTTCAGAGGAGACGCGCACACACACACACACACACACACACACACACACACACACACACACACACACACACACAATGTTTGGCCACCCCTGGTCAAATTGCAGGTTCTGCTGAATACAAACTGCTAATTTTAATGCGCGATTACTGTATATGGAATTTAACAGTTTGAAAAAACAACAGCAGTACATTTGGCATGTGCAATGTGTATAATATTCAATATTTAGTTTGAGGACCTATTTTCCTGGACAGACCAATGAGAAGGCCTTGAATTATTTCTATGCTGATTGTTAACAATGAATTGTTTGACCGTTTACATGGGCTGCTGTGGTTGGCCGTAGAGGTCAGTGGCGGTGGACGGGTCTCACTGTGGCAGCAGTCGCTGTCCTGGGAGAGGCATGCTCTGGAGTAGGAGGAGGAGGAAGGAAAGACCAGGCTTCCCCAGGAGAATTTATGACTGCTTGAATTAATGCAGGGTCTCCAGAGACACCACAGAGCAATGCTACTCTCAGAATGAATGTGGCCCCAGCGCTGTGGGGCTCTCCAGTAGCATGGCTGTGGGAGCAATGGGGCGGTAGACATCAGCAGTGAGATTAAACCACACACTGCTCAAATAACAATGGCGGGAACCGTTCCAACACTCCTCGGTTTACCTCATGGAATTAATTCGACAAGAGGCGGAGAACTGGTCGATATTTGTCTGCGTTAGAAAAGCACTTGTAATGAGTAAAAAATTTTTGTTGATTTTTACTTTTACATTAAACGGTTAGACATTGTTCTTTTAAAATGCGTTTTGCATAAAGCTTGACTGAGGGGTACCTTTTCTGTTTTTCCGGTTTATTTATCTTTGCATTCAACCCGAGATGGAAAATGTGCCACAGCAAGTGCGCTCATTCAAAGGGCTGTTTCAATCAGAGTTGTCACGTTTAAAGTCGAATTAATGTGCAGTAGCACAAGAGAAATGAAAATTCCATCAGTTTTATTTATGGGAACACACGTAATGTGTATGCAGAATTCCGACGGCGTTTACGAAAACCTCTAAGTCACAGCGTGTGCTTTTTTTTTTTTTAAAGCAGCCGTGCGCAATTCCGGGGTTGGGAAATGGACTCCGGTCTTGCGGCAGATTTAAAGCGCCCCAGGTTTTCGCAGCTGCACTGTCCTTCCACGCGCATTCCCATCAGAGCTTGTAGCTTTCATGCTTCACGTGCGTTTGCCAACAGGAAATTAGTTTCATGTTATATAGCCTGCTTTTTTCACCCCCCCCCCATAAACATATCTGTATCAACGTCAGAACCCAGTGAGACTTGGAACACTCTCCTGAAAGCAATCTCAGAGTGCTGTAATGACAATGGGCCTCATTCACCAACCATTCTATGAACAAATTTGAGACTTAAGACTTTTCTTTAAAACGCTTTTATGAACATTCTGGCATTCACCAATGTTTTCTTGGGATTTTTTTCTTGTGTAGAACAGAAGCTCAGAACGCAAAAAACATTAATCCCGAAATGTTTGTACAAACGCTTTAAAGAAAGTCTTAAGAACAAATTTGTTCGTAGAGTGAATGAGGCCCAATGTTCTTTGCTGAATGCCAAGGCAAACTGAATGGATTGGCGAGTGCTGTTCAACGAACTGCGGCAGTGGTTGGCGTTCAGTAGCCCGGCAGTATCCTGGGTGTTCAGCAGGGTAACTGTTGAGGAGAAATGTTTCCTGATGCTTTCATATTGAGCTGATGCGATGCCTCACTGTGATACATCACAATCTGGCACTTCTACCTGCTTCTTACAAAAGACAACCTGCATCTTAAGTAACCTCTTGTCAGATCAATTGAAGGGAATAATTCCACAAAGCACCTAATAAAATCTCTCACCAACAGATGAGTTGCCTAAAATCACAAACTTCCAGTTAGATAAATAAAAGCCATTTAAAATTTTGTTTGATGTGAAGTTGTAAACTATGCATTTTTCCACAAATACATTACCGTTCAAAAGTTTGGGGTCACTTAGAAATTTCCCTGTTTTTGAAAGAAATTGATTCTTTTATTCACCAAGGTAGCATTTAATTGATCAAAAAAATACAGTCCAGACATTGATAATGTTATAAATTACTATTTCTATTAGATTCTATTTCTACTTTCGCAATCGTAGCCCTTTTTACACATAGTCCCCCCATTTTAGGGCACCAAAAGTAGTTAACATAAATTTAAATAAATATATTTAATGTTTGGTTGCATATCCTTTGCATGCCATGACTTCCTGATGTCTATGACCCAACAACATTACAAGACTCTTGATATCTTATTTCAAGGTACTCTTACAAGTGATACTACAACCTCTCTGCATTTGAATGGATCTCTATGGGAATTGGGGGGTGGGACTCGATTAAGCTGTAAATTACACGGGAATAGTATGGAACACATGGTTGGCTAAATGGCTGTAAATCATCAAGGGTCTGAGGTATCAAACAAGCCTCAAACCATCACTCTGCTGCCAGATATGGATGGATCACTTTAAGGGTTATTTCTCCTGACTTATTTTTCCATAGAGTTCAATCGGAAAATGAGTCAGGAGAAACAACCATTAAAGTGATCCATCCATATCTACTGCATATCAAAAACAAGGACATTTCTAAGTGACCCCAAACTTTTGAACGGTAGTGTATATAAAAGAAGGAATCTTCATTAAAAATTATGAAATGATTAAAAACAAGAAAAAAATATTGTTTAGCCTGAACTGAGATGTGGAAATTTAGGAGAGGAATGGTCTAGTGTATCACAAGATGATGTAAGACTTTTGTCCAACTAGAAGAAATGATAAGTATCAGATAAGAGCACACTGCTGCACAGGAAATTATATTAGGCCTGATCCGCCCGACACAGACCTCTTGCTTGCCAGGATGCTGCTGGTTGCCATAGAGACATCGCCCCCTCTATGCTGCAGGTTGTCCCAGTCTCTGTGGAGGGGTGCACTGAATGAGACCCGACTACGTCTCCCAGTGGAGATTTACAATGGGGTTTTTCTGAAAATGTGAGTTCCAGGAAATTAAAGGGCAACCATTCCTTCTGTATATCAATTCTCTTTTTATTAATGAAGAAGAGAAATGTTCCGACTGAATATTTTCTGAATATTACATGAAAAGCTCCTGTTTGATCAACACAAGGAACCACCCTGGCACATGTCAGATTGCGCAGAACTGCGTTTCTGTCATTATTTTTCTCTGTTTGCTCCACGAGGTCACCGCTGGAATGACATGGAGTTCGTGACGGCTCCTTAACTAAGCGTTTTAAAAATGGGATACGATTTCCAAGTCCGCTTGATCATTTTCACAAATCAATAATCTTACCCAGAAATATCTCAGCTCTGGGAGTCAAAGGCATTCCTCTTGTGCTCTGCAGCCAGTCAGTGCTCATATCACAGTGCCAGAGATACTGAAATGATATCTCTCTTTTCCTCTTCCATCTCTCCACCCTGGCTATTTCTACAACCTCTTCTACATTGGCAGCATTGTGAAAATAAGGTTACTCTTCATTTTAGTGTTGTGAAAATCCTTGTACAAACGAATAATATCAGAGCCAAATTAAAATGTGCTAATGCTTCGCAAACTACTTATATGTGAACTACTTATGCAACTATTCTTAGGTGGCATACGATACCAATGTTTGCAGTAAAAGAAAACCAAGAAAATATGCGCATACCTTTCCCAGCTCTGTAAGGTGTGTTTTGTGGCTGTGGGCTCCTTTGACCCAATGCTTCTCATATTTCTGACCTGATAAATGTTTTAGCCACCTCTAAAAGGCAAATGCAATAAAGCACAGAGAGGAGATTTGACAGGCAAAGACTGAATTAGACTGAGGCAAATAGTATGACTATAAGAGGTGCCATGGCTGGTGTTCTTTCCGTGGGTTTTCTGTTCTTTCTCCAGCAGGGGCCTTGAGAGATGCTGTGTTTAAGATGTTCCCATGTTTGTTTACGTGTATTCTTACCATTTGTCATTCATTAGTTTTTCATTCATTAGTTTCGAATTTTCCATTATACTTTTGAATAATTTGTGCATAAATTGTTCAAAGTTGCCATTTGATTTAAAATGTCTGCTTTTGCCCATTATTCCTTCCTTTCTAAAACTGCGTACCAGTGATATGTGTCCTGTTTCAATGTGGTTTTCGCAGTAGCCAGCTCATGAATTGTCACTCTTATACGGCGGTACCTTGGACAGCACCGTGTTACCGCTTGTATTTCAAATGGCCACTATCTCAGATTACAGTATAATAATAAATGCAAGACTATGACGAATCCCGAGTATCAATAATCCAGCTAATCAATGTTACATTATTTTTTGTGCATAGCATAATGGTCACTATGATTTACTTTTATAATGAGAATGGATTTCCTTCAGACAGAGCAGTATGCTATTATGCCTGAAGTGCAACATCCAAGGTTTGCACTGTAGTAGCGCAACGCTGTGTTGTCGAACTGTGAGTGTACATGAGGCATGTCGAACTGTATAGTACATTGTATTGTACAATTGTAAAGTACAGTAGAGACATCTGTGGCATAATCCGATTACTGGCAATTTAAGCGACGCCTCCCAGTTGCGCTCCCCATAGTCTTGTCGTTCCCTAAACAGGGCAGGATCGTCCCCGTCTACGAAGAGAACCCAGTCCGAGTTTTACCCGTTTCAGCAGAACGTCTTTCCCCACTATTACTTGTCACTTTCTTTCTGTTTACTCTTCACTCCTATTTTTGTGCTCTTACTGGATTTACATTTTCTTTTGGGAATTTTTTAGTTTAAGGATGACGAAAACGAATTCACAATTGGACGCGATGGACGATAAGATATAGCATGTTCAGTTTTGCTTTCTTTCTTTTTTATTTTCAACCAACATGGTAGTTTAATTGAACTAGACCACTGATGTGTGAGTTATTTTTTACTCTATATTATATACTTCTCTCAAATACAGTATTGGCTTCTTGCTATACTTATAGACTTTTGCATGCATCTCCCTGAATTCTGCAAACCGTGACGAGGCTCCTTTCGCCAAAATTATTGCCTCTGTGGGTTTACACTCTGACCTCTATTGAACATACAATCCATCACCCAGACTGTTGCATTCTTCCCGGGGGAGCAGCAGCGCGCGCGGTGTAGCCTACTCACTGGATGTGTTTGGAGCCGCAATCCGTGTTCAAGCTTTACCCCTCGTCTTTCCCAGAAATGCAATGTAATTCCCCGTGCCTTCGTCGCAGTTGCACTTCAGAAGGGGGGAATAATCCGAAGTAAGGAAAACAACAATGTAGCATTTGAATTACTGGACTAATAAGTTATTTTATGTAATGTGGAAACAATTAAACGAAGCAAGACATCGTACAGTATAACCCGATAAAGACTATAACATCATCTGGAAGCACTCGTTGGGAGATTATCCATTGCATTTCAACTCTTCGTAAAATCGTGTTTGGAAAGGTAAGGTTGCTTCTGGGGCTTAGGACAGGTCTTTAACTGTGTAATTTTCTTCAACAAAATGTTCGATTTCAACATACAGTGTATGTGTGGGATAGGTAAGTGTTTTACGTATTCACATTAGCGTATGGCAGTGCTCTACTATAATTAAGGTCAACCATTGCATGTTTCGCAGTTTAAGTATTTTGATATGGAATGTGTCTTTAACGGACATCAGGCTAATTGCGCACAAGGCGCATGCTAGAGCTTCCTAACAAACGATGTAGAATAGGCTACTGGCACACGGAGAGAACTAACACTTTACATGAATGTTCTGTCCTGCTTTGCCATTTCTCATTTCCGTCTCTCTAATCATGTTACTCCACTGAGCTATTAAATTTAATATAGGCCTAATGCAATTCGGGCACACAAACGTACTCTCTTCCTCATCTTCTGAACACTATACATCTGCAGTTATTTAAAATATGGGATGGGATCATTAAGAACAAGATGGTTTGCTTTCAAGCCGTTAAATGCAAACACACACACACACGACATGAATAATCCATAAAGCAATACTGTTTGGAAGCATGTGGTTGGTATAACCAATGACCCTTCAGAGCAACTATTTGAAGAGGATACAGGAGAGAGACTTATGGAGTGATAAAGTCTCTTGAGGTCCATGTCTCTCCATCATTCCGTCTCTTCCTAATTCCCTCATCTCCATCTGAAGCAGTGATACAGGACAGTGATTTCCCACGGGGCCCCACTATGTTGTCCATGGTTGGTTGGGTGGATGAGGCATCAAAAAGCCTGATGATTAAATAAAGAAGCGGTGTGATTTTAAGGGCGGGTACAAGTGGGCTCTTGTAGAAAAAGTGCCGCACTGCTATATGTTAGATGTGTTTTTCAGGGAATGCACACTGCATGTGTGAGTTCAGCCATGGGAATGGCTTTGCGATGTTAGAGTAGCCTGCTACTATGTGTCCACAGTTTTTAAAACAGACACTTTCACACCTGTGAACCAACCATGACCAGCCTGATCTGTTATGAGGCATCCAGTATAGTTTCTCAATTGTTTTTTAGCTCACTCTCTGAATTTGTAGTCTTTAAGATGTCTTTGTTTTTTTTTTTCTCCCAAAATATACTCATCGTGTCACATTTCAATAAGGTCACCATTGAAGCGCTTCCCTTGTCCTTTCTATTGGTCCGTGGATGGACCACGTGATGTTTTTTTCTGGACCAGGTGTGGATCAACCATTGTTTTATCCGATCTTATAAGTGTTTTTCCACATGGATTTTCCATGATCGATGTTTGTGTCACTTCGATTGTGGAATATACAACTCCTTCCCTTGGGTTTCACTGCAGAGGGACATGGGTATCAGTGGATCTCTCTCAGACGTCCACCCGCTCACCATTAGCACTACTGGCATTTGGAAAGGGAGCAAGACCTGGTGCAAATATTGGCTGGGGCCACACTGCTAGCGGCAGTATTTTAATAGTCTTTTTTAGTATTTTTCATAGTCACACAAAGTGGTTGTGTGAGAAACTAAAAACCAGACTTATCATAAATAGCCTCGGCACCCACCACCACTGAGTTTATGTCTGGTTCATACGTCCATTGAATTTCAGATACAGGTGCTCGACTTTTGTAAGAAAATTTCTTTTCAATGGAGCTTTGTCAATGGAGGATTGTCAAGCTCCATTGAAATTAATATGTTCTCTGAAAGTTGCGCGATAAACCTTTGATAAGTGTTCAGGTGACCTCAAACAACAAGGACGGCCTTGTTTCTGATCCGTGGGACAGACAGTTAACTAAGGCAACTACTTATGGCAGCAATGTTGTGAGTTCACTGTTTCTGTCATGATCTTCCAGGGGGCGGGTTATAATTTTGTTTTCCAGGCTAAATGTCCTTGAGCTATTGCATTCTAAGGTAGGTACATAGTAAGGTAGGTAATACTGTAAAAACACACACAAACCACACAATATAATCATGATTACACGCACTAGCAAGAACACTATTATTTGTTATGTCTCATGATGAATAGGCCTGTGTGTCATCACCAGTCCTCCATTTTATGGGCTGAACTTGAATATCATTGATCCGGGTTGGTTGTGGTATTCCTATGTAACCAAACACTGTTGTTGAGCAATTGCTTTGACTTGTCCAGTATTGGAAGGATCCAAGGTTTCCACAGTGTCAGACAGAAACTATAATTTGGAAATGCATATTCAAATTCAATATGTCACAAATCCCTTTTGATGCTCCATGAATAATTCTTGTTTCATTACTCATCGGAATATATATTTTGCAACAATTCCTTGAGAAATTATCATAGTGTCATTTGTTTGACAGGCAATAATGTCTATAAAACCATTAATTGCCTCATTTAACAGATACTCGTCTTTATAAGATAATTTCCGAAGATCCTGTTCATATTATGTCGGAAGCCATTTTGAACAAATTACTAATCCTTCCAGAAGAACGTAGATTTTTATGCATAAACGGTAAAATACATCAGCCTGTTGATTACAACAACAGTCACTTATTCAAGGTCATAGGAAACATGCAGCACTGTTATTATTTTAAAGGTTGATACTGAACGTTTCCTGAGAAGTCATTTAACAAAATCCTATCAAATTTTGAGACATTTACAACTTGATTGAAGGGCTTGATTGATTTAATTGCAATTAGAGGACAGCCACTGTCCAAACTGCATTATAGCCATTAGCAGCACAGAGAGCGCAGTGTCTGGAAAGGGTATTTACCACTGGGAACTGAAAGGCTTCTTTGTGCTCACTGACCATGTTGAATGAGTGTTAATTACATTACACAAGAGAGGTAGTCTAGTGGAACAAGTGAGCTGGATTAAAATGACTAATTTTTTATAAATACTTACAAAAAAAACGTATTGAATTTGCTGCATTTCAGCTATAGAGGACCGAGGTTACAATCTGTGACAATCTGCAGCTATTGAATTCCTTTTAACCCTTTATAATTGACAATGAAGAGGAGTACTTTTTCTTGTTTCCCTTTTAGTTGGTTTTTCCAAGCCATGCAGCTGTCCTGACCGTAGATGTATTTCCTCTCAGCGCACATAGAGATGAGTGCTTTTTTGAAGAAGATGGAAAAATCGAGGAGGGGGGGGGGCGGGCATAACCTGACTACCTGACTGTCCTCGCCTGGTGATGGAAAAATATTGTTGCAGGAATGATGTGTAAATAATTGAAAAGCCCAGCTTTAAAGTTGTAGGCTCACCGCCATTCAAAGTGCAAAGTTAACATGCGCTTCCCCAGAAGATTCATATGATTATCCAGGATAAAGGATAAGGGACATAGTCCTGAACCTGGTCACACGGTATGTCAGCTTGTTTATTGATGATCGAGTGGCAGCCTCGGGGCTGTCATTTTTCCTCACCGCCAGATATTCCACAGAACCGAGTTCACTTTCCCAATTCCCCATTGCCTCGTGTGTTCTGACATTGTGGATGAGTAAAACAAGCTGTTGTGAATATGCGTCGTGGCAGAGTGGTGTTGTTGCCTTCACCGCATTATGAATAAAAGAAAGGCTATCAGAAAATACATTACGACATGTTTAAGAGAAGTGTGGCGGATAAACTTCAGCTGTCAGCCCTTGTAGGCTACTTACAGTACATTTCAATCACGTGTCTGTTTAGGCCGTTTATCTTAATCAATGACAATTGCATAAAGGTATAGGAAAAATAGCTGAATAAACTGAATAAGTGTAGTATAATGGTTAAGGAACTGGCCTTGTAACCGAAAGGTTGCAGGTTCGAGTCCCAGGTAGGACACTGCCGTTGTACCCTTGAGCAAGGTACCTAACCTGAATCGCTTCAATGTATATCCAGCTGTATAAATGGATGATATGTAAAAAATGCCCCAAAAAAAGTTGTGTAAATCGCTCTGCTAAATGCCTGTAATGTAATGTAATAACCCTAAGGAAGTATGAGTCAGAGGTAACAAGCTTCAGCATTACAGGGCTACGCAGGAGGGGGAGTTGTTTCTGCAGGCCCAGATCTAACTAAATGGAGATGTGCCTGCAGAAATCACAAGTAAAGCGAGGGAAGTTATTTAGCCCTGAAAATAAAAAAGGACACAGCTCTCTGCACCAGTCCAAACACAGATGTGTGTCCCTTTATGAACAATCTAGTGTATCAGAGATTCCACGTTTTTGGGATTTTATTTGGGATTTATTTTTTGATTAATACTAGGATTTGTTCAAAGACAAGACATTTATTTTTGGACATCAGTAATTCCAAGAGGCTATTTTTCAGATTTCTTAAGAAATGATGATTAGCCTACCGCTGGTGGTTATCACATGGCCTTGCAGGAGGGGTCCGCACGTCTTCATTCGCAGGCTGCATTAGCTATGTTTCTCTTTCCCTTTGAATAAAGATGGGTGAATTAAATAGTGCGCCGGCAAGTGTTGAATAAGGACCCAGTCAGCGGCAGACCGCTGCTTTAGTGCCTGACATCTGAGGCTGTCTGTTGATTTGTCCTTGGTGCGGGATGCACGCGCGGAGCGCCCATAAATCTGGCAGTAGTGCCCCGCCGGTGCTCTTGGCCCCAGCTGGAGCCCGAAATGGCCGGGGCGCGAGAGAGGAGATGGAAACAGGAGGGCCTTCCCGAGGAGGAATATCAACGTGCCGCTGAGAATGATAATTGTTTTTCTCCTTTTTCTCTTAGCAACGTCTTTCCTTAGATGCTTTGTTAAGATTACCCGAACATGAACGCAGAAACCAATCATCTGTTAAAGTGAAACTGAATAACACGAATAAACCGCAGAATCACGTGTTAAATCCGTGAATCGCCATCCGTATCTCATCCGTGTTTCTGAGTTTACGTGGTTTTATTAACAGTGACAGATGTGTCCATATTCCTATGATCTTCCCATACAGTCCCTGCTATTGCTCCTGCTGTTACACACACTCCTGCCGGTCATTTCTGAGAAACAGAGTAGAGATGTCTAATGCAGTCAGGCAGGGTCAGGAAGTACACAAGTGAATACAGTACTTTTTTTATTTTTTATTTCCTTGACTGAATTGATAATGTTGCCCTCTGTTCTGATGCTCAACGCAAGCCTGTGCAAGTCTGTCATCCTTCCTGAGGCTCAATGCTGTGCCTTGTAGCACAGCACTGTCTCTTCCTGTTTGCTCAGAGACTCCCCGTATCATAACTCTTCTGTGCGGCTATAAAAAGACAGCACAGCTAGCAGGGGCCAAGACTCATTACCGAATTGCTCAAATGAGTAGAGGGAGGAGTTGTACTACTCGGGCGCTCAACGCCAAAAATGCTTGTGTTTCCAGGCCTCAGCCTCGTTGGCCGCGGTGGAGTTTGGCACTGACCCTAATCTTCGGTGGCCTGTAGGAGGGAGCATACAGGGAATTGGAGGCGTGCTGTGCACAGGAGCATGGCGGAGCCTCCAAAACGTCAGATAGAACGACACAAAAAAGGCATTTTATCTTGCTTTTTATGCCCGCGTGCATTCTCCAAATGTGTCATCCCTCACATAACCCCGTGTTATCTCATAATGAGATCAGGCTTATGAGAAGGTCTGCCCATTCTTCGAGCTACTTACCCGTCTGACTGCATAAAATGCAAATTGACTCACAAACAAATGCTGCCTGCTTTACTTCAAACCTCTTTGAGTCCGATGGATGTGACCACCACCCTTATTGCTGGCCTGATGTATTACACGAAAGCCTCTTGCATGCATTAGTGGCGCCCCCTAGCAAAAGTGCATTGTTAAATCTTGGGATTTCTGGAGGGGTAGAAAAGCACAGAGAGCATTTTAAGAATCTCGACAGCTTCAAAATGTGACCCTTGATGTGTTTGAGATGAAAAAGAGCTGATTTGTGAAGATGAAATATCCCTGCTTTAGCCATGTCTGTATAGATCGCTGAATGTGTGTACCACAAAAACAACACAAATAAGAGAGGTGCAGAACGAAGGCCTACTGTAACTCCTGATAACGGAATTACACAAATTACATTAACTCTGTGACCATAAATCCCATTCTGGTTATTTTCTCTCACTCTCAAAGACAACGAGCCAAAATTTTTTTTTATAAATTCCCTGAACTGCGAGGCTTAAGCAGAGACTTACTTTAAGCAGGCAAGGAAATTTGTGAGAAACCACATGAATAAATGGATTTCACTTTTGTACAGAGCAGTGACACTGTCACGGATGCATTTGAGTCAGTGGTTGTGGAATATATCAAACGAATGACTAAAGTGGGATTAAGTGAAAGACCGACAATCACAATTTGCAAATATAGCACTAATGGTGCTACAGAGGAAACCACTCTTTCAATAGTAGTTTTGATATTGGTGGTTTCTGTGGTTTTTGATTGGATCCCCCCACATTTTGCAGCCTTTGGAGAAACGAAACTGAGATGTACCCATTCATTGCACATTAGACAGGGATTTTCTTCCGCTGTTTATTTCGTAACTTTAAAACAATTTCAGAGTCTGAGATAGACTTGGTCATTGTTGCACCTGGACATTTATACTGTGATGGTTGCACAGCAGCAGTTAGGTCCTAGTATAAGGTTAGCAGAAATTTATCGAAAATCTTGAACAACATATTATTGTGCATGAAGCAACGGAGAGGGAATCCCTCATGGGCATTTTGAAACATATTTAGATTCAATTTCACATTGAAATTAGCTAAACAAAATGGCAGATAAATCCCTTATGAATCGGTGGGGGGATATTTAAATGGTACTGCGGAACAAAAAAAAAAACTGACTCTTGATGCACACCATTGGTGAGTTTATTATGACATCACAGGAGGGGACTAACAAAGATCCTCTGTTTTGCAAGCAGTGAGCTGTATTGATGAGAAGCTTTGACAGCACTGACTTTATAGACAGATAAACGTGTCACTTATCCTTTATCAAGCTTGTGCTTTTATTAGTTCCATCAGCTGGCACTTTTTTCTTGAAATTAAAGTTTGTACTGAGGAAGCCAAGGCAAATATTTCATTAAATAATAGGATAGCAATAGCCCCATGCATATTTTAGGTAACATAATTAATCTCTTTTACAATGGCTTTATTGTGAGGCATTTCATCAAGCCTCTCATGTCTCTTATTTATTTATACGTATATTTAATTTAATTGGGTAAAAAGAAGGTCAACTAAACTGCCCTTAATAAGGATTGCGATGCCTGTGGACACATAGGGTTCCGGGGGTCTGATGAAATATTATTAATGCAGGCAAAGAATTTCTCATTTGGAAGCGAGAGAGGCCTCTGCACTGTGTAACAACATGGGAATTTCAAATCATAGATGACGTTTTCTCAGGAGACAGGCCTCTGTTCGCTGTGTGGCAGGTGCATGTCCTGATTCAGAGGTTAATGCTTTACCCTCATATCCCATTCCCTCCTGTGTTCACCTTTATAAGGTTTCCACTGTCAAGGCATAGAAATCTTCCTAACTGTCAATCCCGTGTGCCTCTTTCAAATTATCACAAATTGCAATGAATGTTTTTGCTGATTTGCTTATTTAACTCGAGATCTCTGTCTCTGACAATTTATCCCAGTAGACTCAGGCTTTGTATTCTGTTCAGTAAATACGGTTATTAATTAATGAAGAGCTTTTTATGGTACAAAACACAGCAGACGCCAACAAGATTTCTTGTTGGCTTCTTGTCGCCTGTAGCTTAGTATTATTTGAACATATCAAAATATAGAAATGTGAATATAAATCCCTAATAATTTATATGGAGATTTACGTTATTATTCTTAAGAACAACAATAACTTGGAATGTATTAATCTGAGTTAAGCCAACTGGAAATCAGCCTGAACAATATTTAAAGCTATGCCGTTAACAATATAATATAAATTAAATGGTATAAAATAGGCATATTTTAACTTGGAAATGACTGCAAGGGAACTGCAAGAGTAGCGACAACTGCAAAAATAAATAAGTCAGACAATAATCTAACTACTGACTAAATTTGACACTTTTAGGAGATGACATATGTTGACTACTGGAAACACAAGAAAGATACTGATAAGATTATGAAGATTAGCCTTAAAATTTGGTCACCAATTTTTCCTGAACAACAGATGAGATATCGCTGCCTGGAAAAGAGCACATGCTAACAGAAATGAAGGAAAAGCCCCCAGTCTTACAGATGAACTGTGACTGTGCTGAGCACCAGACTGTCCTGTCCTGGTTTTATGACAGGGTACAGCACGGAGGAGCCACTGAAACGTGAATGTGTTTTTATGACATGAAGACATAATGGCTAATTCAATCCTGTTTCTAAGGTAATATCCTCCTTCCTGTGCTTGGAGCTTCACAAGCGATATCAATGTAATCAGCAAGAAATGTACAATAGGTTAAAGGTGACATCAAACATTGGGCTAATTGGATAGTATTTTAACCTTAATGTCAAGTTAAGCCTTTTTCATGGCACCTATATTCTTTAAATGTTCTTTATCTAAATGTTCTATCTAGTGAATCTGGGCATTGTACCATTAATACATATGTGTGAGTGTACTTTGATAGCCAGTCACCTCTCAATAGACCCATGAACATGCAGACATCTTCTGATGTGGCATCCATGTGTGGTGCAAAGTGGCATCTGGTGGTTTAAGCTGTCATTTTGATTAAGACGTGGCGGCAACTCCGTTATGAGCAACTTGTGCAGGAACGAACCCAGAACAACGTGAAGGAGGAGAGGCCAGTGGCATGGTCGCTGCCAAAGCCAGGGTTAGCATCATAACTGCCCGTGCGGCTGTCAGAAAGATTATGAAGGACAGTGAAAGTGACGTGCACAGGAATGTGCTGTCCTCGTCAACTTGTCATGCATTAAAATACCACCGCCGCGGGATCTTTTAGAATGAGATAAACGGCTTACGGAAAACTTCTTTTATTGACATCATTTCCCTCTGTTAGCATTCGATGTGCGACTGTAAACTGTAATTAGTCACAGTATCTGTTCCCTTCTTGAAATATATCCGGATGATGGTAAAAATAGACAAAGAGAAGCGAGCGGCTCATTTGCTAAACAGCTCAGGGGGAGGAATAGCGGAAGACTGGGATGACTGTGAGAGAAACGGCGATGAGAAACGGCAGTTGGGCAGTTTAAAACAGCTGTAAAGGTGAATGGGATGAATGGCAAAGACAGTGGAAGGAAGAGGGGGAGGAGGAACAGGATAAGACGGATACGGGCGGAGGAGAGAGGAGGAAAGGGGGAGAGAAAAAGCAGAGCAGGGGCGCCGAAGGAGGGGAGCAGGTCAGGGTTGGGGAAATGGCCCTCAGCGCCATGGCAACGCAGATATACGAGCGTCAGTCTATTGATCTGCAGACTCATTGCTGTAATAGAGTGAACAGCATGATGGAGGGGCCTGGTGATGGCACCACAGCGCTCTCTCCTCAGATCTGCTGAGCTACACACTCTCCGCCAGGGACCCCACCACAGTCGCCACGTCCAGTTAGCTGGACTGGAGCCCCCCCCACTACCGCGCGTGTGCCATGTGGCACAACAGTACAGCGCCCGTCCTGAATGTCCTTTGTGTTTGAACTGAAGCCAGTGAACGCCGGCGGCGTAGTATTATTTGAAGGTGTCATTCCTCAATTATTTTCTTCTGTTTATCCACAAGAAGAATGAACTTGTGTCTGCCTGTCCCCAGTAGCTAAGAAAGAGTAAATTATAAATGAATTGTGATTGCTTCTTATGATGATGATGTTGATGATCATTATTAGTAGTAGTAAAGGTTACTCAACATAGCTGTTGAATTGCATCCTTTATTGTAGGTGTTATCAAAAATAATTTGCGTAAAAGGCAATGGGAAAGCTGGTGCTGCGTTTTTGCTGTCTTATCTGTGTAGGACAGCAGCAGCAGTAGCGGGGATTGGAGTGTGTGTTGTGTTTGTAGGCTATTGCTGCTGTAATCTGGGCCCAGCAGTGCTAGGGCTGATCTGCCCATCCTCTGATTGCTGTGAGTAGAATCTGAAGCTTGCCGCCAATCCTCTGGACCGCGATGTGTCTGTGCGCAGGGCTGAGGGCGGGAGGAGGGGTGGGGGTGGGGGTGGGGAGGGGGGGGGGGTGGGTGACGGACGTCATCCCCTGTACAGCGCCCCTCTCCCGCTCCTTAACCTGGGTGAGGATACAAAGATTGCCCTAAAAAAAGGCAAGGACTATTTCATTATTTTGAATTGGATTACACTTGTAATGGACTGATTATTACTGAGCGAGGGTGTGTTAAGGTAGGGTGGTAAACGTAAGACAACCCAGCATTTTTGCCCTCGAAAGAACTGAAGTTCTCTAACCGTCTTTTTCAATCAGCTCCGCTGTCTGTAATTAAGGGTATTTTCACTCCTAGTCAATTAAGATTACCCTGTTGGGATGTCGTCCACAGTTTAATTGCGGATTCTTTCTGCCCACCAAATTAAAGTTGCGCTTGAACATCTGGTTACTGTCTGTCCCCGTTATGACTGTGCATGTGACGACGAACGCATCATTGCTATTATGGGGCTGACATTAACAACATTTAGCCAAGCCGGTGTTAATGTCGCTCTTTGGAAACAGCGCTGGAAAGTAGGCTGTACGGATCCTGTGCTTGTATCCGATGCTCTGCAGATTCCAACCCTAGACGGATAGGGATAGTCATGCTGTTTCTGCTACAATGACGTTGCATCCAAGGACGGTCATTGTCAGCCTTAATGACAACCATTTTGTAAGCGAATGCTAATCACAGCAGCGGATGGTTTTGTCTGGAGGGAAAGTGAAGAAGAGATGCAGACATGGCTGGGCCCCCCCCCCCCCCCCCCCCCCCCCCCCTCCCGGGCCCCCTGTACCCCCGCTGTGCGGTCATTATCCTCCTCCAGCTGCATAATTGCATTTCGGTAGGCGGAGTCCTAAATCTAATTTCTGGTGCTGGTCAAACTCAATTCAGTCTGGATTGACCAGCCCAACGTTCCCTTGTCAGCGCTCGCTTGATGCGCAGACTGGCTCTGTGAATGAAAGGCCCCACAGCCCTACACCCCTCTGCGCCTTGTCTTGGCTCCACAAGACACTGGGAAGAAACAAAAACACCAGAGAGAAAGAGACAGACTGCATGTCTCGCTCCCTTTGCAGCTTTAGAGTTCCCTCATTGCTGTCTATAATTTAATGTTCTTGGTCCAGGATAATGGACAGGCACTATCTACTGGAGAAGTACCCCTGTAGGTGTACTGAAGCCATTTTTCTTAAATATCAAAAAAAGACCATTATAAGTCCAATATAAATTTGGATCCCACTAAGCCAGCTGAAAAATGTATCAGCAGCTTTTGAACTGACTCCTGATGCAGAAAAGGTTCACTTATTCGTATAACTGCAATTTAATTCATCCGCGAAGGTTGAAAAACTTCACCAGTTCAATCATGATTTATTCTATTTGAACGTGCACCCCCCCCCCCCCCCAAACTTCCTTCTTTGGGAGATTTTGAATGATCAAAAAAGTAGAGTATTCTGGGGGCAATTGTAACGGGGGCAATTGCAACACCATAAAATTGCACCAATCTGAAACAAGCTAGAGCTGAAATTCTATCCAGCAAGCTAGCTAGTTTCATGTGTTCAGGGTTGGGGGCAATTATAACAAAGAATTGTGTTACAATTGACCCCTGTTACAATTGCCCCCAGAATACTCTACCCTTTAGTATCATTAGGTAACATTTTAATTTCAGTTTGACAAAGTGATCCATTGTCACCTCAGTTTGTAATGAAAACTTGAACATTTCTCTGCATTTTTGAAATTTTGTATATTCTTTACATTAAAGCTCACTGCATACATACAGATGTATGTGTTTTTTGTACATTTATACTGTACACCCACATAGACACACACACATATTATATTTTATATGAGTTTAAAGAGTACTGGAGTGAAAGAATATAGTAGGTTTTTGATTACCTTACAAAGATGCATGTAACCACATCCACCAGTTAGCTATTTTCTATTCTTTATGATGCAGCGCCATCACATGGAGAGCTTTGGTACTGCAATAACAGATTAACATCACTAAAGTACTGTACACATTTGGACGGAGGTGTAAAATCCGGGTTCAGAAAGTAAAAGTCCTCCCCAGTATTTGGTTCCAGTCACCTGGATTTGCTAATTAGCACAATTCTTCAACCAGGAGGTAGAACTAATTAGTGAAATCAGCTGGCTGAGTTCATGGGTGGAAGAAACACATGGCAGGACTTTTACTTTCTGGCCCCTGGATTTTACACCTCTGCGTTTGGAGCATATTTTACACATTAA
This sequence comes from Synaphobranchus kaupii, assembly GCA_029718625.1. Taxonomy (NCBI): domain Eukaryota; kingdom Metazoa; phylum Chordata; class Actinopteri; order Anguilliformes; family Synaphobranchidae; genus Synaphobranchus; species Synaphobranchus kaupii. Next base: position 34,951,361 of record CM056377.1, on the reverse strand, counting down.
ATTTCATAGTATGTAATTATATATTTTTGTGGTGTGTTCAGCATTATGACCACGTTCTTATATGGATGTAAGAAATCCTGGATTTATTTAAGAATGTCTTTGCCTTATGCGAAGTGTATGAATTTGTGTACCAACACAACATCCTGCTCCATCCCCCTTTCCATACAGGATAAAACTGTAGTGTGTGAAGACCTGCCCAACTGTGCGCCCCTCTGTAGCAGGACCTGAAGCCCCCCATCCCAGGCAGTTCCCCAACCTGCCCTCCATCTCTATTCTGATGTGAGTACATGAGCACCACTGACAGGCCTTTGGACTGATGGATAGTACAGAAATCGCAGAAACACAAATGCAGACCATTTGAGACCTTGCAATTGGTAGCGGAAACATGTCAGACGAATGTAGCATAAAGTATACCTGCTCATCTTCACTAAATAGTGAATCCTCTTGTTGATTACAGAGGACAAACAGGCTAGTGTGTGGGAGGATGTTACAGTAAAAGGCCCGGTCTACACGTAAGACTGTGTGTGTCTGTGGTTCTTAACTTTGCGGTTCTTGGTTATTCCAAGTTAAGAAGTATAATGTATAATTTTATAAAAGGAAAATGTGTTCAATAAATGTTCTACTGTTTTTCCAAATTCAGAAAGTGTTTTTATTTAACAGTTTACCAGGGCAAAAATGGCTTTGTTCCCCATGCCCTCAAAGCAGTTGGATACAGCACTGTATGTATTTTATTTAACACTGTATGCTATTTTCTCAAACAAAATTAATTATTAACACACTGGCTTCCTCTGTTGTCCGTGCAGGTATTAAAGCACACTTTGCTGAACGTAAGTCCTTTAATTTCTCGTTTTTTTAATGCTAGAATTTCAGCGCAGGCTGTGTTGTCAGTATTTTTGCAACCCCTTCACAGGGTGGACGTGATTCTGAATGCATATTTATCTGGAATTTAAATTTCCTGTTGTATTCACAGAAGTGACAGTAATAAAATGCAGTCGATTACCCATGAACGCCTGAACGCACACCTCAACCCAACATTAACGTACAAACATTGTGAATGTCTGCCTACATGCAGGGTTTGATGGAGATCTGGTCGGATGACAGCTGGAACTGTTGTCATTACCGGAGGAATTCTCGCAACGGTGATACTCCTGTGTATCATAGCAGTGCTTTGTTACTGTAGGCTCCAGGTAAGGACTGAATCCCAGATAACACATGGTCACGAGGAAGCAGACATTTTACACAGGTTGCAATCGTTGCTATAGGTTTAATGAAAAGCAATACTGGAATGCTAATTTTAGTACATTTTTGTGGATGCAAGTAAAATACCATTGTGCCTGACTATCAGCCTAAATAGAGCCTCACTGCTTACTGACACGGCCAGACATCCAAAGCTAAATAACCTGAGAAGGGGACGCACACAAAACAATTGAATTATTAAAACAGAGCATCAAATAAGAATGGTACAAATCATGATAATGTTATTTGTTCTCAATGTTTTACATTTTATCTCATGTGCTACTGTACTTCATTGTTCCCTTTTCTCTGTCTATTCTCATGTCTCGTATTCTTCTCTTCTCTTGTCTTTCCTCTTTACTTTCTGTTTCTGTATCTTTTCTTCTTTGTCTTTATCCCTGTTTATCTATCTCTGTATGGTCTCTCTCTCACTCTCACTCTCTGTTCTTCCTGTTTATCTATCTCTGTACGGTCTCACTCTCACTCTCTGTTCTCCCTGTTTATCTATCTCTGTACGGTCACTCTCACTCTGTCACTCTCTGTTCTTCCTGTTTATCTATCTCTGTACGGTCTCTCTCTCTCACTCTCACTCTCTGTTCTCCCTGTTTATCTATCTCTGTACGGTCTCTCTCACTCTGTCACTCTCTGTTCTTCCTGTTTATCTATCTCTGTACGGTCTCTCTCTCACTATGTCACTCTCTGTTCTCCCTGTTTATCTATCTCTGTACGGTCTCTCTCTCACTCTGTCACTCTCTGTTCTCCCTGTTTATCTATCTCTGTACGGTCTCTCTCTCACTCTGTCACTCTCTGTTCTCCCTGTTTATCTATCTCTGTACGGTCTCTCTCTCACTCTGTCACTCTCTGTTCTCCCTGCTTATCTATCTCTGTACGGTCTCTCTCTCACTCTGTCACTCTCTGTTCTCCCTGTTTATCTATCTCTGTACGGTCTCTATCTCACTCTGTCACTCTCTGTTCTTCCTGTTTATCTATCTCTGTACGGTCTCTCTCTCACTCTGTCACTCTCTGTTCCCCTGCTTATCTATCTCTGTACGGTCTCTCTCTCACTCTGTCACTCTCTGTTCTCCCTGTTTATTTATCTCTGTACGGTCTCTCTCACTCTGTCACTCTCTGTTCTCCCTGTTTATCTATCTCTGTACGGTCTCTCTCTCTCTCTCTCTCTCTCTCTGTCACTCTCTGTTCTCCCTGTTTATCTATCTCTGTACGGTCTCTCTCTCTCTCTCTGTCACTCTCTGTTCTCCCTGTTTATCTATCTCTGTACGGTCTCTCTCTCACTCTGTCACTCTCTGTTCTCCCTGTTTATCTATCTCTGTACGGTCTCTCTCTCTCTCTCTCACTCTCTGTTCTCCCTGTTTATCTATCTCTGTACGGTCTCTCTCTCACTCTGTCACTCTCTGTTCTCCCTGTTTATCTATCTCTGTACGGTCTCTCTCTCTCTCTGTCACTCTCTGTTCCCCTGTTTATCTATCTCTGTACGGTCTCTCTCTCTCTGTCACTCTCTGTTCTCCCTGTTTATCTATCTCTGTACGGTCTCTCTCTCACTCTCTCACTCTCTGTTCTCCCTGTTTATCTATCTCTGTACGGTCTCTCTCTCTCTCTCTGTCACTCTCTGTTCTCCCTGTTTATCTATCTCTGTACGGTCTCTCTCTCACTCTGTCACTCTCTGTTCTCCCTGTTTATCTATCTCTGTACGGTCTCTCTCTCACTCTGTCACTCTCTGTTCTCCCTGCTTATCTATCTCTGTACGGTCTCTCTCTCACTCTGTCACTCTCTGTTCTCCCTGTTTATCTATCTCTGTACGGTCTCTCTCTCACTCTGTCACTCTCTGTTCTTCCTGTTTATCTATCTCTGTACGGTCTCTCTCTCACTCTGTCACTCTCTGTTCCCCTGCTTATCTATCTCTGTACGGTCTCTCTCTCACTGTCACTCTCTGTTCTCCCTGTTTATTTATCTCTGTACGGTCTCTCTCACTCTGTCACTCTCTGTTCTCCCTGTTTATCTATCTCTGTACGGTCTCTCTCTCTCTCTGTCACTCTCTGTTCTCCCTGTTTATCTATCTCTGTACGGTCTCTCTCTCACTCTGTCACTCTCTGTTCTCCCTGTTTATCTATCTCTGTACGGTCTCTCTCTCTCTCTCTCACTCTCTGTTCTCCCTGTTTATCTATCTCTGTACGGTCTCTCTCTCTCTCTGTCACTCTCTGTTCCCCTGTTTATCTATCTCTGTACGGTCTCTCTCTCTCTGTCACTCTCTGTTCCCCTGTTTATCTATCTCTGTACGGTCTCTCTCTCACTCTGTCACTCTCTGTTCTCCCTGTTTATCTATCTCTGTACGGTCTCTCTCTCACTCTCTCACTCTCTGTTCTCCCTGTTTATCTATCTCTGTACGGTCTCTCTCTCTCTCTCTGTCACTCTCTGTTCTCCCTGTTTATCTATCTCTGTACGGTCTCTCTCTCTCTCTCTCTCTGTCACTCTCTGTTCTCCCTGTTTATCTATCTCTGTACGGTCTCTCTCTCTCACTCTGTCACTCTCTGTTCTCCCTGTTTATCTATCTCTGTACGGTCTCTCTCTCTCTCTCACTCTCTGTTCTCCCTGTTTATCTATCTCTGTACGGTCTCTCTCTCACTCTGTCACTCTCTGTTCTCCCTGTTTATCTATCTCTGTACGGTCTCTCTCTCACTCTCTCACTCTCTGTTCTCCCTGTTTATCTATCTCTGTACGGTCTCTCTCTCACTCTCTCACTCTCTGTTCTCCCGGTTTATCTATCTCTGTACGGTCTCTCTCTCACTCTGTTCTCCCTGTTTATCTATCTCTGTACGGTCTCTCTCTCACTCTCTCACTCTCTGTTCTCCCTGTTTATCTATCTCTGTACGGTCTCTCTCTCACTCTGTCACTCTCTGTATCTCTCTCCTGTGTTTTTTTCCCTTACCCATCTCTCCCTCTGTCTCCCCCAGTATTACTGCTGTAGGAAGAATGAGTCGGAAGGGGACACAGGCTCCGGCTCTCAGCCGCAGTTTGCCTGCAATGCCTGCAGCGCTCCGGGCGTGGACGGGATGGCCGTCACCCCCCTCTCCCTGTCTCCCGACCCCGCCCCGCCCCGCAACTACTGCCCCACCTGCTCGCCCTACAGCTCGCCCTTCTACATCCGCACCACGGACGAGATGCGCAACGGCGGCGAGCGCATCACCTACATGCCCACGCACTACGAAAACCCGTCACTGTCTCTCACCCTCTCCTCAATGCACAGCGCCCCGATGAGCTCCCGCAACCCGCCGGACTTCTACACCAACACGCGGGCCATCAGCACCGAGGTCTGACCTGCGGACTCTTGAGAAACACCCACCCGTGGTCCCGGCCACAGAACCCCTGTCTCTCTGTCTGTTGTCTGTACCAGTTTAGAGTAGATGGCGGCAGAGTGTCTGTAAATCCCTGAGGACTGTTCCCGAGATGTCTGGAGCCCCAGGCTCAAAACTTACCCCGTCTCTTCACCTCTCACTGGATCCCAATAAATATGTGACATTTTGAAAATACAAATATTTAGAACAATGTATGAGGGCTAATTATACTGTTGTTGTACCTGTACCCACAACTTGTGGTTTGTCTTATCTGCTAACGAGAATGAAAAAAAAAAGAATATGTGTACTTTTGGTCAGGCACAAAAGAAAATAATATTTGTCTTTTGAATATGGGAAGAATAGTCCAGAGTGATGCTATTTTTTTCAATCAGTATTTTTAACCTAATAGTGAGGCGGTGAGCAAAACTGTACAAAGTCAACATTTCAGAGCTTTCTCTATGCAAGTACTGTACATTCACACCCAACACATGGAGAGAAACAGAGAACAGGAACCAAGCAATGCAGCTATCTGCTTTACCTGTCTTTGTCTGCTGTTTATTATAATACTGAAGGAGAGCTAAGATAGGGAACTAAGAACTAAGATTGAAAGGACACCAATGGTTTCAGTCACAGAGAAGATGTCTGTTGGGATGTTGGAGTATGAAGCAGCTATTGGAGGAGAGTTTCTCTATCTGGTTTTTGAGGGTAACAATTCTGTTCTCCCTGGAGACTCATAGGCTAGTTTGTAGCCTCAAACGTCTGATGCTGCCAGGATTTCTTGAGACAGATCACTGGAACTAAAAACGAAAAAAACTTTAGAATATCTTGATCTTATCTATCTTGATAGTGATGCAAAAAAGTCTAAAATATGATAAAAATGCATTTAGAGAATTTGTATCCATTCATTCTGTAATTTATTTGATTAATTGATACGTGAATGACTTTGGGAACAGTCAATATGCATTTTGAAGTGGGAGTGTGGTCATTTTGGGAAAGACGGAGTTTGACTGAGGTGTAGTTTGTGCCATACGGAGGGAGTACTCTCTTTATTCTCTCTTTACTCACTTAGTTCTTGAAGTAGACTTCATATATTCACTTTTTTCCTCACTGTCTACGTGTTCATTTGAATTTAAAATGAAATAGGAATGTCTGTATTCATTTACTTTTGACTTTGTGTTTTATCGATGCACCTTCTAAAGTGATATTAGACAATAATGCTTGCAATACGTACGTTATTATTTTTCCCTTTCCCTGTTTTTCTAGTATAGGATGTGAAGAACATTTTTTTAATATCTTGGCTGGAACAGCAAAGCAAAAAAAAGAGAAGTAAAATAAAGTGACACTAATAATACTATTGATATTAATTATAGTAGTGTTCTAAGAATTGATTTCCCCTTTTCCTTGCAGTTTTCAGGAACCCACAACTCGCCACCCCACAAAACTGTCATGTTACTGTCATGTTTGACCACATAGTAACTACTTATCAACATTCAACAACCTTTCCCCATAGTTCTTGGCTATTCAAGGCAACATGTTACATAAAATATAAACAGCTGTTAATCAATTCATTCAGATGCCCATTCAGTGTCCAATTTTAGGACCTTAGCTCATTGTATTCTTGCAAGACACTGTTTGCCTGTAGCTCGGTTGCAAACTTTATGTCACATAAAATCAGCTGGCATCTATTTCTTTGTTTTTTTTTTTTTTTGTTTTTTTTTAAAGGATGAACTGTATTTTTAAAGGTTATATTATTCAAAGATAAAAAAACACACACATTGGAAATTCCCACTTATTTCACGAATGTTTCCTTTTGAAGACCATTAAATATTTATAACTGCAACTGCTTTTGTTGTCTTGCCTGACATCTTACTTTGAAATGGTATGCATGTATAAATACTTTGTCAGATATCTGTGTTCCCCTTCATAAAGACCTCCTGAGATATGAAGTGATTAGTATATGAACCATAGTAGGAATATTAGTTAGCTCTTCAGTGTTGTGTCTACGTGAATAAAGGAAAGGTCAGTGTAGGGTACAGGTCCGGTATTGCATATGTGGATTGTTCTGGGTGACTTTTGGAATGGAGAACCATGTTAATATGGCCCAACTGAACCAAGTACAACCGTACAGTGGGTTGCATGCTCAGAAAATATAGTTTTCCAAAAAATCTGAGAAGTAAACCATTAAGGAGTAAATAAACATGGGGTATGTAGTAGTAGAAAGACAAACAGAGCGTTCAGGCATTGTTTGCATGCTATTTAACCATTTATTAATACATTCTTTTGACAGGGAAATTTATTTTTCATTGTTAATTTACATTTTATTCCATACATGTTCTCCATAATCATAATACATACTAAGAAATTTAAGGAGACTAATAAGAGAAATCCAAAATGTTACAAAATATTGCAGGTGGCGGAACATTGATAGATAAGCAGTGGGGTTGGTTGAAAAATTATTCCTGGTGTGAGAAAACTCTTGGTTCTACTTTCTAGGAGGACATTCTAATTAATAGCCTACATACTTTTTTGCAGTCATTATGAAAACTAGGTGAATTAATAATAATAAAACCCCATTTTAATTTTAGTTATTTTCATATATTAGAATCCATATATATGACCTGGCTTGTTGAGCGCGCAAGCAAAATTTAAAGACACATCCCTAATCTGAATAAATTACATTCTCGCAACCTGTAAATAAAGGTGCGTGCTCGTTCTCGTGCCTTGCGGCCAGAACTTTGGCGGTGGTGACGTCTGTGCGCCGCGTGGACGCGCTTAGGATCGAAGAGGTGGCGGATGGGAATTTGTGTCGGTGGGCAATGAACTGACTGACTGCGGCTCAGCTGACACTCTCACGTCCGGAGGCGTACACTCTAAACAAGTAAGTTCTTTTTAGTACCCCGAGACAATGAAATAAAAGAAAAGAACAAAATAAATAAATAAATAAACATATTTATGCAGTCAAATTTATCTCACTGCTTATATGGAGTTGTTATATTGAAAATTGTAACGCAGTTCTTACCGAGCTAGCAGCCCTTTGAGTGTGTTGCTAAACTGTTTTGAATTGTTTTTACGCCTTAGCCTAGCCGAACCAAGCAAGCTAACAAGCTGGCTAACCACTTCCTGTCACCGACTCAAGCACTGCTCCACCTATATTGCTAACACACACAGTAGACAGTGCTAAGTTTAGTTGATCCAACATAATTTTGCAGGTGCTTGTTATTGCTTGCTGAAACGACTTCTTGTTTAGGTAAATATCTAGCTAGATGTCAAGTTAGCTAGCTACATGTTTTGTGCTGTCTTGTTTACTCTCCCTAGCTAGATGAATAGCTGGCTAGCGTATTGTGGCACGTTTCCTTCCTGTCTGGCTAACTAGCGATCTAGATTGCCTGTGGGCTTGCTAGCTAACTTAGCTAGTCTTTCTCAGAGATGTGATCACGCTCCTGTGTTTTTCCAACAGTTAAGTTACACAGTAAGGCAGCTAATTCCTTTGCAAGCTAAACTAAGTGCTTAAAAATATACTAATACTCAAGGCTTAAAAAAGAGGACTCTTACGTTTAAACGCAACGTCGTTAGTTGTAGTTAAGAATAAGAAACGACGCAAGGAAACAAGGAAGACTTTGGATGAGAACTCGCATCTCTGTGTTCTTCTTGACAGGTTTGTAACTGCAATAGCTATCACTGCTAACACAGCTAGCTAACTTACTTTTTAATGTACGACATTCGCTGTATGATTGCGAGCGAGCTTTTTAATCTTGGCGACAGGATTCTTGGATTTTTTAATTGAGAATGCAAAAATATTGATTGTTCTTGCTGTTTCGGCTTTAATCTGCGTTCTGTATTACCCTGTTAGCAGTCGGCAGTAGCCGTGAAGTTTGAAGCGACTGCAGCTATTCCTAGCTAACTATATGATTAACGTTAGCTAGCTAGATTAGCATTCACAAGCATAGTCAGTTAACTTATTTTACCAACAGCTGATGATGTGACGTTTCGCGAAAGCACACGTGTTTATTTCAGTCAGGAGCAAATGTAAATTTGATCTTGACTGCTGGATACTACTTTGACAGTTTCCCAGACAGTCGTCAGAAAAGTCTAATAGCTGAGTGCTCACTCCCTTTGTAGAAGAGGGGAATAAATTACAGCAAAACCGGCAGAACGGGTCTGCAACAAGAGGGCATTTAAGATCGTGTGCTTCGAGAAAAAGTAGAATGATACTTTGGCAAAAATATGCTCATAGTATTGTTTTCCAACAAAACACAGGTAGCACGTGACAGACATCCATAAACATTGTTTGTTCAATTCTTGTGCCATGAACATGTATTCATTGTACAAGCCATTGGGAGTTAGTTGTAAATAAAGTGTTGCTAGTACAGTGTTTATTAACAGTGATATTGGATAGCTCGTTTCCATCGGAGCACTTTCATACAAGCTATTAAGCATGTGTACTGTCCGTAGTCACTGGGTTACAGAATAGGTCAGTATTCAGTTCTGCAGTGTCCAGCAACAGGGTGTGTCCTAGCCCAGGGTAAGCTGGCAGGAGCAGGGACTGTTTTAGCTACTGCTTGGGGTGGCCTCTTTCTCCACTGTCCCTTGGAACAGATGTTGGTGGAGAGTGATGTCATGGCTGGTGGATATGCCAGGCTGAGAACAGTTGTAGAGCTGCACACTCAAACTTTAGAGCGTTCTTTCCATGAAAGCACCAATCGCCTGCTCCAGGGTTTGGGATGCAGTTTGTCCGCTCACCAATTAGAGGTAAGCTCCGCCTGACTGGCGGCACTCTGTTGTGGTCCTGCACAGCTTAGCTACCACTTTGTTGGACAGAAGTAATCAACTGGAGCACGGCGCGGCAGTGTGGCATACTTTGTTAAGGACCTGGGTTTGCATGTCCAAGGGTGTAGGTTCAATTCCTAGGTGGGACACTGCCCTTGTACCCTTGAGCAAAGTCCTTAACCCAAATTTCTTCAGTAGGTATCCAGCTGTATAAATGGATTGTATGAATAAAAAATGTACATTTGTCTAGATAAAGAGTCTATGCTAAATACATCAAATGTAAAAAGTAGCATCAATGGATTGGATAGATTTTTGTGTTGGTCAGAAAACAGGGTGTTTGACGTCAGCCGCAAGCAGTGTTTTGAGTCAAACTCATTACCAAACTTGCTTTCTGACCAAAAGAGCTTGTTGGCAATGAAGACTTTAAAAAAAAAAAAAAAACATAGATGCTACTTTTTACGGGAACACTCGGCAGAGAGCTTACAGTTGTAATGAATATGGTGGTATTGGTATTTTGAACCTTGCTGTGAAGGAAAAACCGTGCCACGTCTTAGTTATCCACACACGGTTTAGGTGTGTCATCATGACTTGAGCTTGTGGCAAGAAGGGGTGGCTGTATGATGCAAGGAGGTTGTTTCTTCTGGAGCGAGCAGCCAGTGTGCGTGGTGACTTTTGTCCACACAACCTTGTTAAGTTTATCACATTGACTACAAGAGTCAGAATGCATTGTCTCAATTACTTCCTGTTTTTTTTTTATGTAGGCCTAGGTGATAAACTGAGCTTTGTGTGCATTATCATTTATCAACTGTTTGGTCTTCAATAATGAGAAGGCACTTTCCCAAGGAGGCTTAATGCATAGTTGATGTAGAGGTCAGTGAGAACATGCTTTGTCCAAACAGTCTTCTTGTAAGTCTTCATTGTCTTCTTGTACAGTAAAACTTGGCTCGGTAAAAATAATAAAGACTGTACTTTTTTTTTGCTATTTTCAAAGAAGTGAAATTGCACGTTTCTTGTTTGCCAGGGTTTCTGCAAAGACAGGCTATGAACTGTAATGCATTATTGACTACCATAAGTGCACATAGAACTTACATATTGAAAGGATATTCTGGAAAACAATTTGACAAATGTTTAAAAGGAATATCAGCTTAAAAATAAAAATGCTATCAGGAAGCACTCGGCAGACAGTTTACAAGGTAGGAAAAACTTTCTGTTACTTTTTCCACTGTTTCCTTAATTTCTCTTGTTGAGATGGCTTGGAATGTTAGGGGATACACAGCGAGAAAAAGAGGGAGCCAGCCTAACAGCCTAGTGAAATTGAATTGAGATTCAAAGATTATCCCATATAATGATGCATTAGGCTTGCAGTCATGCACATGTCCATGCATGAGTGCTAATTGGGAATAATTACTGTATTATCACAATGAATGAAAAAAATCGTATAAACACGATCAGCTGAGGCTGACTGTATAATAAAGGTAGGGCTGGTAAATCACAGGGAAATTTCACTCCGTTATGAGTTTGCTTTGTCTCGTTCCTCTTTTTTCATCCATATTTGGAAACAAATTCATCAAAGGGTATGCCAAAGCATATAGTACAATTTTCATATTTTCCACTACCAGCTGATTCAAGATGTGTAATGTGCTAAGTTCAGAGCAAGCACCCAGTACACAATAGGCCTAAATAACCCATTATATGAAGCCATATTTAATTTGTATTGGGAAAATTGAAACGGAAACTTCCGTCTTGTGTTTCAATAAGTGCTCGTGAAAAAGATTAGGTTGAATAACACGCTTGTATAGTCTGTAATTTGTGACCTGCATACTTCTAGGCTATATCCTTATTAACGAGTTATGTGTGTGCGGCCTCCACGCCATAGAGGAACAAATGTGATTTGTGCACCTACCTTAGGAATTTAGTACATGACACTGCCTTTATTAAGCATGTCCGAATAGCTGGTCACTTAAGAGCGTGCGTTCATTTTTCTGTTCTCCGTTGTGTAGTTCAAGTAATTGAATAAGTGTGATGTGGCCACATGACTGGGGCCAGTTCCAGCAGGAAGACAAGGCTAACAAAGTCAGGGTTCTGTGTGAGGCCTTTTTGTCCCTGCGTGCTGATCTGAGGGTCAAGGAGCACCCAGTTACGGGCACTGCACATATTCCGCTTCCTCAGGGTTATTTGGAAAAACGCAGTCTGTACAACACATTAACAAAGCAGTTTTTCCAAGCCGAGCTCCTAGTCGATAAAACAAATCCCCAGGAATCCAACTGTTATCAGTGCATCATCAGCCCAGAGAAGTCCTCAGAATAGCTCATTCGAAAATGTGCAGCACCGAATCTACAGTATTTCCCGACATTTCCTAAGAGTATTTTTTAAAATAATGATCACCGACTTAGGAGCCAATGAGTGCAACCGAAGAGCAATGCAGCTGAGCTGAATCCATGTCAGATTCCCGTAATGTCAGTGTTGTAACTTAAGCTTGATGTGACATCAGCACTGTCAGCTGTTTTACTCTTGTGCTCAGACTTGTAGGTCCAAACCTACGGCCTTATATTCAGCTCTGTATGACCCTGAAGTTGCAGATGAGCGGGGAATTGCACCTTGTTATGTCCTCCTCGGCGGTTTAATGACGGTGACTGCGGCGGTACTTTGAGTCTCGGAACACTTGGTTCTTCTAGTATTTAAAGCCACCTGGTATGTCACCCCTTTGCTCTTAATGCAGATAAAAGTGTTTGACCTATTTTTGAGGTAATTGGGTGAAGGTGGTTAATTCGTCTCAATTTCCTGTAACACAAAAGTTGGTCTTTATGTGTGCGCATGCGTGATCAGTAATTACGTGTGTGTGTGTGTGTGTGTGCCCCCAATTGTGTGCGTGTGTGTGTGTGTGTGTGTGTGTGTGTGTGCGCCCCCAATTGTGTGTGTGTGTGTGTGTGTGTGTGTGTGTGTGTGTGTGTGCGCGCGCGCGCGCGCATCTCTGTGTGTACCTGTGTGTATGTATGCATGTGTGTGCGCATATGTGTGCGTGTGCGTGTGTGTGCAAGGTGCAGCAGCAGTGGGCCGAGCGCAGTGCTGTGGAGGGGGAGAGTGCTCCAGGCTACCATGGATGACAGGTCCTCTCTTGGCAAAGTGAGCGGCTCCACAGAATCCGTGTCGACCGTCACCAGCGAGGAGTTTGTGCTGGTGCAGCCGTCAGCCGGGGGGTCCCCCTCCTCCTCCGAGGGCAAGCCGAGACTCAAGGTGCTCCGCAGACTGAACACGCACGCACGCACGCACGCACGCACGCACGCACGCACGCACGCACGCAACATTTTGCTTTGGTGAATTTTCCCATTGAAACCTGCTATCTTTATGGATGATGTCCTCAGATGTCCTGGAATGGGAGCGAGCAGCTACAGAGAGCAATGGAGGAGGTGCTGCAGGATGAGGAGAAGAGGGAAGAAAGCAAAGGAGAGGACCCCCTGGCCGCAGAGACGCCCATGACTCCCCTCCCAAACAAACACACTCCAGGCCTGGTCTTGGACCCCTCCCCTGCAGGTAAACCTTTATCTCAGATTCTACGTTCTATCTGCAGGGTAGTAAAATCACTCATGACCAGCAGATAAAGCCGAGCACACACAGTCGAACATTTATAAATCCTAAGCAGGTGTTCTGAAAGTTTCTGTTGCACAATTGTCGGGGCTGACATACCACAGGAGTTTAGAGTTTGGTCACTTGTAGTATCACATCCTGTGTAGGGCTGCAGTTGTTTCAGTGGTTATGACAAGGTTGTATTTTCTTGTTTGCTTAGAGGTTTTAAAAGCATTATATTAGTATAGGATGTACAAAATCAAACAATTCGTACCAAGCTCTGGAGCTTTTTCCTTTGACCTGTTGTGTGTCTGTTGTTTATCACGGTAGGCCTCTGAAGGTCTTTTGAATAAATGCCCATGCTCTGGTTACGGCTAAACCAGCTCCTCATCCTCTGGCCCCGAGCAGATAGGATTTTTGCCTTGGTGCCCCTGTCTGTCCTTCCACCGTTTCTTGTTGTTGTGGCTCTGCGGGAAACGGCTTGTCGGAAACAGCTGCTCACACTTCATGCCGTTGATTGGCGCTGCAGCCTCTCTTAAGCACAGCTTGATAATCTTGACACTGAACATGAAACATTGAGCATTTCTGGTGAAAAATATCTGGCTGGCTTGAATGCAGTTATCATTGTTTATAAGCACCAACTGTAACACCCAACCAATATATTGGTGCTCGCGTGACAAGTTTCAACAGCAATCATGGTGAACGCTTTTTATTGAGGCTCAAATTGGAATTTCCAGTTTTATTTGATGGCGCACAATCGCTCCAATGAAACCTGTCGACTGAACCCTTGCGCCCCTGAGCGATGCTTCGGCTAACCGTGTGACACCCTATGGGACTCCAGGGAGGTACACTCCCCACCCCCATTCATTACTCATTTTAGTATTTTCTTGCCCATTGGTCGTTAAATAGACTGCTCGTTATTGAGAATACATTTTTAACGTTGGGCACGTTATACTGGTATACTGAAACTGAATTAGTGTCTCCAATAGTAAATGAAACAGGATGCATCTAAATATATTAATCTAAGCATATATTTACATCCGTTTCCATACTGGGGTAGTGACAACCACTATCTGAAATGCAAACTGTGTTTTTACAGTGAATTTCAGCTTTGTCCCATACACAAATCCAGATGTGAAATGTGAAATTTGACAGTGACCTTTTAAAAAGCCCATAGGTGTTTTGCTTACTGTTTGGGTTCCTATGTTGAATGTGGGGTGTCAGGGAGAATCTTTACACAAACCGGGGGTGACCCTGACCCTCTTTTCCTCTACACACTTCCTCACCGGAAGTGCTGTTCACTAAAGCCGACCGAAAGGCACCGAAAGGCCTGGAGTCTGACAGGACTCATTTTTTGGGGTTCCCCAGGGTATTTTAACCCATATCGCCCCCGATGAAAAGCTCACGCGGGCTTCCCTTCGGCTGAGGGCTGCCGGTTTCAGCGAGCTGCCGTCATCGTCCGACACCCCGGGGATTTCCACCTTCTTATTTAGAGTTCATTAAGCTAAATTAAGTTTCTTGTGTTTATTTTCTAAACAAACATTTAAGATGCGATTATCAGTTGTGTTTATTATGGCATTGTAATCGCTGTGCTGTTGATTCCATTAGCAGAGAACACACCTGTGGCTCTGCGGCTCTTGCTGATCTTAATTGTTTTAAATGAGACTTCTTCAGCAATGCGCAGCTTCTGGCCTGACTTATCAGATCTTCAGTCGTCTCTACGGAGGAAAATGAGGGTTGTTAAAACATTCCACGTATATCCACAAATACAAAAGTAAAAGTCATTATGGTGGCTAATTGCAGTGCCAGAGATCATTATTTTCAGAATTCATAATAAAGCATGCCATGTTCACCGTACTGTAGTAGGTGAACCATTGAATCATAGTGAGATGCAATATCATAAAAAATATATAGCTGCAAAGCAGCGACTGCACGGGGTCCAAGCAAAAGGTTGTAATTTTGTTGCAATCATGTTACATTGGTTTCCTTTTACAATCGAGTCTCGGAAGGTATACGTGAGACACGTAGCTGCATGACATGAGTGTCTAAACATGAATATGTATAAAAGGTCAAACTGTTTTCAGACCACCACCTTCAGTTAATTCTGGGTAAACTGAATCATTTGAGAAGACATTCATGAAAGAGACCTTCAATCTGAGGCAATGCCTAGATATTAACTCAAAAAATTTATTTTAGTGTTTCCTACCCCATTAATGTGAAAATAAGATTTGTAGATGTGAAAAGCATAAGAAAGCGCATGTTGTGTTGTCGAAAATAAACATGACATTTGGTACCCGGTGGGATTTGAACCCGGGTCTCCCACATCGAAGGGCATCGCTCTAACCACAATGCCATCGCAGATGTTGTATGGTACGGGGAGAATTATTGGAGGGTATGGAGCATTTTTGATGAAGAATTTGGCAGGAAAAAGAATAACTTTATTAAAACTTTATTTGTTTCACTCATTTAAGTACTAGTGAAACTGTGAATAGTTAATATAGTAAAATCTGTTTGCCTTTGCAATAATGTGAAAAGAACATTATTAAGTGTGAAAAGCATAACAAACTGTGCATTGTTTTCATCGAAAAGAAAAGTAACCTATGGTGGGGATTGAACCCGGGTCTCCCGCATACCAAGCCATTGCTCTTACCACTAAGCCATAACAGATAACCTGTGGCTGCCCGGTGATTGATCACGACACATAATTTTCAATGTTTAAAACACAACAATGATTTTTCATGAAGGGAAATGGTAATAGCATTTCCAAAATGGCGGCCAATCCAAGATGGCAGTGACATATATGGGACATATATATGTTCCAGATGAGGAAATTGATCACTACAGCAAGTTTTAAATGTCTAAAAAATAATGGTGATTTTTTTATGAATTTATGAATTTAAAAAATATATATTATGCTCTATAGCGCCACCATTTGATTCTATTGAGCCAATACTTTAGAGTTTGGCTCATAAGGTCAGTGCAAGTATAGAAACCAAATTGTATTAATATCCATTGAAGAATTGAAGAGTTATTAGTGTTTTTGTGACTAGCCACGCCCACAACAGTTTTTATTAGCTTACTGCGATCAGGATATTTGGAAAATCAGGAAAAACGTTTTGTGATTCTTTAGAGAATCGTGCCGTGAACAAAAGGTGTGAGTTGCATGTTGATATGTCAAATGGTCTCGGATTGAGTTCGATTTTATAGGTTTTTCACAAAATGCTAATTTGCAAAAGATCCAATATGGCAGACCTCATTGGTCCTAATGGCAAAGTTATTTGCCACGAACCAAGGAATTTGACGCAAAAAATTTTTTGAAGATAGGCTAAACGGTTCAAAAGTTATAGACCAAAAAGATTATAGAATTTCACTTTGTCTCTATAGCACCACCATCAGGTCAATTGGGTTGGAATTCGCTGTACATGTGTCCTGTCGCAGTGTCTACGTGTGTGCAAAGTTTCAGCAAAAGTTATCATGTGGTTTTGCTGCAATTGTAACAAATGTGGGAATAATAATAAAACCAGCAAAAACAATTGGGTTCCAGCACTACGTGCTTGGACCCCTAATAATTACTTAATTATTCACCACAATTTGCTGTTATGTAAACGGCATGTTACCAGGATATGGTTGTGGCTTACATCTTGTTCAGTCATGCAAGTAGATGGTAGTTGTTGATAAAAAACTGTTGACACAGATTAAGCAATGTGCAGTTGGTGCTGAAATACAATGTGCACGGTATAAACTGAAACTATTTCATGATCATGGCTCATGTTAGGAATTTTTTTTATTTACCTTTTTAACAAAAGAAGTTTCTACTTGGTCTGTGCGTTTGTGAAACTGGTTTCCAGGTGAACGGCATCAAACGATGTCTTTTCATGAAAGCGATTAATGCTCGGTGGTAGGCACAGAGGTGTATGACTGGATTCACTATCGTTTCCTCAATACATGGAAACCAGGGCACACCACCAGGAATGCGTGAAGCATGTGGTAAATTATTGGCAGACAGTGGGCTAAAGAAAATTTTATATTTATCTTTATTTCGGAGATAAGATACTACTGTCCTTTGAAGAACTTATGGCAAGATGTAGTATTCCCCAAAATAATTTTCTAAGCGTCTACAGCCGATAAGATTTATAGCCACAAAGCAGGATCTTTAGAGCAGTCCCCTTTGACTACTTCTGTATGATAAGGTATGTTGCTGTCTGCATTAAGGAGTCTTTTGAGCTCAGCTCCTGGTGGGAAGAGAAGAAGAGATTTCATTTAATGATAAAAAGAAAGCTAAAAAACAATTGTGCAAAGCTTAAAAAAAGAAAACAAAAAAAAAAGAAAACTTGATTTATATTGATTGATATTTTGTTGCTGTTTGATGAGACTTATTTAACTGACGGTATTGTTCTTTTAAAACTCAATAAATGCATTGTTAAAAAAAAACAGAGAGATGCAGATTGTGACAAATGGAGGGAAACTAAAGCAAAGCCCTCGGGGCTTTCCTGAGATGGGCTGAGAGTACCCAACGATTCCCTGTAAAATTCTCCAGGGTATTTTAAGGTAATTTTTCCTGACTGATGAATTCACACACGATTAGCCTTACCAAGGTCAAAATAAATGGGGGGCAATTAAGAAAATAGTCCAGCATGAATATTGCAGTTACTTACGTTGTAACTTATTTTGGTCGTCAAAACTGGGTTGTTCAATGTGAAATCTGGCACATTTTTCATCTGACGTTTAGACGACCTCTGAGGCAAATGCTTATGATCATGCACATTCTTAGTGTAGTGTTAACGCTTTCCTATTGCCCCAGTAGGTTCGATAATGAAGTTCATGCTGAATGCATTTATTTATATTCTGTCCTCTGTGTCTTATGCAATTCTCCATGGAGGAAATATCATTGAAACATGCGAGTCTGCTCAGGTCATGTGACATTGGCAGTGAAGGAAACGCTGTGGAAACGCACAGGTTCACTCTCACAGTTATTAACGTGGGTCGACCCGCATTATGTACTATATAACCGTGAGAGTCAGGATCCACAGAGTGCGTTTTCTGAAGAAAAGAATACTTTATCACTTAAACTGTCGTACGTGCCCTGGCTATGTGCCCCCTTTCTGTGGTCAAACATGATCCTATGCCAGGGGTAGGCAACCCTGTTCCTGGAGTGCTAGAGATGGTCCTGGTTTTTGCTCCATCCAAACCTATAACTACGTAACTGGATTCATTTGAATTAATCGGTTTTAGTGAATGCAGGTGACCATGTGCTGGAGGCACTCGGTGTTTCTCCATTCAGAATGTTCGGGCTCAGACAATGAATCATCCGTCAAACTCTTGTGATCAAGCTCAGATGGAACAAAAACCAGAAACGTCACCTGCATTCCGGGACCAGGGTCGCCTACCCGCTGTCCTATGCCGTATGTCCACCGTATGGACCTGCTGAACCCGCCCGGTCACGAGAATGCCCCCCCCCCCCCCCCCCCCCCGCACAGAGACCTTGGCGTGCCCGGCGGGTGGGCGTTCGGTCCAGGAGGAGGACAGCGTCCAGTTCAGCAAGCTCTCGTACCTGGGCTGCACCTGGGTGAAGGCCCCCCGCAGCGAGTCCGAGGCCCAGAAGGCCATGTCCACTCTGAGGGCGGAGAGCGCCGTGCCCATCCCCGTCACCCTCTACGTGCCCAACGTCCCCGAGGGCTCCGTCAGGTCAGTCGAGCACCGTCGCCCTCACCCGTGGGGGGGACAGCGCCTTTATTCGCGCGCGGTTTTAGTTCTTTCCTGACAATGGCCTGCCCCTCAAAAGGGCTGTGCGTTTTTATAGCTTACAGCCATCAACTTTATTGATTATTGTGAGGTAGTTGGTACAACAAACGACACTATTCTCAAAACAGAGATGTTGCACCATCCAAAATTGTTTCATGGGTGTATGAGCTCTAGTTTCATTTTAGATATAATATAAATATATATATATAAAATCTAATTCAGCATGATTAACACAATCACATTATTGCTGCTTGTTGACCACAGTTTTATGTTACCATGGGCATGCCTGCCTATTGCATGTTTTTGTTCAGGCCTGCAAAATTTTTTTAAATCTTAGGACTGTATGTACACGGGTACATGCATTTGCGTTATAAGATATAGAACAGAACATGTTTGCATGATTTTAAAATCTAGCATGTTGCAGTCTGTAAACTTTCTCCATGCTGTCTGAAGCAACGAAAGCACAGCAGTAACCTCCCTTTCTCTGCTATGCTGCGGGGCAGGATTGTGGACCAGGCGTCCGGGACGGAGATCGCTACATTCCCCATCTACAAAGTCCTGTTCTGTGCGCGGGGTCACGAGGGATCTGTGGAAAGCGACTGTTTCTCTTTCACCGAGAGCTACCGCAGCAGCGAGGACTTTCAGATCCACGTCTTCTCCTGCCACATCAAGGAGGCTGTGAGTCTCGCCACCAGCACGTGCTTTTTCAGCGTAGATGAAGACCTGGGTATCGCCTAGGAAACCTGAGAACGGGGAAGTGTGCTTGTCGGTAGGAAATAGGTAGTTTGAATCTGAGGGACACTGTAGGATTTGTTATTATTACTTTAACATTATATATTATTATAGCATTAAAAACAGTGTTAATATTACTGCAGACACCCTTACCTAGGGACTCCTGCCATATAAGACTGAACTATAGTACTGGTTATAATACTGGTTGTAGTGGAGGCAGAAGGTCCAGTTGAAGCACTGGTAGTCACTGATAGTTCTGTGGCAGTGCGCTGAGCTTTTCCCCACCAATTTTAGACCCGCCTTCTTTCCCTCCCTCTTTTCTACCTCCAGGTTAGCCGGATATTGTACAGTTTCTCCACAGCGTTTCGGCGCTCCTCCAAACCTGCACCGGATGTCAGAGACCCCGCAGCGCCCCTCACCCCTGACAGCGACATCTTCACCTTCACCGTCTCGCTGGAGGTGCGCGAAGATGACGGCAAGGGCAACTACAGGTAGGGCCAGTCTGTGCAATCCCACACTGCTTTAGGGCAGCTACTGAGCACTGCCGAGAGGCTCTTATCCTACCAATCAATGACACTCTTAAACTTCACCGCAGGCCCACAGCAGTTATTATTCATATCACCAAGGCTATTGTTTTTACCTCGGTTCTGAAATGATCATTAGCATCTATCACGACTGAACCAGCTTTGCACTGAACAGATGGCAGACAAAAATTGTCTGTTAACTCCAGAACTGCCAAGACATACCTTTACTAGGCAGAGAGTACCAAAAACCCATTCATTTAGTAAATTACATGATATACGAATTTTAAAGAAACACTTTTTATATAATAATGCAAATATGGCTGCGTCACAAGGACGGAAAGCTGAAAGATGTGCTATTTTGAAAGTTGTAAGTAAAAGGAATATTTGAGAAAACAACTTTCAAAGTTCAGACAGGGATTGTGAAATCTGCTTGGCAACCATATATTTACATTAAAAGTAGTCTTACTGAATTACTTCAAATAAACACTGCCTGGCCAAAAAACAAGTTGCACAATCTAATATTTCGTTGGACCGGCTTTAGCTTTGATTACGGCGCACATTTGTCGTCGTCACAACATTTATTTCCGTCCGGAGTTGCATTCATTTTTGGCCGAGATCTTGTATTGACGACGGGAGAGTCGAACCACTCCGTAAAGTCTTCTCCAGAGACTTTCAATGGGGTTAAGGTCAGGACTCTGATGGCCAATTCATGTGTGAAAATGATTCCTCATGCTCCCTGAACCACTCTTCCACAATTTGAGCCCGCTGAATCTTGGCATTGTCGTCCTGGAATATGCCCATTGATGGGATAACCTGGTTATTCAGGTACTCAGCTGACTTCATTTTATTGCTGCATAATGTTGCTGAGCCTAGACCTGACCAGTTTAAGCAACCCCAGATCATAACACTGCCTCCAGAGGCTTGTACAGTGGGCACTATGCATGACGGGTGCAACGGCAAATTTCTTTTTGGCTAGGCATTGTATTATGGCATACTTCTAGAACAATAACATATACACTATATTTAGGGAGAATTATTGTGTGCCTCCAGACAATAAATAATTACATTTGAACTCAAAATTTCTACATCATTTCCTGTTTATCAAGCATGCTTTGAGCGGTTGAATATACCCTTATCCAGTTGATCCGCCATAATTCAATGAACGTACATACGGAAGCCAGCAGCACAGTCACTATGAATGTGCAGTTTGCGGGTGACTCTTAAACAGTTGTGGTACTCATGTTGTTCATTTCGCTAAAGGCGCCCGTGCCTATAGCAACATACTTTTGCATCATAGCCCCTGATGCCACAAGAGCCCAGCCTCACTGCAAAAAAATATTTATTTTTATTAATAAATAAATATTTATTTAGTAATATTTATTTGCATTTAGGTAGCTTCAACATAGAAAATATGAATTTATATTTGCTTGTGCATGTATTAAACAGTATGTTATGGTACTATTTTCATAGAATTTGTCGGATAATAGTGGGGAAAAAAAGACACACAGTTTCTGTGCAGTGCTCTCAATAATGCAGTTTACACCAGCATCAAGCTTCTTTACTTTCGCCATACATATCTTGAACATTTAGTGCTCTCGTGTGCTTAGGTTACTCTCTGATGCGGTTTCCTTGCTTGATGCAGCCTTTGTACCATCATGCATTTCTGCCGCATCCAGTTAGTCAGTGAAATCTGAAACCATCGTTGGTGCCTGTGCAGTGGAAAGCCTCTTTCCTCATCCCATGGTAGAGGTGAAATGAAGTTCTCTCTATCACAATGTACTTCTCTGTCAGTGACCAAAGCACATTCATTCCGCCGTACACGGTACGTTTAATTTAGAAGAGGAAATGATCCGACTTTTGTTTATTTGAGATCCTGATTTTTGAAGTGATGCAAGAGTTTTGAAAAGTCCCATATAGACAACCGAGTGTGTTCCACAGCACTTGAGTCATTTGAATATTGAAAGACGTGTGTCATCAAACCGAGGGCCTCGACTGTGCCAGTGTTAACAAAGCGTGCTGTGGCACGTCCAAACAAATTGTTTTCTCCACACTGTGCCTTGCAGCCCGGTTCCAAAGGACAGGGACAAGCTGTACTTCAAGCTGCGTCAGGGCGTGCTGAAGAAAGTGGTGGTTACAGTCCAGCAAATGAGCAACAAGGAGCTCGGAATCGAGAGGTGAGGGGCGAGGCCCGGGGCGCGGACACGGGGGGGGCAGGAGCAGCAGAGGATCATGGGTCATGTGGGGTCAGAGTCAGGGCCATAACTAGTGGTAAACGTCACAGATGTAAATATCAGCAGTCAAATACGTCATCGGCGTCCACAAACGCTAACGTGACCACTCACCAGTTACTCAAAAGGTCCTTATTTGCACTGCAGCTCACCTGACAAAAACAGTTGCGCATAACCTCATTTGGATCAATACAGTGATGAGGCAAGGAGCTAGAAAAACCTGATTCCTTATTAGACCGTGAGATCAGGCCAACGCCTCAGTCTGTACAGTGCCAAGAAAACAGCGGTGTAGAAGTAGGTTAGCAGTTATGTCCCTCTTTACCGTTATGTGTCGTGGGATGGGTGTAGCGCGACTCGCCCTTAATCGAAATGTCGAAAGAGAGTTCATTTTAGCAGCGTCACATTTATGACTTTTAAAAGGTTTTTTGATGTATTTACTTTATTAATTTTACACCCAACGCAGGGTTGAGCATATCCAATTCCCACCCCAATTTGGAATGGCCAACCGTCTGCAACTGCAGCCGCATACATTGCGTGAGCCCCACTGCCGATTAGGGACGGTGTAGAAATGCACGGTTCTCCTCCGATGAGTAAATGTAAAAGTGTGCCCTTTCACAGTTCAAGAGACACTGTCTTGCTATTATTGCGTAATAAATTTTAAAAAAGTGCAGTTCTCAGAGCATGCACCAGATGGCGCACACGCTTTGGCGTAGAGAAGCGGCTGTCGCACCCACACAGAGGAGTCACAGACAGCAGCAGTGCCACGGTTGCCAGGTGGACACGGTTTTGTCTTCACATTAAAAGGTTAACGCCTCAAAAGCTCATGCGTTAGTCCGGAGGGAGAGGATTATCAGTTAGGCAATCGCTGTTTTGTCACATGTAGGTGTGCTACAAGGAATGAATAAGAAGATATTAATAAACGATTGCATTATTTGGGGCCTTCCTGCAGTGGAGCAATTTAGCGTGGTGGTACTAGAAATGACATGATAATGACTTGCTGGAGAAAAACGGTACTGCTTGGATCGTCCCCGTTGTTACATTGTCCCCCCATGTGTTGCTCTAGGTGCTTTGGAATGCTGCTGAGTCCTGGTCAGAAGGTTCGGAACAGTGACATGCATCTCCTGGATATGGTGAGGCAGACGTGTGCTCTGTGGTGGGGTTACAGTGCGGGAAATACAGACACAAACGTGGATGTCACTCGCATGCTAGGGCCCTGAGGGTACACTGGTCATTCACCTTGGTGAAAGGGGCACCTTTCTCTACAGCAGTGGTCTCCAACCCTGTTCCTGGAAACCTACCGTCCTGTAGATTTTCACTCCAACCCTAACAAAGCACACCTCATTCTTCAGCTAGAGCAGTGGTTCTCAACCCTGGTCCTGGGGACCCCCTGTGTATGCTGGTTTTCGTTCCAACCACAATTGCTATACTTGAATTTTAACAATTTTTCTTAATTAGGTGTTTTTAATGTTTAGAGGGATTATTTACATTCTTAAGCCACATTATGTTAGTAATAGCTATGCATGCCATGAAGAATAAAAGTCCAATATTCACATTGTGCTGTATTGTAAACAATTAAAAGGAGGTAAAAAATGTTTTAACTGATCAAATTAAAGACTGAGGTGAATCAATTGGCTCATAATTGGTGAAATTGTGGACACATGGCCACTAAAACTAACCGTTTGGTAAATAATGAAGAATTCAAAGACAAAGCAAATGATAACGAGCCAAACCTGCATTCTGTTAACAAGTTTAAGGAAAAAATTATGAAGGAACTTAAACTTGTGTTCATTTACCTAATTAGGAGCCTATTCACCTGAGTTCTTACCTCTTCTTTGTAATTGTTTGCAATATAACACAATAAGCATAACGAACATGGGATTTTTTTTTCTTCAAAGCATGCATAGCTATTGCTAACATAATGTGGCTTAAGAGAGTAAAGAGTTTAAAGTGTTCTCTCTATACAATAAAAACACCTAATTAAGAAAAAATAACAGCTTGTTAAAATTCTGGCATTGCAATTGTGGTTGGAACGAAAACCAGCATACACAGGGGGTCCCCAGGACCAGGGTTGAGAACCACTGAGCTAGAGCTCTTGTTGGGCTGCTAATTAGTAGAATCAGGTGTGCCAAATTATGGTTGAACTGAAAACCTACAGGACGGTAGCTCTCCAGGAACAGGGTTGGAGACCACTGCTCTACAGTCTCCAGCAGTGGTAACATGTTAGACGGCTCTCGCAGCTGTTGGGGACCTAGCCAGTACATTAGGACATTTGCTCTCGTTAAAGTGTGTGCAGTGTATTTCTGTGCAATTTATATGCTTGTGGAACAGTGCGCTGTTTATATCTGGGGCAGTAGTAGGCAGCTGTTAACTCACAGAGTAAGGTCAGTGCATGCAGTTCAGTGAAGGCGTACATTATAAACCCTGATGCTAAGAGAAGGGTTCAGCTGGAGAATGCGGTCTGAGGGCACGTGCAGTCGGTCTCAGGGCAGATGTGACTCTACTATTTCATAAATTGAAATGTAACAATTTTGCAATGACATCCAGCACTACACTCAAGAGCAGCGAATTGCAATATCAGCATGGTCTACATTGAATCTGCTAGGGATGCCAGATATGTAAATTCTGGGCAGATGTCAAAAAACCGATATTTGTCTGGCCGCTTTGACCAAAGCCAATTCTGCCGATGCCAGTGTTCTACATTATAACACCAACGCAAACCGCCAGCAGGTTTCCGCGTTCATATCATATTCGTACACGACCCCAAACATTATTGTGCCTCCCTGGATTCTGCACTTAGCGTGATGTATGTTCCAAGTAAGGCATTGAGTTCTGGATTAGTACTGAAAGTCCCCAGTGAGACGGATGAGGGGGAGCGGTTGCGTGGATGTAAGGCACGGCGAGGGCGGTGCTGTGTCTGTGTGAGTGAGCTCGCCGCTGTCTGTGCCGGTGTGCAGGAGTCGATGGGGAAGGGCGCTGACGGAAAGGCCTACGTGATCACAGGCACCTGGTGCCCCAACACGCCCGCTTTCCAGGTGCTCAATGAAGACACGCCAAAAGGTGAGCTTGCCGGCGGACCTGCTGTTGGTGTATAAAAGCGCCACCGACATACTGTATCCCCTGACCGCTTCTTCTGTCACAGGGTGCCACGTTGACCGGTACCTCTGGTGACCACCAACAAAACTCTGTTTGTTAAATACGTCATATGTCATATATGGTTAACGCATCTTCTAAGCAGGAAAGTCCAGTTGGTGAGGAAGAGTGTGAAAGTCCTGTAAAATATGTAAAATTTACAGAATGTAAAATAGTGCATTCTACAAAGTGCTGCAGTCCTTCCTGGCTGTGGCAGCTGATTTCAGTTTTCTTGCGAGTATCTATTGAACCGCTGAGTCACAGGGTAGATTGTTTTTCGCCGCTGGTGATTATTATTATTTTTTTTTTTTGCTCTCTCTCGGATTAGCCCAGGTTTTTCAATAGTCAAACCAATCTGTGCTGCTTCTCTGCAATGGTTGAACAGCTGTGCTAAAATTCCCCCAAAAGCGCATAACAAATATTGTCCTAAGCCGTCCGTGTTAGTTTTCGACGCATTGCCGCATTTTTCAGAAAACGGCAGTAATCAGACCATTTTAAAAATGCATTGTTCATCTTGTAGAACGTGCGTTTCTAGTCTCTACTCAGAATTCCTGAAACGTTCTTAAAGCTATCTAAATATTAGGTATATAATCTTTTTTTCTACAATTTGTGAAGGCAGTCATTCGCTGCCAGTTGTGAATGACTCTTATGTCAAGTTTTAATAGGTCTTCTGGACAGAACATAAAATTAAATTGCTTCACATACTTAAAATAAACTAAAATATTTTCAAGAGTGCTCTGGCTTGATGTCTGTGTGTAAGCTCAAGTCTGAAGGCATTTTTCAGTTCCTGCTCTTGGTGCCTTTTAAGAGCTCATCTACAAAGGTCTGCTTGAAATTACCTGATAAAACCTTTTGTTCTGTCCACTTTTTAAAAACTGGTTGTTTCATGAGAGAAAAAACCTTATCCTGCAAATGTAAAACTGATTCAGGTGATCTTTAATTGAAACTATTTAATATTTTCAATACACTTTGAGAAACCTCAGTGGAGGTTGTATTGTCATTGGACACTCATGTGTCTCTCTCTCTCTCTCACACACACACACACACACACACACACACACACACACACACACACACACACACACACACACACACACACACACACACACACACACACACACACACACACACACACACACACAACAGGCAATAACACATTCATCAAGCTAAAAAAATAACCTAAAAATAACACATTCATAGTGCTAAAATATAAGCATACGGCAGTACCTGTTAAAGAATACATACTGTAAAATACCTTTGTAACTGTTATCATTTAGGTCACTATGGGCCTGGCTTACTAAGACCTTTAATGTGTGCAAAACCTTTTAGCACATGCAAAACTAACAACATAACCAATGATTGGTGCAAAACGAATACCATGGCCAATCATTGGTCATGTTATTGATTTTGCGTGCGTTAAAAGGTTTTGCACATGCTAAAGGTCTTAGTAAATCAGGCCTTGTGTGCATAATACCAAGTAGCACACTTCTACCCTACCGCAGTCCCCAAGTAAACGAGACATGACTAAATGGCTTACTCTGAATATCTTTAATGATGTCATCACGGCAGTAGAGATTCACGTATGATGGAAATGTGTCGGTTCATCGCTGCTCTGTGAACCACCGTTTTCAGCTGGATGCACTGGCCGAGAGCCCTAATTTTCTCTCACTTTAAAATTGCCTGCTGTTCCAGTGAAAATGTCTCCCCCTTACACAATATCTCTGGCCCTACCTGAGATTTCTCCGTCAGAGGTGGGGGGGTGTGTTAACTGAAGCCTGACCTTAATTTCTTTCCCCCAAAAACATCTTTTCTAAATCAGTCTTTTATGCTTCAGTTTAACGGCGGAATTGGAATCTATTTTAGGCGTCTTCTCAAAAGGTTTTAGCTTGCCCTTTTCCTTTTTTCTAATTAATTAAAATCATAAAACCTTCTTGGTGTGAAATAGGTTTATTTTCCTCCTTGTAAGAGCGTGATAATTATTCACTACTCTGTGTTTATTGGATTCTGTTCTGTCACGATTACTTCACCCTGAAGAGGAAAATAACACACTCAGTGAGACGGGACTCCACTGTGCGCTCAGCGCTACACTGGACTGGTGGAGACGCCTGCAGTTGGGCCGAATTAAATCAGAGCTCAAACTAATATAACCGCACATTTAAAAACCTGGCTCCGGTCGGTGACTGCATTGCTTCTCAGTTGTTAGTTAAGCACAAACTTAACCCACGCTCAGAATTGTGTTTGCTGTCGGCGCCAGCGAGGTGGGTTGTTCAGTGTGGCTACTCGTTCGGTAGTCGCCTCTAGTGTCTGCGCAATTGCACTGACGTTTCCTGCTTGCTAGGGGAGCACGTAACGCCTCCGTTAAAGAGCAGCAGGGAGATGAGAGCTGCTTTGCTTATGTGTGGGTGTGCGGTTTTCTGGTTGAAATGAAGCTTTACAGAAAACCCATGGAAAATAGTTGAGGAAATTCATTAAACTGCATGGCTGTCACACTATGACATTAAAAAAAAAAATCTGCCCTCACCAGTTGGACCAGTTAGACACTGCCAGTAAGTAGCCTAACGGTCAATTCCAATGTGACACTGACAAGCACGCCATTCTGTCGGGTGTGACGGAAACCGTCGCACCATAATGCATACGCCTGCACCTTGGGCTATGTCATCTGTTAGACGTACTCGCAACCATGACCGTGGTCTCTCCTGTTACTGTCAGATAAGCAGGTGTACATGACAGTGGCTGTGGACCTGGTCGTGACAGAGGTGGTGGAGCCAGTCCGCTTCCTGTTGGAGACGCTCGTGCGGGTCTACCCGGCCAACGAGAGGTTTTGGTACTTCAGCAGGAAGGCCTTCACGGAGACCTTCTACCTCAAACTCAAACAGGTAGCTACCGCCGCATGTTGCGCTCGGGACGGCCACGCCCACGTGGCCACACTGTAACCGGTCACGTACCCAGCCACACCCGAAACCGCTGACACAACCTTTTGAGTCTCCAGCCCACGGTTTACTGTAGTAGTCGGGAGTGGAACGGTTTCAATGGGCATGTCCTATGTAAACACAAGAGCACGCAATAGTCACTCTTCTTAAAACGGGCAAACAAAAACAGAATGAACTAAGAGCAAAGTCCTTTTTGAAAAGTTGAAATACGAACACAGGCTCTCCTGCTGAAACCCGTGAAGCGGCAAATGAAGGCTTTGTATTATTGGAAGCTAATAAGAAGGCGATTCTCATTAACGTGCTGAAGTAATTAGGACTGCTGCCTGAGTCGCTGCCTGATTGCCTCTGTAGTTATCTCATCACGGAGAGGAAGAATGCCTGTGCTGTAGTTAAAAGCTAATTAAAAGATAATATTATGGTGTTAGCACGAGATCCAATCCAGCCTTATTATTTTATTATTATTTATTTGTTTAGGCCTCTCGTTTAGGTGAGAGGAATTGGCGTGTAATTGTTGCCGTTCTTAATGTTTTTACCCCTACAGTACCATTCTGGTTCGTAACCTTTAGAAATGTTGTAGATGTTGCTGTTGGGTTTTTTGTCATTTTTATTTATTTATTTTATTAATTCTTTTTTGCTTCGGCGCAACAAGCAAAGTCAAGTGATCCCATAATGAATCGATGGAGATGAAACTTTTCGACAAACAACAGCCTCAGAAATGGCCTCTGTGGTCAAGCTTTATTCCTCAGTAATTCCTCGCGCCGCGTTTTCTCCCTGTGAACCCCATTACCAGACGCAGTGCCCAAAAGTGGGCAGTTATGGCGCAGTGTTTCCCGTCACTGCTCGTTTTTAATTTCCTCCTGTAAGCGTAATTATATTTCTCCCCCCCCGCCGGTGGCTAAAGGGACGTTAACTCAGAGCAGTTTGCGCGTGGGGGGACTTCTGGAACCATTTTGAAGATATTAAGACAAACATTCCAGACGTCGACGCGCCCAATTCACATTCCCGAACACTATGAGAATTTATTGTGAAGCCCTTCAATGGTTCTGTAAAATTATTTTTGGCCTCAGCTTTCTATCATTTACGGACTAGTAATTACGCTGTTGTCCTTCCTGCTCATTCAGATTTATAAATAGATTAACAATTTGTGTGCGGAATTCCAGTTCTCTTTCTCTCCGCCTTACGTTGTCTTTATGTCTACTTATAAAATAGATTTTCTCCATTCTCTTAGACATGGTGTGTCTGTGTGTGTGTGTGTGTCTTGTGTCTGTGTGTCTATGTGTGTTTTCAGGGCAGTCAGAAAGATGGCCAGGGAGATGTGATGTTTGAAGTGGTGAGCCTGCAGAGACAGGCGGAGAGGGCCAACGAAGCTCGTGGGCGTCTGCTTTCCCCAGCCGAGGAAGAGGAGCCAGAGGAAGGTACGGAGTGAAATCCATGTGTTGGGTTGTGTTGCTTTCTGCAGGGTTTTTGTCGTGCAGGGTTGTGCTGTCCTAGGTTGTTTTGGGCCACACTCATTTCTGCTAGTTTGTGTTCTGGTTTGTGTTTTGTTGAGGTATGTTGGGCTGTGCTGGGTTTCAATGTGTTGTGTTTGGTTGTTCTGGGTTGGGATGCGGTGGGTTGTGTTGGGCTTTATTAGGTTGCGTTATGTTGTGTTGTGTTGGGTTTTGCTGCATTGTTTATGTTGTGTGACCCTTTTGTGTTTTACCCCCCTGTGCTCCTGCTGGCCTGAATTTGTTGTTTACTGTGATGCAGTCTGCTGGCGTAACGACTGTGAGTGTGTGGCGCAGTGAAAGATCTCATGAATGCATGACCAATATCGGTGAACCGATGTAGGCATTTTCCTCTTAAATACAGAGAAGCACTTGGTGCTGTTCAATTTAAAAGAAAAATGACAGTGTCTTTGAGCTTGCTCGGATTGCTTTTGAGAACCTGAGCAAAAAAAAGAACAGATTGCCTGGGCCCAAATAGCTTCTTCAACACTTTTTTCTACATTTCATTTGTTTATTTATTTTTAGAAATGGGTTTTCTCCTGGTGGCAACACATCACACAAACGAGATCATCAGTCCAGATTCTGTCACAGAACTTAATATGAACAACACGTTGGCTCGCTTTGCATTTTTCCCCAGTATTTTGGCAACCGTGAATCAACTGTGAAATTTAATTTGGTTTCGGTTTGAGCGTAGCTCCGGGTGAAAGATAGCAGCCATTTGCAGGGTGTAAAAGTGTATTTGTTTTGGACAGCAGGCTGTGCAGGCTGGAGCTGAGAAACCCGGAGGCTGTCGAACGGGTTATCTCAGCCCTTTGGCGGGAATGGATCCCAGTTTGGTTAAGTGGTGTTGGCTCACGTTGCCAAGGCGCTGCGTCATCTCACCGCCTGGTGTCGAGTGTGCCCTCCGGCTGACGCACGCTTGTTTTGAACAGGTTTGCCGCTTGACGCGCATTGCGCAAGCGATTTCAGTTATTCCAGAAGGTCTATAGCAATTATAGCACCTCAAGTGTCATTCCTGATTTTAAAAAAATTTATTTATAATATTTTCACATTTTAATTATTCAGCCTTTACAGTATTCTGACGCACACACCTGCATTTGCTTTAAATAAACTTTAGTTTGGATAAAAATATCTCGATATCTCTAAAAAAAGTCTCACTGTGTTTAATGTGCCGTGCCAGTTTTTGCACAGAATGTAGTGCATCTGCGTTTGGCTGCCGAGGACTGGCGTCTAAGAATAGAAAACTGAAGTATTTCTACTGTGCCGAATAAAAATGCATTACTAATGTTCTGTGAACAGCTGTGAGTTCTAATTCGCTAACCCGTCTTAATAAGGAGTGCCCTGAGAGCTGGCCACACGCAGGGAGATCTGTCACACACCTCATTTAATATTCCCGTTATGGAATCACTTTTTTCCATAATAGATTAAATGGAAACGTCAAAAGAAGAGGAATAATTTCACAGACGCAGCACACTTATCATTAACATGAATTGACATGAATTTAATAGCTCAAAGAACTTTAACAAACTTAAATTAGGCTAAGCTAAATGTATCGTGTTAGCTTCAGCAAAAAGTAAAAGTGTGTTAAATTTGTTGTCCATTTTCTGTGCAGTGGGCAGAATGAAAGTGACCTTTGTCTTATGTCCGGAAGGAAGTACAAAAATAAAAACACCTCTTAGAGTATGAATGTTTGCACACGTTGTTGTGTCCAAGTGCTTTGAGCACAACAGCGAGTAAATAGGGAAGAAAACTCCCACACACTGGATCTCCCGCCGATCTCTCCAACTTAACTGCATCAGTAAATAAAAGCTGTGTTTGGGTATATTTGACCTTCGTCAGTTATTGAAAAAGGTCAAACAGGAAATTGAGTTCTTGCAAAGGTTGAATAGCCCGAAACAGTTTTTTACTGACAGGTGGAATTGGCAGGAGATTCAATGTGTGGGAGTTTTTTCCCCTCTTTTAAAATATCAAGTCTAAATAAAATACAAATTTGGAAATGGAAATTTAGAAAGTGGCCAATTTCAGTTTATTGGTTTATGCGCTTTTTAATTGAAAATTAATTCTTTGTGTCATCAACATGCATTTTCAACAAAAAAGACATTGCAATTCTGTCTCAATAGCACATTTTTTCTAATATGGAAATGACAGAAATGAATGGATATGTAAGTGCTGCACAATATGAAACAAACCAATACACCATCTCCCTGCTGTCCCATTCCATACTGCTTAAAACAAGTCCTTTGCCAAGTGACTATTATGAGAATGCATTCTGTTGTCATTGTTGGTATGACCACGGGCGAAATAAATGGATCCATGCCCACATCAAAGATCATAAAACCATGTGTGTAATTGAGTAGCTGAATCTCAAGGTGAAGGTCGAATTTCACAATAAACACACAATATCCATTAGCTCAGCGAGGTCAAACTAATGGTTTTTATTAAAAGGCTAAATAATGATGGCTGGCCTTTGAAATAAGGGAGCTAGAGAAAGCACGTCAGTTTTGAGCCTCACGGTGATGTGTAAACATGGGCAGGTGTAACGTGTGACACTGTAAATACTGGTGACACAAACACAGCATGAGGAATGTGGCCTGGAGCGCACGTTCCTCCCCATGGCCTGCAGCACGCGTTCTTCCCCATGGCCTGCAGCACGCGTTCCTCCTCATGGCCTGGAGCACGTTCTTCCCCATGGCCTGGAGCACGCGTTCTTCCCCATGGCCTGCAGCGCGCGTTCTTCCTCATGGCCTGGAGCACGTTCTTCCCCATGGCCTGGAGCGCACGTTCCTCCCCATGGCCTGGAGCGCGTTCTTCCCCATGGCCTGCAGCACGTTCTTCCCCATGGCCTGGAGCGCACGTTCCTCCCCATGGCCTGGAGCGCGTTCCTCCCCATGGCCTGCAGTACGCGTTCCTCCTCATGGCCTGGAGCGCGCGTTCTTCCCCATGGCCTGCAGCACGCGTTCTTCCCCATGGCCTGCAGCACACGTTCTTCCCCATGGCCTGGAGCACGCGTTCCTCCTCATGGCCTGGAGCACGTTCTTCCCCATGGCCTGGAGCACGTTCCTCCTCATGGCCTGGAGCACGTTCTTCCCCATGGCCTGGAGCACGTTCCTCCTCATGGCCTGCAGCACACGTTCCTCCTCATGGCCTGGAGCGCGTTCTTCCCCATGGCCTGCAGCACACGTTCCTCCTCATGGCCTGGAGCGCGTTCTTCCCCATGGCCTGGAGCACGCGTTCCTCCTCATGGCCTGGCGCACGTTCTTCCCCATGGCCTGGAGCACGTTCCTCCTCATGGCCTGGAGCACGTTCTTCCCCATGGCCTGGAGCACGTTCCTCCTCATGGCCTGGAGCACGTTCTTCCCCATGGCCTGGAGCACGTTCTTCCCCATGGCCTGGAGCACGCGTTCTTCCCCATGGCCTGGAGCACGTTCTTCCCATGGCCTGGAGCACGCGTTCCTCCTCATGGCCTGGAGCACGCGTTCCTCCTCATGGCCTGGAGCACGTTCTTCCCCATGGCCTGGAGCACGTTCTTCCCCATGGCCTGGAGCACGTTCCTCCCCATGGCCTGGAGCACGTTCTTCCCCATGGCCTGGAGCACGTTCTTCCCCATGGCCTGGAGCACGTTCCTCCCCATGGCCTGGAGCACGTTCTTCCCCATGGCCTGGAGCACGTTCTTCCCATGGCCTGGAGCACGCGTTCCTCCTCATGGCCTGGAGCACGTTCTTCCCCATGGCCTGGAGCACGTTCTTCCCCATGGCCTGGAGCACGTTCTTCCCCATGGCCTGGAGCACGTTCCTCCCCATGGCCTGGAGCACGTTCTTCCCATGGCCTGGAGCACGTTCTTCCCCATGGCCTGGAGCACGTTCTTCCCATGGCCTGGAGCACGTTCTTCCCCATGGCCTGGAGCACGTTCTTCCCCATGGCCTGGAGCACGTTCTTCCCCATGGCCTGGAGCACGTTCTTCCCCATGGCCTGGAGCACGTTCCTCCCCATGGCCTGGAGCACGTTCCTCCCCATGGCCTGGAGCACGTTCCTCCCCATGGCCTGGAGCACGTTCTTCCCCATGGCCTGGAGCACGTTCCTCCCCATGGCCTGGAGCACGTTCCTCCCCATGGCCTGGAGCACGTTCCTCCCCATGGCCTGGAGCACGTTCCTCCCCATGGCCTGCAGCACGCGTTCCTCCCCATGGCCTGGAGCGCGCGTTCTTCCCCATGGCCTGGAGCGAACCTCTGGGTGCATAGACCTGCACTTTGTGAAAGCGGCTGCCAATCCTGTTTGCCATTTGCGCCTTTTCACCGCGAGCCTCCAAGCTCCTCCCATTCATCTGAAATGCTCTATAAAGCGAGGGTACTTGAAGCAGCATTGACCCAAAGTGTCCCTGCCTCAGGACCTTCCTCTCATGGTGCTGTTATAATCCAGATATGCACTAAAAGAGAGTAAGAGACTGAACGAAGGATCCTCCCACACCTGCCATTGAATTTACCTTGTCACCTCTGCAGATGGAGCCTTTCTCCAAGGCCTCCCTCGCCGCTTTGAAAAGCTTCGGTCCCGTTGTTCCGTAGGAGCTGTTGAAAAGAATTTCTAAAGGCTATAGTCCATTCCAGCACTCTCATAAAGCCTTTGAAATGAAAGTCATTCAAGCCTCTTGCTGGAGGTCAGTTTCATTGTTGTTTGGCTTGAATGTGGCGCAGTGTTTAGGAGTAGCACACTGCATCATACCACACTCGCTCGCTGCCATTGTTTCGTTTTTCTGATTCTGTCGGAAATAGACTTTCTTTCTGCAAAATAAGGCCTTCTGAACTTTTTGGAGACTGCAGTTGTTTTATTTTGTTTTTTGTGTTTTGTTTTCCATCGTTTGGCATTTTGGTCTTTTTGATTCACACATTAGAGTGCAACACGCATTCAGGCATGTTGAGACTTGCTGTCTCTCTCTTTCTCTCGCACACACACACACACACATACACACACAGTGAATCTTGCCACGCATACGGAAGGAAGAAATACCGCGTTGCCTCCATTCCACTCCGAGCCTCTGCGTTCGGCCCCTGTTTGCAGACTGTGAAATATCAGCTCTCGGTGTGTGAAGGTTGCGCATTTTACAATCGTGACCTTCCCGGGCGTAATGACAGAGACGCATTCTTCATCATCTTGAATCGTGGCACTAGGTTCAGTCGTGGTAATGTCACACCGCTGAGGCGCATGCTCTTCCCGCCGTCGGCCTGCTCGGAGAGGAGCGCCCAGCCCTGCGTGACGCGCCGCAGTCAGGCCTGCAGCAAGAGCCCGTGGATCAGCACAGCCCCAGAATGACGATTATACTCCCATACGTCCGATACCTAAAGCTGCAGGCCAGCAAGTATACTGGTATGAATGGAGGTTTATAGTAGAGTTTAAGTAATGATTCATGGAGTTTCCCTTTTGTAAGCGTAATGGCCACTTGGCATCAAATACCCATGGTTTGATAGCCAAAGTCCTGCTGGACCATTTTGGTGAAGGAAAGCACATGAATAACACTACACTTTCATCCTTCACCAAGATACTGTATTTATGCGGTGTGATTACTTGGTGTTACCTGAGGTGTAAAACCGAGCTCGCTATGCAGCGTGTCTTAAAATACCCTCACAATGAGTGATCTCACAAGTGCTATCAATATGACTTTAACTAGAAGTTGTCGCAGTCGTCGGTAATTGAGTTTCAGTGTTTATGGGGTTTGGGTGCAGCTTTGTTGGGTGGCTTTTAGGAATTTTTTTTTGGTATGCTCACACTGATATGCTTCTTTTTGAGATGTGTTGTGCAAGAATTGCTGGATTCCTACACCATTCCTGACAGGGTTTATTTGTCTATTTGTATATGCTGTAAGTCGTGCTCAAGAAAAATATGGTCTTTATGTTGTCCTATAATAATAACTACAAATAATAAATAATATATTGATGATGAATATTAAATAATTACATATAGGGTGGTATCTTTTAGTTATGTCCACAAAGTAGTGTTTTTGTGCAGGAATGTGATTGAGCTCCCTGGTCATGCCCCAGAGCTTATCCTGGCTCCTGCTTTCCTTCATCCCTTCAGATAGTGACAGTGAGATCTCGAGCGGCACGGGCGACGTGTCTAAGGATTGCCCCGAGAAGATTCTGGAGTCCTGGGGCGGAATCCTCACCAGATGGTAAGACTCTGTGTAGTCTGTCAGGACCGCGGACCGTTAGCTGGAGTTCTGCGGCGGCTTTTTCAGACGCGCAGAACAGTGGCTCTTCATAATGAATTTATGTCAGAGTGTCGTGTGAATAATGCTCACCTGTGATATGTACCTCCCGTGGGATCAGGGCTGTATCGGTTGCGAAGCTCAGGTTTACAGAATAAACTAGAAGCGAATGAACTAGTCTGTAGAAACTTTAGGCGAAAACGGATTGTTTGAAGCGCACATTCAATTCTGAGCAGTTATTCTTTTTATATTTTTATGAATAATTTGAGTTGAATGAATAAACAGGCATATATGGCTGTATTGAGTAACAATAGACCATAGACCACATTACAAACTGAATGTGTAGGCCTATAATTGAAATTATTTTTTAAACAATTGTTCAAATTAAACATTTTGTATATGTATGCATACAAACATCATGCCTTGCAAATGTGTTTGGTGGTAAGCTGGCCTAAGGCAAACGCCAGTGAGCAGGATATTTGAACATTGGTGGTATATTTTTAATAGAAATGCGTTTAGCTATCTAGCACATAGCTAATATAACAAGGTGTACCACTAAGAAACTAGCTAACTCATTATGACTTTTTATTTATTTATTTTATACACGTTTTTACAAGATTTGGCACTTTATCCCAGGTGAGCTGTATAGTCTTGTTCTGTATGAACAGTGTGTGTTAGTTTATATCATGTAGTACAGAGGAAAAGAGAACGATATGAGTGTTTTTTTTGACATCTCTTTGTAACGCTAACGCTGCTGCTCTCCGCGGGCCTGCAGGCACGGGAATTTGGCGGCGCGGCCCAAGGGCCTGTCTGCGCTGGTGAGGCCGGGGGTCCCCGAAGCGCTGCGGGCCGAAGTCTGGCAGCTCCTGTCCGGCTGCCACAACGACCAAGCCCTGCTGGAGCGCTACCGCATCCTCATCACCAAGGTAGGACCCCCGAGGCGCCTCATGCGACACGCCTCTGATGAAAGTGCTGCTTCCTCATGGGGATTCAGGGCTGGGCTCTGGAACATACCTCGTCCATTTCAGGCTCTTCCTCAGGTTGTGGATGGCCCATTTTCTTTACGTACTCCACAGTGACCTGCAGAGCATCTGTCTCCCGTAGGTTACAATGCAGTGTCTCATATCTATGGCTTTGGTGGCAGTTTTTCCTGGATTGTTGTGTTCCGTTCTGCTGTAGTGGCTCACAGAGCTTCATAGAGAGTCTCCTCTACCGACTGCCATGCCGACTGCCCGCGGAATCAAAACCGTTTCCATGACTTGTGAAACGGGGTTATTTATAGGGTTCGTATATGATGCGGTTGGCAGTTACAGCACAGGCCCGATATGCATGAAGATGTTTCTGCTTGTACGTCCGTGTCTGGTTGAGTGTTTGTGTTCGTGCTCGCCGTCTCGTTCGCTTCGAGCTGCACTGGCAGTTTGATTTTGAGCTGCATTTTTTTTATTTCGCCTCAGGAATCGGTTTCTACAGCTCCGCGCGGTCTCAGCGCTTTTACATTGTACTTGGAGGGCGGGATATTCCCATGTGGTAAACACGTTCCCACAGTAAAGGCAGTGTGCTGACCTCAGCGTAGAAAAGGGTCAGCCGTGCTGTTCCCACAGGGGTTGGTGACAACACTGTGCTGGAGAGTGGGAGTGAGTGGTGGGAGAGCAGAGTGGTGCAGAGTGCTAATAAAATGGCAGAGGGTCATGGAGCCTGCTAATGAGGGGGTGTTGAGTCATAGCATTAGTCAGTATAAGAGAGTGGTAATGAATGGTAGCAAGCATTAGCGAGTGGTAGACATTGAGAATGGTAGTGTGGCAGAGAGCTAATGAGTGGTATGAAGTTGCAATAAGTGGTAAAAGGTGGTAATGGGTGTTGCAGATTTAGTAAGTTTTGTGGTAGAGTGCCAATGTAATAAGCTGTACAGAGGGGTAGAAAGTGGTCATAAAAGTTAATTAATTTAGTTGTTCAGTACACACTTTTATCCAAGGTTACTTTTTTGGCCAAAGCTTGGAAACTTGGAAAATTTAATTTCACATGGTAAGCAGACACCATAAGAGCTACAAATGGGTATAGTTCAGGGGGTTCCCAAAATATTTGAGTAGCCAGCCAGGTGAGAAAAGTAGCCAGCCCGGGGTGTTGACGGCAGGGAGACAAATTGTTTCAATGACATAATTTTTGTGCGTTAAATGGGGAATAAATCTAGGACCTGAATGGATTGCGCCGCTTAACAACATGTTTGTCACATTGTTCAGCCAATGGCCTAGCTAGATATATTTTTCCCCTCAGTCTCGAGAAATTTAGTGATTTGTCTAAAAGTAGCCGACTAAACAGAGGCCATTTAGCCGACAACCACTGCTTGGGGAACTCCTTGACAGTTACAAGCATATAATTGCCACCTTCCAGGTGCTTGCCTGAAGACCAGCATGTGCAAAAAAAGGGAGAAAAGGATTAGTTGTTTTTCTTTCCATGAGTGGTAGTAAGTGTTGGGGAGTGGTAGACAGTGGCAGTAACACTAAGGGGTCGATTTACTAAAGGTTTGCTTGTACAAAATCTGTATAAATCCTGTTATTTTATGGGATGACTGTTAAATAATGACTGATTGCTGTTATTCTATGTGACTTTGACAGTGTTAAAAAAACTGTGAAATCCCGTAACAGTGTACTTTGGAGAAAAAAAAAAAGTCATGTAGAATAATTATTTTATGGTCATCTCCTAAAATAGCAGTATTTATACATTTTTTCCCATTCATTACATGGTTTTTCTCTGGCAACATTGCTGCCATTCTTTTCACCGCTTTCCTACGGGATATGTTTTACAGTGTAACCATTCCAAACACGCAAAATCTCTCATTTAAATATGGCTGTTTTCGGCTGGAGTAATTTACATAATGACTCTTAGTTGATCACCTGCAAACCTATTTGGGATCTTAGTAAATGGACCTCTAAGTTGTATAGGGTAGTAATGAGTGTTAGAGAGCAGTAGCCATTGGTACAATGGTAGCGAACAGTGCTTGTCTTGAGCTCTCTCCTCACGGTGACTGGCAGTGCCAGAGCCTCTTCTGGGCATCAGTGCTGATGGAATCGGGTTACTGACACAGAATGGCGGTAGAGTGCACGGCGGGGCCTCAGAACTGAAAGGATGAGTAACTGTTGAAAGCTGCTAGTCAGAGTAGGTTCCTGCTTGTGCTCGTTTCTGCTGTGGAAAGCGGTCTGTTCCTTTGTGTTACTTGTTGGTATTCTTTAAATGCCACGGCTGTGACAAGTGTTATTAATGTGATGACTGTCATATACGGTGTGTTGTTGTCGAACTGTGCTATGAAACATTTTTATAGAGTATTGTGCAATTTTATTGTCATGTTAATATCATTACAATACTGACAGGTTTATTCAAGGTGATTTAACAAGGTTAACAACAAGACTACAGCTTTTTATTTAGAGTTCTATTTACTGTGCAATGCCCATTCTGTTATTCCCAGTAGTAGCAGTACTTGAAATACAAGGCAATAATCAATGGCTGCAAAAGAGCGAGACACAGCAGCCATAAACAGAACCGTTCAGCCGCTTGCTTGGGGGTCCGCCTCAGCCCGAGAGAGGCGGAGGAAAGAACGAGAGAAAACGAAAGACGGGGCAAAAATGGAAAGATTTTTTTCATATCTGGGCATATTTAGTGTGTGCGCGCTTGCCAGGCAGTGTAAATTTCACTGGTACGGTTCCGTAACCCCAGCTCCGGTTCTCGCGCTTCCCACGTTGTCAGGAATAGCAACAGTCCAGATAAGCAGCTAAATATATGACCGGTTATGTAAGACAGGTTATGTGACACGGAGAACATAATTCATTCATTAATTTAATTTTTATTTCCATTCTTACCGAAATAATGATATAGCCATCTCAGTCACTGTGCTATTAATAAAAATAAAATGCCCGAAGGGACAAGTGGAGCCGCTCGCTCGATGATTTCTCTGTTATTAATGGGTCTGTCTCCAGTCCGTGCTGATTATTATGCTGATTGAATCCTAAGTAGTTGTGCTGTTGGTGGCAGGGGGATATTGACGCTGTAAATCAGCGCATATTTCACTCCTCTTTTTTTCTTTTCTAGACAACGCACACTTGAGTAATTCCCCACCACGACACGAGCAGTTGTGTCGTAACCGAAACGCACTCTGAGACAGGAAGAGTGTCCTTCTCGGCGCCAGGCTCTTGGAGAACGTGTAGAAAATGGTTGAGGTTACACGTGTGTGTGTGTGTGTGTGTGTGCGTGCGTTCAGGTAGCTGTGTCAGGGGTGTGTCGTGCACAGACGTGATCCATGTGGAGGACAGTGGTGGAGAAGGAGAGAAGGGGTACTAAATCGAGGCTCTCTCTCTCGCTGAAACTACAGATGTTTTCTCCTCTCCCTCCCCCTTTCTCTTTTTTGTCCTTTATGAAGGGTCACGGGCACGGGGTGTACTGCTGGGTTGCAGTAAAAAAAGAAAAAGAAAATTAGCCCGTGAGACGTTTTTACTGGAAGGAATCAGGAATCTGACATTTTCACAGCATTTTTCATTTTCAGCCAACTGCGTGTTTGTACTGAGGTGTGTTGCCGTTTGAGCCACGGCGTCAGAATCTACTGAATGCTATTTAATGAGTGCTTTTTTTTTCTTCTCAGCGAGTGTTATTCACCAGCTGAATTTGGACCCGTCAATTAAAATCAATTATTTTATTGTTGTTCCATTTTGTCGAAGCGGCATTAAAAATTGTGATCGTTTTTCTGGGCGGTGAAGGAAGATCGGAAGACAGGCTCACCTTGTAAAGTCAGCCTTAATTAACGTGACCGTGTTTAATGTTGCATGCTGTGGAATCGGCTTTCACTGAGAGTCTTTCAAACATGCAGGTTGATGTGGAACAACTTAACCGCTTCTCAGCTGTCCTTTTTTTATAATTAATTTTGGGTTTCATTGCCTGCTCAGCCCAAACCGACAGGAACCTTGGTCAGTTTACGAATTAGCCATTAGCCTAAAAATATAGGCGCCTTATTCTCCATAGTGTCCTAATACATAGTGTGTGCGCAGTCTGTGGTCGTATCCGCTTAAATCAATTTGGGCCTTTAGAAGGGCTCCTGTTAATATCATGCCATCATGATTTTGTGAAATACTTCTGCGTGCTGGTCCGAGCTGCCATCTTCTCTGCATAAGAAGCGCCTCGGGGACGAGCGTGGTTGTCACTCACAATGCTTCCCAGTCTTTCCCGACCAGCTGCAGTGCTGGGATAGGCTGCGTGGCAAGACCCCTCCCTCACAACAGGCTCCTGTTCAGAGCCACAGATCTTAATGTGGCTGTCATTTAGTGAGTTCCCATCCCCGAGCACTGCAGTGTGCCTCCATCAGTATTCCCCCTACTGCTTTTCTCCTCATAAAACAATCCACAGAATGGAAAAACCAAAGTGCTTTTTCTCCCCGTTTGAGGGTCGAACACTTTTACGGATTTGATTC
Source organism: Synaphobranchus kaupii (assembly GCA_029718625.1). Taxonomy (NCBI): domain Eukaryota; kingdom Metazoa; phylum Chordata; class Actinopteri; order Anguilliformes; family Synaphobranchidae; genus Synaphobranchus; species Synaphobranchus kaupii. The sequence goes on along the minus strand of CM056377.1, from coordinate 34,910,030 downwards.
AGAACAATGGAAAAAGATGTTCATTTTTCTTCGCTCTGATTATAAAATAGTTACGCTCCTTGCCCGCGGTTTAAAAAAAAAAAAAAAATGTTCTCACCGTATTTAAAATCTTTGTGTTTTCTCGTGCGCGTTGTAATCGCAGTCGGCTTAATGTTGACACAGAAATGACACTTTGTATTACGGAAACGCACTGAAAGCTCTTCTGGTAATGTGTGGAGAGCGCAGATCAGAATACTTCTTGTCTCAAACGTAGGAGCAAAGCTGGCAGACAGCTCAACATGAAAGTCTATTTTGAGTTTTACTGTTGTAGTGCTGTGCGGGTTATTTGCACATTCACCGTCATTTACTGTACAGCAATTCAGCTGAATGAACTATTTCTGGCCCTACTACATAGAAGTAAAAAAGCTGCCCTCAAGTTTCCCAGTGAAGAAATTAACAGCAATTATTTTATAAATGTGAATAGAGTCAATAGCGATGTGTGCATTGAGCTTTTGTGTGCACGTACACGCGCGCACACACACACACACACACACACACACACACACACACACACACACACACACACACACACACACACACACACACACACACACACACACACACACACACACACACACACACACACACACTGTGGTATGGTATGTGGTATACAGTATCAGAATTGCTGGGGGCTCGGCCCTTGTTTAAACAGACATGACAAAGTGTGGTGCAGTGACTGTCTGGCTGTCCCAACACAGAATCAGAGTGGCTGAGATCAAGGGCACAGGAGGCGACAGATAAAAGGGATTATTATCGTTGTTTTCTTGGTCTCTCTTTTCTTTTTGCGATGAATTATTAACCGAGCCTTGTGGCAGGGTCGGCTGCTCCGATGGGTAGAGAACACTCACACATGAACTGAGAAGCCTCCCGCTCCCGCGAATTTGGTTTCTGTCGTCTTTTTGTGGCCCTCCGAAAGGGAATGCTGTGGATCTCACTGCTGAAGTGGTATGATTTTAAATGGATGTGTTAACAAAGTAAGAGCTTTTGCTTGAAACAAAAGTAGCACGAGCGGTTGGAGAGCTTTGATAGAATGCAAAATTGAGCGTGAAATAAGAATTTCAGCGAAGCGTTCTCTCTTGCCCCAGAACCCCCCCCCCCCCCCACTACTCTAATTTGCTCCTGTTTGTTGCGCTTTGTCAGCTGCGGGTGAGGGAGGGTCCCAACCAACTGAAATGCCTGGCAACTGTAACCAAGGGGCAGACAGAGCTGGGCTTGGTCATTGGTCTGTGCGACTGACTGGGGGCAGAGAGACAGAGAGAAAGAGGGAGGGAGAGTGAGTGAAAAGAGGGGGAGGGGACGGTTTATAGAACAGAGGTAGACAAGGGGGGGGGGGCTAGATGGGTTTTCTGAGTCGGAAATTTCTCCTGTTTCAGTTTTAGGAAGGAGAGGGGTGTGAACGAAGGAGTGGTGGGGAGCTACGAGAGGAAAGGGAGAAATGTGGTGAAGCCGAGAGAGAGAGAGGACCTCAGGTGCGGCCAAAACGTGAGGGCGGGAGAGCGAGCGAGGAGGCGAGCGCGTGTGAGAGAGAGAGAGAGAGAGAGAGAGAGCAAGAGAGAGAGGGAGAGAGAGGGAGAGAGAGGGAGAGAGAGAGAGAGAGCGAGAGAGAGAGAGAGAGCGAGAGCAAGAGAGAGAGCGAGAGAGAGAGCGCAACCAGAGGAAAAAGGGAACTAAGCTAGTGAGAGCATCTCCTTCCCACTGCACCAGTGGTGAGGGACAGCTCCCCTTCGCAGCTCTCAGCCTCTTTGAAAAGGGTATTGTCTTTATTTTAATCGGTGTGTAGTCAACTCTTTTCTTTTATAACGCGCCGATTCTCTCTCTTTCGAGCTTGAGCAATTCTTCGGGGGAGGGTGGGTGTTAATACACGTATGAATTAATTTATTTTGAATGTGAATCGCCACACGCCGGTGTGCAGTGCAGCCTGGTGCGAGGGAGCTCTTTACAAGAACACACAGGAAAAGAGAAGCCGGTCACAGAGACGGACTGGGTGCCGGATTCCCCCTCTCTACTGCAGGAGTTTGTATCCTCTCTTGCAGCCGGGGGTGTTGTTTCAACAGGGAGACGTACAGTATTGACAGAGTGAAAGAGAAAAAAAAAAAGAAAAAAAAACTCAAAAGGGGAGACAGCCCGGCCTCTCGCAACAAAAGCCGACTTTGAATGGAGCCGGGCATGTATAAGTAATAACAACAATAATAAAAAACAAGCGACGTGGTGGAAGCTACGCGGATGTGTATGTTTTTCACCCTTGGCTGTCAGAGAAACATCAGTGGCGAGACGGAACATAAACAAGTTTATGTGATAAACAAGCGAGCGGGACGCAATCAGCCGCTGCACAGACACAACGCAGCCTGCGTTCTCTTTTCCCGGATTGCTCATAAGATACATACAGAGAAGCATCGGATGATTTAAAACGACAGGAGAAGTGGAATACACGGCTCTGAAAAGTGTGGCCTTTTCGTTTTTTTTTTTTCCCTCAAAGCATGACACGGCTTTTCCGCCATTACAATCTGCAAAAAGAAAGTTCACAGAAAGCGAGGGGAGTTGGGATCAAGAGACTTAAACCACCACGTAGACACCTTGAAATTTTGTTTGGTGTTGTTTTGTCTTTTGCTCTGGCTGCTTGAAGATCATAAACACAAGCCGTGAAAGGTCTGTGGAACAAGAGCTTTGACATCAACTCCCACAGAGTGCCCCGCGTTTACCTAGAGTGTGTCTGTGTTTTGATTGGGACAATGGTTGACACGCAGGGGGTCCAGACAGCGACAGGGACGCCTTGCTTTTGAAAGGGGATTAAAAAGAAGTGGCTCGCTGATCCTAGAGGAATTTTGGAAGGAGTCCATATGCGGTATGAGAAATCAGACAAATCAAGTAGTATCAGTAAGAATTTCTTTGGAATTTTGTATTTTGACTAAAGACTGTTAGTCTGTACTTAGAAATTTGTCGTAATGCAAAATGCTCTTATACATATATTAAGAATGAGTTTTTTCTAATTTTTTTAATCATTCCTGCTCAAAAAAGAAATTATCTTACAGGCTCCCTGTCTTGTTTAATCTCTTCAAGTAATGTCTGCAGGAAAGTAGTCTCCTTGAATCTCGTAGATCTTTTCACATTTTTGCCCTGAGGCGTTTCTGTGTCCCTGGATCTCTTCCTTCTGAGGACTTCACAAACCCCAGACCAGAAAGACCACACTTGCACAACTCATTAGTCAGAGAATGCCGCCACAGACTATGGGGATGTGCTGGGAGAAGGCCCTACTGGCCTCTTATTGGCTGATACACATTTTAATTTTGTGATTTTCTTTGTAAGCATTTGAACATCTTGTCTGTGGAGATGTCTTCACCTGCTGATATTTAGTCTGCTTTGCCCAACTGCATCCCAATATGACTGGCTGGAGGGGGCTAGCAGTGGATTTTTCCTATTGTGGTTGTACAGTTTTTTTGTTGATGAACCTTTTACGAAGACCCAGCTATGTGAGAGAACAATAAAAGTCACAGATAAAGCTGGATTTACTGAACGGTATAGGGGACGGCAAGAAGATGTGCGGTCTTCATTGACGAACCGTCTGTTGTACTTACAGTAAAGCAGGACTTGGCCTACCTGAACCGGAACTATAACGATGAACCAGTCGGGATTCAACGAACTGGTGCCCACCCTCACTCCAGCTGCAAACAGCAGTTTTGGGAGCCCCGTCAGCCTATCCCTGAACCACTCCTGCCCCTTGGGGTGGAGGCACAACGAAGGAGCCGAGGCCTGCGTCCTGGAGACAGCGGTCATCGTGCTTCTGACCGTGCTCATCATCGTGGGGAACCTGACCGTGATCTTCGTGTTCCACTGCGCTCCCCTGCTGCACCACTACACGACCAGCTACTTCATCCAGACCATGGCCTACGCAGACCTGTTGGTGGGACTGAGCTGTCTGGTGCCCACGCTCTCCCTACTGCACTACCCCGCGGGCGTCCAGGAGCCCCTCACCTGCCAGGTCTTCAGCTACGTCATCTCTGTGCTCAAGAGCGTGTCCATGGCCTGCCTGGCCTGCATCAGCGTGGACCGCTACCTGGCCATCACCAAGCCGCTGTCCTACAACCAGCTGGTGACGCCTTGCCGGCTCCGCTGCTGCATCGTCCTCATCTGGATCTACTCCTGCCTGGTCTTCCTGCCGTCCTTCTTCGGCTGGGGCAAACCGGGCTACCACGGGGACATCTTTGAGTGGTGCGCCCACTCCTGGCCCACCTCTGCCCTGTTCACGGGCTTCGTGGTGTGCCTGCTGTACGCGCCGGCCGCCCTGGTGGTCTGCTTCACCTATTTCCACATCTTCCGCATCTGCCAGCAGCACAACCGCGAGATCAGCGAGCGGCGGGCGCGCTTCCCCAGCCAGGAGATGGAGGCCGGGGAGGGCGGGCACAGCCCGGACCGCCGCTATGCCATGGTGCTCTTCCGCATCACCAGTGTCTTCTACATGCTGTGGCTCCCCTACATCATCTACTTCCTCCTTGAGAGCTCGCACGTACTGGACAGCCCCGCCCTTTCCTTTGTCACCACATGGCTGGCCATTAGCAACAGCTTCTGCAACTGCGTCATTTACAGCCTGTCCAATAGTGTGTTCCGGCTGGGCATGCGCAGGCTCTCCCAGACCCTGTGCTCCTCCTGCTCCTTTAGCACCTGTGCCACTGCGGACAAGGACTTCGGAGACCCTAAACCCCGAAAGAGGGCTAACTCTTGCTCCATTTGAGAAGTGTGGGAGATGAAAGGAAAAAAGGAAAACTCCCCCCCTCAATCGGTCTGAAAGGAAAGCAATGAAAAAGATTTGTCTGAAAAAGCTACTCTATGTAGCAGGGTCAGGGTCATTCCCAAAGCGGGGCTCTTCCTCCGGAAGTTTGCGAGAAATCGTGAACGTAGCCTCTAAGCTGGGTGTCTTAGCTACGCCATTTCCAGAATTATAACACATTACTTGAGAGGATCTGTAACATTGGGAGAATTAAAGGAAAATCAGCTGAGGGAAGTGCTTCAAAGGAGGCTTGTTTCTAAATATTTTTCACAGGTTAATGTTGGCTAATTTGCACAACTTATAGTTGTGCAGTGCCACAGCTAGCACTGTTGGACTAGCAGAAGGGTGTTTTTTCTTGCTTTAAAACTCATTTCTATTCAATCATCAAAACGTTAAGAGTTTGTTCTATCTGGCAGATGTGCCTGTAGATATAGCTCTTGTACAGACTATGAATCCACGTGAAGCAGAGCCACATTGTGAAGATTTCTGGATAACAGTAAAGCCGCCGAAGAGCGGAGGCTCAGTGTCTGCACACCTGTTTGTGGCATAACGGCAGCACACATACGCCGCAGCATACCGAAAGGACCTACAAATGGGCGGTCGGTAGATTAACATGCACTCATGCAGCCGGAATGGCGTGATTTACGGTGGGGAAACGGCCAATAAAATGCACTGAATCTAGGCTCTCGCTGGCTCCAGTGTTTTTCACCACTGCAGACTGCCGATGAACACAGCAACTCAATGCAGGCTTTCGCTCTTGTGAACACGCTCACTTCTACGCCGCAAGGCTGGAGGTGGCTACATGAACGGCTCCTGTTTTATGGTCGCAATACACGTCTCCTTATTGCAAAGACAGTAGCTATGAGCTGGATGTACATACTCAAAAAAATATAAAATCCCAGTGGCAATTGTGGCTTAAAGGGATTGGGTCAGTTGAGAACGGAGAGGATACATCATGTTTAACATTCCTCTGTTTGCGACTGTCCCAATCAGAGAGCAGCTGGAGGACTGAGAATTTGGGAAGTTGAGAGGCTGGGAATTGATTTCCGTTTTCCTATTTGACGCGAGCCGTGTCCAGACCCCAGCTGGGGTTTCCGTGGAGGTAGAATATGGCTGCGCGCGATGAGTTCATCCGCTCGAATTCTCGCTCAGCTCCCTTGCAGGTGCGCTTTCGCCGGCCTGGAACTCGTCCAGCAGCTTGTCACAACAGGATCGACTTCAGTCGGTGCGGCCGGGTCCCAGAGACTGTGCCCTTGTCTGTGATGTGTGTGGGAGAGACGGGCAAAAAGGGGGGTGGGGGGGGGGAATGCAATCACTATAACGATGACCATTGATCTTGTGCTACGCTTTAGTGTCTTTCGGTCAAAGTGGACAGAGCAGCCTTGAGCACAGTGATGTTCCCGTACCTGTTCCAGTCTACAAGTGAAAGGAGTCGCGGAAAAATAGCCTAAAAACGCACAATTTCAATGATGCCTGGAATTGTTGAGATGTTTCCCTGTGCTCCTCTATGATGTACCCCCCTGGCGTCTGTCATTAAAGATGTATGCCTGCACTGTATCTGTGACCATGTATGAGCTAAGAAATGAGTGACACGGCGAACTGAACCCGTAGTGTTAACGTACGTGTAGCGTTCGTGCAGCAGGACTCCACCCTTTGCATAGGCAGCTTGCACAAATTTCCTTCGTAGGGTTTTACTCTTTGTTCAGATTTACCTTGAATGACGGATTTATTGTGTCTGTGCCTAATATTTATTTTAATTTACGTGGAAAGATGGGAGTTCAAGATTTGGGATATCGCGCCTCATTTTCTAATTATTTTTGAGGAGGAAATTAATTTAGACATTGTGAAAGCAAGCTTTATGAAAACATTGAATTCAAAGAACTTTGGTCTTCGTTCCATTCCATTTTTTTGATCTTGTATGTCTTTTGTACGATTGATTTTTTGATTTACTTTGTTTTTTAAAGTGAAGCCAAATGAGAACTACATCCATATGATTTCCAAATCGGGCATTATGAAATGTTTATGGCAGGGTACTGTGTGGCTAGAGGAAAAACCAAAAAAAAAACTAGCTATCAAGTTTGTACCTTGCAGTTCGAAGCAGTGACCTGTATTCAGTCAACTTGTGTCCTTAACTTTATCTCACAATTAAATGTAACTGTTAGTTTTCCCCCTCACAAACCGTGTTTGTAAAGAGAAAGCATTCCACTTGAATTTATGTGCAAGTCAAAGTTAAGGACAAATGTTGATTGAATCCAGTCCAGTGTGAGCCCCTAACCCTTACCCCAGCTGGAGTCTTCTGCTTGCTGCTGTAAATCACTGACTTGTGTCCTGTTTGGTTTAATAAGATTCAGAAATCATGGGTCATGTGCACAAAACTGGTCAACTCCTCTGGTCATTAGCCTACCTGAAGAAACCCACAAAGTGGTTCCATAATTATTGTACTGTGAAGTGTTATGAAAGGCATTTTTGATCTTCTTTTTCTATCTTTGGTTAAAGAAGATTTTAGCCAAAAGAAACCCATAGGATATCTTTTCTGTGAATATCATGAACTTCATTTGTACTCAGAACCTTAAGCTTTTATTTTATTTCTTAATGTTTGCAGACGTGGAAAGTCTAGGGGTCAGAAAGTAAAAGTCCTGCCATGTTTTTCTACCATCCATGAACTCAATCATCCATGATTTCAATAATTAGTTCTACCTCCTGGCTGAAGAATTGTGCTAATTAGCAAATCCAGAAGATTGGTACAAAATCCAGGGGTGGACTTTTACTTTCTGATTCTGGACCTTCCACCTCTGAATGTTTGCAATCAGTAGCATGACCTTAAGCTTATCAGACGGTAAGTAGTAGATGATGTGTGAGACCTGCTGTCTCCCTCAGGATTGGTGAGTGATCATTACATATGACTGAAAAATGTCAATGTGTGCTTATTTGTAGTTTTTCTTTTTCATGAAGGCTGACCGGATCATTTCAGCAATTAGTGTTGGGATACTGCAGCACATTTAATTAAACCCCCTCCACTCTTAAATGCAAATGCGGCACCAGTTTTCTGTGGAGATTTGTTACTTCTATGTCAGCAAATGATACAATTGGTTTATGGCATAGATATTGCTTACGAGTCTTACACCGGTGGATTTATTAGAAGCAGTTAGCAGCAAGGGTACCTGTTTAAAGTTTTTGTTCATTTGTTGTATTTGCCAGTGAATGTGTTCTACTTTTAATTTGTTGCAAGTCATTTTGTTCTGTTTATGAACAAGTTTTCCTTCACTCGGTTTTCAGATTACAATGACCAAATGTGTTTTTAATGACGGAAGTGTGGGAATGCAAACTTATAAAATGGCAAAGGATCTCTTTAGACTCCCGAGTGCTCTCGTGAGCGTGTTGCATTTTTTATTATTTCTTTTTGCATACAGATTGTTTTTTTTGTTTGTTTGTTTTTAAAAAATTCCATTACTGGTATTGTATATAGTCTTATTTATTTATTTATTTGATTACGTACAAGATGATACACCACTTGTTAAATAGGAGTGTCTGTGTGTACCCGTTTTTATCCTGCTGTACAGCTTATGTGTTACAACGGAAAATTAGTTGAAAAATCTATCAATGATGGCACATACTCGTGTGTATTAAACTAGATTGCTGCTGTGACAAAATAGTAAGCTGTTCTTTGATTAGGAAACTAATATAATAAATGATACAGTATATATTTTTTTATTTTGAAGATTTTGTCAAAGGCTATGGTTTTGCTGTTGCTACCAATCATGCGTAATAAAAAACGAAGAACAAATATGTTTATTTTTATTTCCACTTATTCTATTTGAATCTATTTGCTTTTACCTTTTTTTTTTTTTTTTTACATTTACTGCAAATCTATCAACGAGAAGAATGCATGTATGTGGGTGTATTGTTCACGTAACCGAATTTAAAAAAGAATAAATCTTCAAAAGGGAAACATCCCTACCGCGGTCAGATTGGTGCTGGAATAAGCAGGCTGTAAGTGGCTGGTGAATAATGAATTTTGCTTTGCTTACAATAATCTCAACCAGGTCAGGCTGAAAGCTTATCTGTACAGCTGTGTGTGAGGATTGCAGCCTGTTTAACACTGATCTGCAGGGTGCAGTGTATAAGAACAGAGCTACTCTGTGTATGTTAGTATAGCCTGTTTAACACTGATCTGTTGGGTGTAGTGTATAAGAGCAGAGCTACTCTGTGTAGGTTAGTATAGCCTGTTTAACACTGATCTGCTGGGTGTAGTGTATAAGAACAGAGCTACTCTGTGTAGGTTAGTATAGCCTGTTTAACACTGATCTGCTGGGTGTAGTGTATAAGAACAGAGCTACTCTGTGTATGTTAGTATAGCCTGTTTAACACTGATCTGCTGGGTGTAGTGTATAAGAACAGAGCTACTCGTGTATGTTAGTATAGCCTGTTTAACACTGATCTGCAGGGTGCAGTGTATAAGAACAGAGCTACTCTGTGTATGTTAGTATAGCCTGTTTAACACTGATCTGCTGGGTGTAGTGTATAAGAACAGAGCTACTCTGTGTATGTTAGTATAGCCTGTTTAACACTGATCTGCTGGGTGTAGTGTATAAGAACAGAGCTACTCGTGTATGTTAGTATAGCCTGTTTAACACTGATCTGCTGGGTGTAGTGTATAAGAGCAGAGCTACTCTGTGTATGTTAGTATAGCCTGTTTAACACTGATCTGCTGGGTGTAGTGTATAAGAACAGAGCTACTCGTGTATGTTAGTATAGCCTGTTTAACACTGACCTGCTGGGTATAGTGTATAAGAACAGAGCTACGCTGTGTATGTTAGTATAGCCTGTTTAACACTGATCTGCTGGGTGTAGTGTATAAGAACAGAGCTACTCGTGTATGTTAGTATAGCCTGTTTAACACTGATCTGCTGGGTGTAGTGTATAAGAGCAGAGCTACTCGTGTATGTTAGTATAGCCTGTTTAACACTGATCTGCTGGGTGTAGTGTATAAGAACAGAGCTACTCGTGTATGTTAGTATAGCCTGTTTAACACTGATCTGCTGGGTATAGTGTATAAGAACAGAGCTACGCTGTGTATGTTAGTATAGCCTGTTTAACACTGATCTGCAGGGTGTAGTGTATAAGAGCATGGCTACTTTGTGTATGTTAGTATAGCCTGTTTAACACTGATCTGCTGGGTATAGTGTATAAGAACAGAGCTACTCTGTGTATGTTAGTATAGCCTGTTTAACACTGATCTGCTGGGTGTAGTGTATAAGAACAGAGCTACTCGTGTATGTTAGTATAGCCTGTTTAACACTGACCTGCTGGGTGTAGTGTATAAGAGCAGAGCTACTTTGTGTATGTTAGTATAGCCTGTTTAACACTGATCTGCAGGGTGTAGTGTATAAGAGCATAGCTACTCGGTGTATGTTAGTATAGCCTGTTTAACACTGATCTGCTGGGTGTAGTGTATAAGAATAGAGCTACTCTGTGTATGTTAGGAGTACAGTCTGTGTACCACTGATTTGAGCACAGGGCTGCTCTGTGCCATACAGCTGTCTGCGTGCACAGCCAGGCCCAGCCTCTTCATCTGCGTTTAAAAAGGTTACAGCTGCGCGCTGAAGGGGAAATAGACGCACTAGAAAATGACCTTTTTGAAAATGCATCAAATTTGTGCGAAGTGTCCGCCTGTCGGGAGAGTTTTTCTCGTTTAAATAAAACATGAAGGCAAAGGCTACCGTCGGCCGTGTATGTTGCGTGTTCAGCAGGCTGTCAGCCGAACAAACCCTCAGAATGGATTATTGTGTAGCGTGCGGCCAGGTGTGGCTGGAGACGTGTGCGGAGAGACGTCCCGAGCTCCTTTGCCATTTTGTTTTTCATTGAAAGGGAAGAGAATGGAAGGTAATGGCAGTTAATGGGGAACACAGTGTGGTCAGATGAGAATGGGACACCACGGGGAGACGGCCCTTTGCTAACATTGGAGGTAATGCACGCCCTGTCACAGAAACGCACATGTTTTATATGGCAAATTAGTCATTAATGTAATGACACTGCTGCCCAATCTTATTTCATCCAGAAAATCGACACGAGGAACAGATTTCTTCTCTCTCCCTCTCTTTCTCTCTCTCTCTTTCTCTCTCTCCCCTCTCTCTCTCTCCCTCCCTACCTCTTTTTCTCTCTCTCTCCCTCCCTCCCTCTCGATGCATCCATGCCTATACCCAGACATCACCAGGGCTGAAGCAAATCCTTACACTGACCCTCTTCACCTCGAGCAGTTGATAATTAATTAACATTAAAACGATTAATTTAATTACAGTCGCAAAGTGAAGCAGAAATTAAAAAGGTTATAGCCAAAGTCACATCACAACGTTCCGGAATCTGTTATCGTGGATCGCGGCGGGTGATGCAAGTCACGTGGTTTGATTCCCTCAGTTTACTGGTTGACTGGCCCACCGAGTACGTTATTTAAAACCAGGATACTGTTTGCGAAGAGCTGCACCGATTTTTATTTTTATTTTTATTTTTATTTTGAACGGTCGATGGCGTTCAGCAGCGTGCTGTACTTATGTGTGCACTTCATCCCTCTACATGGCGTGGCTTGCCTGTACAGATGGGCTCAGCGTGGGGGCCTCGGCTGAGTTACTGATAAGGCCTTTACTCCCCATCTCGGCCCGACGGGAAGCCAAGCTTTCACCGCCTCTCTTCATTTTTCACCAGAAGAAACCGCATCGATTTTCCTGGAAGTCCACGCTGGACTGCTCAGCCTGTTGTTGTCTTTCCCTCGTGCTCTTGCGCGAATGTTTTTGTCACACTCGCACGGTTTTACAAAAAGAGGGAAAAAACATCGTTTAATGCTCGGTATTCCCAACGCGATTTTTCAAACACTCTGCCAGCAACTCTTTTTTTTTTTTTTTTTTCTTCTTCTTCTTCTTCTTCTTCTTCTTCTTCTTCTTCTTCTTCTCCCTGATGATTACACAACGCTTAAACACACAGCTCTTAACTTTCTCCCGACACCGCTGTGTGTATAATACACAGTGCTGCACTGTGACCTTTTGTTAGCATTACCATTTTGGAGAGTCTGCATCGCACGCGTAGGAACCTTACTGCTCGCTGCAGTTTGCACGAAACTAGACAGCGTTTTTGAGGGAGGTTGTGACTTGTAAGCTGCCCTCAAACCCAACCTACAGGTGTCTTCCTCTATAGCTCCTTTCATCTCCGGGCCTGTGTGTCATACGTGCTGAAAGCATAAAAGGGTCGATCCCGCCTCCCCCCCCACCCCCTCTCTGGTTTGTACAGTTAGACAAGTTGTTCTTTCTGCCAGTTTTTCATCCATATTCATGAACGCAAAGAAGAGGAGCTTACGGTCCAGGCTGGTGAATATTTATGAAAATCCCCTCTATGCTGACTGTATAATGAATTGCGTTTAATATTAATCTGTGCAGCTGCAGAACTCCTTGATAACTTCTCCCTTCAAAAGATGAACTCGGGTCCGAGCTGGAGGAACACCTGCCCCTCACGGAACAACAGACGCAGCCCCGCCGTAATCAAAGATAGCGTATTCACACCCCTCGTCAAAGACAATGCTGCTCTCTCATTTCTCAGCCCTAATGGGGGGACTGCTCATTATAGAACCTCCCTTCATGCATTTTGCATGGGATGGCTTTGCCTTTAGAAAGCATGAATATGCTGACGCCGTGCCGCGTTCTGTTTCAAAGCGGGCGGTGTCAGGGCCGTCTCGGTGGCGTAGTCTGCGAGAGCACCGTCCGCACGCAAGCCGCGATGTCGCGGCCTTTGTCGCACGTCTCTCCCTCTCTCTCTCCCTCCCCATTCTTGCTGTCTGTCTACACTGCGCTGTCCAATAAAGCTTAAAAGCCCATAAAATATAACTAAAAAAACAGGCGGTCTCTCGGGAGCATGCCGGGAGACGCACGTCATGTCGCGACGGCAGGGCTCAAAAGGGGGAACACCGTGACCGACCCCCGACTGGAGTAACCCGGTGTGTCCGCCGCGACGAACGCATAGCTCGGATACACCGAGACTCCAGTAAAGTTAGCGTTTCCTGAGTAAACTCCGCAGAGTCCCGTTTCCAGGGGTTGCATTTGGTGGCACTCTCTCCACTTAAGGTCCCGTAACTCCCCGCTGCCAGCGAATCGCGATGACAGCCGATGAATGGCCCGTGGCCCGTTGACGGTAACGCTCGCTGACAGCTGCCCACACTCTGCTATTAGGCTGGTCGCACGCCCGTTCGCAGCGTTCCGCCATCTGTCCATTCCGCGCGTTGCATCAGAGGAGCTCGGAAAGACAGAGCGCGAACCACCTCCTACCGGCGGCGTTTCGACGGAACCGTGTCACCCTCATTATTTTCAACAGCGCCGAAGAGAGGGTGGGACTTCGGCCGCTATAATCGCACGCTAATCGCTCAACTGAAAAGACAGGAAGGGAAGGATAAGTGACGGCTCTCCACCAATGCCGACGTGAGACGACCTGCTCGGTTTGTTGCGGCGGTCGGCGACGGTCGGCGCGGCCGGGTGCTTTTCTGTGTGTGGTGGTGGGGGAGTCAAACTTGGCTTTGTTAGCACAGTATAAGGCATTGTGAGCATAGCGAGGGGGTCGCCGGTTTCCGGACTGAGCGGCTCTCCGCGGCGTGCAGACATGCTGGAATGTGCGCAATGCGTTGACTGGCCTTCGCTAGCCTTCACAAACACACACACACGCACACACACACACACACACACCAGCAATGAGCAGTAGCAGCCCTGAACTGCGAGTTATTATTCTGCGTACAGTCTCTGCAGTTTTACACATAAAAACCGTTCTTTCCCGCACAGCTGGGACACAGAACAGCATTCAAAAAGCACTTGTGAAATCCAATTTGCCCGGGCACAAAACTCTTTTTAAACTCTATGCCTATGAAAGTCTCGTCTGTCTATTCACATTATTTGAATGGGAGGGATTGGCGGTTCTCCTCTGATTGCTTTAAAATTGTCTCTTGTGCCTGTTGGGCGAATGCAGTCCGGTGAAACGGCTGCGCGTTAGGGGATTGTGTTATTGTCGACTAATTGTCGGCATCCCAATCGTCAGGATGATTACGGTTTTGTAATTGCTTGTCTTTTTGACCCCCCTGGAAGTGGGCGCGAGGTGTAAATATAGCTCTCTCCCTCTGAGTGGGTGACAGCGCTTATCCCGGCTCCCTTAAGGACGTCACCCAGCTGCCGCCTCCCGCGCCATTCCTGGCGCCGGTGTACGGACAGGCCTGCCACCCCCTCCGCGGGGAAGCGGCCCGGCTCGGAGCGCCGAGCCGAGAGACGCTTCGACACTGTGGCTCTGGATCTTATTCAGTCTGGTGCAGGTGCCCCCCCTCCCCTCCCTGTTGCTCATGTTCCCAGCTGAACATAATGTCTCCGAAATGCAGGTAAGGCAGCCAAGCTGTCGTCTGGCCTCAGCCGCTAGCCTTCCCGTGGGACTTTCATTCGATTAAACGTGGCAAGACACAAAGCGGCCTGCAGCGCCTTTTCTCGTTTTCGCTTGCTGCGCGCGCCGCTTTAACCGTTTTACGTTCGAACGCAGGTGACCGGCTTCGGTCAGTGTGCCGTGTACCGCGTGGCAGCGTGATCCAGGGGGCGATCCAGGGGGCTGTTTGTATAGGTGCTTCCTGCTCGTGAAAGGCTATCTGGGGAGATGGACCTCGCGTGGAGCAGCTCGACGCTCTCAGCCTGCTTCGATGGCGCAGTCTCTCGCCCCAACCCCCCCCCACGACCGCGCTTGCGCGCGCTTAGGTTAGGAGGCAGAGGCCGAGCTCCCTGACCCCTCTGACATCATCAGGACGTGTGTTGCAGTGGGAGAGGAGAAGCAGGCGGCCGTCTCGCCGCCGCTGCCCACAAATTAGCATATGCAAATATTGCCAATTAGCATATGCTGTAAATGCTGTGATACATTGTATTGAATTTTGCTTTACAATAGTCTATGTTTTGAATGTATATGTCCCTATCAAATAAACATCAAATAAATAATAAATAAATAGCACGATGGTAAAGTGTGGGAGAGACCACTTTGTGAGGCCCAGTCACATACTCTGTGCTCATTTGAGCCTATTATTTTAGCGTGGCGGTTGGAAGCTTGGGCACTTGCAGGGAAGAGTCTGTGTTCTATTAATATAGACCCTCTCAGGTGCTCTCTGGTTGGCAATTAAGGCATCTGGGGCAGCAGCCCAACACGAGCCATCCGTATGTTCCTTCATGGCCAGGAAGATTACCAAATGTACGTCCTGTCAAGAGTACATACACTAGTAATCCAGGAACATGATGTTTTTTAATTCTTTTGAAATGCTACTCTTTGGAAAAACAAACAGAAAGGAACCATCTGTCATTCTACCGTCAAGTCTTTTTTGTCCTTTCTTTCACTTTATTTCTGTACTTTGTTATTTCCTGACCTGTTTTGACGGGCCGAAATGCCCCGCTACGCCAGAAAGATCTGTCCATTTTTGGGGCGCAAGCACTGTTGAGCTGCAGAGGAAAAGCCGGCCGCTGTCGCGCCATTGTCATGGAAACCGGAAAGGGAGAGCAGAACAAACGCGCTCAGATGTTTCCACCTGCGACGATCGTTTAAAAAATTAATCGGGAATAAGGAGAATTTTTCAGTGGAGCGTTTTGACGAGCGGGTCCGGGGGCGGAGCGTCTCCGGCGTGGGCTCCCGGGAGCGCCGCTCTGTTTTCCCACAGCAGACGCATGACATCTGAGTCTCTCCCCATTGTGTCCTCTGAAAAGCACAGCCCAGGGATCGTGTGTCTTGGCGGAGCCAGAAATAGAAACTAGATGGAATAACCAAGGAATGTAATTAGCTGACGGAAAAAAAAAGTACGTCCTATTGAAGATGCGCGGTTGGGTAGTGGGAGCGCAGGAGGGTGTGGGGGTGTTTGTGTGTGTGGGGTGAGGGGGGAGGGGGTGGCTGAATTGCTTCCCCCCCCAGGAATGGGCTCCTGGGTTTTGCATCATTTAATCAGAGGCAACAAGTGGCGGGCTGTGAGAAGCCTTATAAAAGGCATTGCAGGGGAACAAAGTGTGTGGCCCAGATGCTGGTATCCAATAACTGCATCTGTCACTGCTCCACAGAAAGTTCTGCGGGTGCACCAAAGGAGGACTGTCATGGAGGGATTGGTGAATAATTTAAAGGGTAATGCAACAAAAGGAAAATATGGCGGGAGGAATAGAAGTCCTGATGGTAATGATGAGACAGCAGGCGCTCGCAGCGGGGCTCCGGTGTGCTGTCTGCTCGGGGCTAAGAGTCACACTCTTCTCTCGGCCCTTGTGTGTTGGGCTGTCTGTCTGGTGTTTCCAATAAGCAGCAGTCAACTAGTAAGTCTTCTGTTCCGCTTCTGTTCTAATGGAGCCGCTCCAAGCTGGCACACGCGTGTGTGTGTGTGTGTGTGTGTGTGTGTGTAACTGTGTGTGCAAGCACGTGTATGTACAAGGGGATTTAAGTCACATTGTGTGCTAGTGGATGCATTTGTGTGTTTAAGCGTAAGATGTACAGGTGTGTGAGAATCTGTATACAGATGTCTTTTGAGTATGTGGGTTCTTTCCATGCGGTTCTTTGTGCGGCTGTCAGCGTTAGCCGTTATGCACGCTGGCCAGCAGTCGCGCCACCTTTAAAAGCTGTTTTCGCGTGTGGGACGATGCGAGGACCCAAAGCGACAGCGCGGCTTGATGAAAATGAACAGTGCAACTCCTCTCTCGTCAAACATGAAATAAATGTCAGCTACTATCGCGCCTCCATAAAATGCATTCGGCGTGATTGAATGAAAAATAAAACGAAAAAAAAACGTAGTTCTGCTAATGCAATTGCGCATCAGTCAGAGGACTGGGCTCCTTCATTCCTGCTTCTGAACGTGAATAAAATGAAAAAAATTATCTTAAAAGTTCAGGCAGTTAATGAACACATTCTGTCTCTTTACCTGCATGGATCATAGCCAGACCGCTAGCCGCTAGCCACCACAATAGATACGGTCACCTTGAGTCAACCTCACTTAGGATTTTTGGGCCTTCCGTGAGTGAACGAGTGCGAGTGTGTGCATTGAGCTGTGTAAAGTGATTAAAAGGCCCTGTCGAGGAATGTTATCTGAGCTGTCTGCAGCTGTCACCGGTGTTCGAGTTCCTCCACTGCAGCCCCAAGACTTTATGGATGTACCGTAACTATGGCAACCCCCGAGCTTGAAAAATTGAGATCGGGGAGGTATTTTGGTCTATCTGAAGTTTAAAAATAGGGATGGATTAAAATTTGATTGTTTCCGCTTTCAATATCTGCGCTGTTTTATTTATATTCTTTCTTTTTCATGGCTTGTTTATTCAGTTTTTCTAGCAGCATATATTTTTAGCGCTTCCCTCTCTGGTCAGGAGAGAGGCCGGGCCTGCATTCTGAGCGGTTCTGAGCCACTCTCTGTGTGTCATTACAGCGGTATCGATTGTCTAAGTAGCAATGAAACCTCTCCACTCTCAGACACATGGACAGCGCACAGCTTCTCCGAGCAACAAGCGTGACCGGCCTCAGCGTGGCGTCGGTCACCGCGAGCGCCGTGACATTGTACACTGTACCTCCTGTCATTAGGGACTGAAGTGCATTCCACATACGGAGCACGCGGCCGTGTCCCCGTGCCGCTCGCGGCCGCCATTTTACAGCCCGTCTCTCCAGCTGCAGTTAGGCTGGGTGCCCTGCAGGGTTCCCACCCGTCTTGGAAAACCAGGAATTTTCCAACATGAGAAAAATGTCCTGGAAAACTATTAGTTTACAGGGCTGGAAAAATTGCGTTGATTTTCTGGCTGGGCTCACGGTGTCATAAGGACGGTGTCATAAGGACAAGTTCTCCCAGGCCACCTGGCATCGCCCCCAGTTATACAAGACGCAGGCAGAGCTTTGCAAGCTCCATTAATTCGGGACTCGCCAACACGGACATCGACCAGGGCTGCGGCCGCCATGGCGGAGAGCGGATTGATCAGCCGAGGCAGACCGGGGGAGGAGGGAAGCTCAGCGGCCCAGCGTGCCGGGGATCCGTATCTCGCCCCCGCCGGCGAGGGCACTCTGCCATCACGGCGTTTGGATAGGTGGGCGGGACCGCAGAACCCGCCAGAGAACGTTTCTTTTAATTCGCGACGCTCCTTTTCGCTCGTTTAGCGGCTAACGGCTAACGGTCGTTGTGCGAATCTTTCTGTCAGCGACACAGTTAATAACCGGCCGTCCCCGCAATCACACACGGCGCACGCATGCATAATGCATGAGCGAGATTAATCTGTCTCGGCACTGGCAGGGCATAGAAGGCGCTCCGGTGCTCTCATTCCTTTGTGCTTCACCTTTTATTTTGTGTCTCTTCTACAAGGTTGCGCCTTGTGATCAGACTAATGCAGCTGTTTGTCAATTTCAATTACGGGGTCCTTTTGAAGTGGTAGATTTCACCCAGGGGAGAAACAGGGCTGGTAATATCCTTTCTGTCAATCACTTTATGATTTCCCTCTGTTTCTCCCCTGCTTGCCCCCAAGTGCTGCACAAGTTATTCTTTCATCGGAAAAAATAATGCAACGGCTAGAGCGGGGGTTGACTCCGTTCATTTTTCAAAACATAATGTTTTGACATCTCTAAGCACTCGTACAAGCCATCCATTTTCATTTGTGATTTATTGCAGAGCAAGCATTGTATATTTCTTGGCGAATACAAATTGAACCACGTAGTAAACACAAAAGTTCTATAACCAATCCATTTACCAGCAGGAATCGTCTCATTACATTACATTACAGGCATTTAGCAGACGCTCTTATCCAGAGCGACTTACACAGCATTTTAGCATTTTATACATAGTATCCATTGATACAGCTGGATATATACTGAAGCAATGCAGGTTAAGTACCTTGCTCAAGGGTACAACGGCAGTGTCCTACCTGGGAATTGAACCTGCAACCTTTCGGTTACAAACCCAGTTCCTTAACCATTATACTACACAGCCGCCCTGAACAACCGCTTCGGTGGCTGTGCAGATGAAATGATAGGGTTAGTAAACAGGTGCCAGGACCTGTAGGCAGATAGCAAACTGATAATGGAATATTGGTTGATTCATTTCATAATAACATAGAACCTGTGGTGGTATAGGGCATGGAGGAGGTGGGAGGGGCTTTGATGAATATTCTTGCCTACAGTAACAGTAACTCTCCCTGTCTACTGTTGTGACAACCTGCTGGTTCAGCTGAAACAGTATTAGAACCCTGATATAAACAGATAAAAATATTCTCTAGAAAAATATTATATCAAACAGGGTTACTATAATTGGGTGCACTATACTGGGAAGATTATTAATTTTTAAGTTTTCCAGCTAGCCCTTTAAGAGGTTAAACACACTTGGATTTGTCCCTCTGAATCACAACAGACTTAATTAAAACTTTTAATCCGTTTAAACAAAAACAACAAGGCTACAGTTATAGACTGAGGAACTAAACTGGAATAATTAGGAGGCAGAACTTTCTCAACTGGAAATTCTGTTGGAACGTTATGTTCCAATTTTTCCATTTTTGAGCATGCTATTTCTTTGTTTTATCTTGATAAAAGTTTGGTAATTGCCCCCCATTTTAATCCATGCATCCGTCTCAAACACAGAAGGAATGAGAAGGGTCCAAGTTAATTTGGACTCGTAATAGATTCCAATAGAGCGGGGCTCATTGTAACTAATATTTGACGCTCAGTTGAGAACTATTGACTGACTAGCTGAGCCTCCCTTGAGATCTTCAATTAGGAGACACAAATGAGTCGGCTTGGGCTGCCTCTGATCTCAATATGCATGAGCACACAGGAATTATTTATAGGTCCAAGAAACCCATGCGCTGGGAAACCTTCAACTCATCTGACCTGAAATTCTTTCATCTGATCCCAGTAAAATAATGGAAAGAGGCAGACGTATTCATAGACATCCTGTTTTTAATCCTTAGGTAAACATTTGGAGCCTCGTCTTCCTCAGAAGGATTTGCTCGCACAAAGAGGTGGCTTTGCTGTTTCAAAAACAGGAGTTATTAAAAAGCCTGTCCCTGCCAATCGACGGTTATGTCAGTTCTGAGCGCTGCGCCGCGAATGGGGAAAACCGCTCCCTTTCTGTGTTCCACTGCGCGACGCGTGGCAGCTGTCAGCCAGCATACCCTAGCCGTCTTCGCGCTAGTTTCGTTGGCTGTCGTCTTGCGTTTCGTCGCGATCCACTTGTCACCCGTCAGATGCCCTCATCCAGCGTGATTGCGAGAAGCAGGCTGGTGCTCCCCAAGTGGGAGCGCTTTTAACTGAGAAGAGAAGGGGATTCTGCATAATGCAAGAGCGTGCCGGTTATCAGAAGTCAACAGGAGACGGTGCGGCTGTCGGACGTGTGTCGGATGAGGAAGGCGCTGGATGTGCTAGAGCAGGGGCTCCGAAACTCAGGCCCGGACCACCGCTCTGTGCTGCCGTTCCTTTACAGCCGCAATTGCAACCCCTGAATTGTAACGAGCTGTTAATCGTCGTTAATTAGACACTTTTAATGTCTGTTGTGTTACGGTTCACCCCACGAGGCCACATTATGCCAGAAAACCATGAATAAATATCCCATATTCACATCCTGGGACTTTTAATCAGTCAAATCAACTGATGCCTTAATTTAATGTTCTATATGGCAAACGGTTCATTTGTAAAGAGGTTAAATGCTTTAGTTGATTAAATTATAAACTGACAGGTAAAATCAGTGGGGTTCTAATTGCAGAAAGTACGAACACCTGGTCACTGAAACTAAACCATTGTGGATAATTGAGATCTGAAAATAACATCGACGCAAATGGCAAGGCGCCAGACTTGTATTGTGCTGACAAATTTAGGGAAAGTTTAGAACTTAAGAACATGTTTTCAACCATCTTGATTGATCAAGAGATGCACAACAAAAGCCGGCATACACAGTGGTACCCCAAGGCCAAGTCTGAGAACCCCGGTACTAGAGCGCCTTCGATTTCAGATTTCTGTACTAGACTAGAGCACAGAAAGCTCCCTCTCTCTCTCTTTCTGTTTCTCTCTCTCTCTCTCTCCCTCCCTCCTTCCCTCTGCTTTTCGCCCTAGGCACACAGATGTCAGTGGCTAAATTACCATTTGGAGCTCCTCTCCCTCAGCTTATTTATGAATACCATTTGTCATGAACCCAGGGTTTATGAGGCTGCCCTGAAATGAGGGATCAATTTTCCTACTCATAGAAAGAGAGAGAGAGAGAGAGAGAGAGGGGGGGGGGGGGGGGTGTCAAAATGAAGAGCATAATTAAGCATTAAGCAGACGGGAATGCGATGGGACTATACCTCTTAGCTTTAAGATCAGTCACCACAGTTGCACTCTTAGCGTTTCCTGCGTAACGAGAATACAACGTACAGCAGCAGCACTAGTGTGTGCGGGAAGCTCAGTGGATGCAGTTCATGTTATTACTGGAGTAATTGTGGTGTAGGGCCCCTCAGGACCCGCAGTGGCTGGAGTGTTACGCAGAGAGCCCCAGGCCGGTGCGCAGAGCTGTCCCGTTACGCCGAGAGCCCCAGGCCGGTGCGCAGAGCCGTCCCATCATGCGAGGAGTGCGGGTGGGGGGGGGTTTCTCCTCAGGGCAGGCGGGAGCTGTGGAGCCAAATCAGCACTTTTTATTTTGGTCCTAAATGGGTTACCTGCGTGTGCACTCAGCTGAGCTGAGTAATGCTGTGTCCGTAAACAGCCCCCAGAGCAGCAATTAAAGCGCCGCTCTCTCTCTCTCCAGACAGCCAATCAGAAGGAGGAGGGGGGGAGAGAAACGGAGCCAAGATAGCACGGCGGAGGCCTCCTACGGAACGGCACTTACGTTGCTGTCACTGTGATATTAAACACCCGCTGGACTCACGGGATGTTCACTTCACTACTCTCTCTCTCATGCATCTGAAAGAGAGCGCCGGGCAAAGAGAAGCACTCCAGGGTAATCCTGTCAAGTTAAATATACATAAACGCGTAGCCACCAGCAAAGCGTTTCAGCTGATCGTATTCCTTTTAATTCTCTTCGTCAACTGAATTAGACATTGTGCCCAGCTTTATATCGTGCTGTGGATTAGGACTTCGCTTTTGACCTTGCGCTCTGTGCCTGGGTTATTCAAATCCAAAACACGTCAGGAGCAACAACGCGTGGAGACATGTTTTATGCATGTGATAGAGATTATCGTTGGGGGGGGGCGTAGGCTAGGGAAACGCATTGCTTTTGGCAACATCCAAATGCCATTATGTTGGCATATATCACTCTCGTAGAAGATTCAGAACAAGCGAGGGACTTTAGAGTGTGAGCCCATCGAACGCGCACATCACCACCCTCACACGGCACGTGCCCACCGGTGTCCGGCCGCGCACGGACGAGCAGCTGCGTGCACACGCAACACCAGAACGGACACGCTTTCTGTCCGACCACCCAGCGAGCCCCGTCTCCCGTCGGCGCTACAGCGACCGAGTCTTTTTATAGCGAACTGTTTATAATGTTCAAAGAGGCGGCCGAACCCCAGGGGCGGAGCGTGGATTCCACACCACCATCTGTGCTCATGACAGCGCCGCCTTGTCATCTCTCTCGGCGCAGAGAGGGGGAAGACGGACAGAGGGCAATAAGGCTCCTCTCCTCTCAATCAGCGCGTTGTGATGAATGCCTCCCCGGTGTGGTCACGCGCTGCCGACCGCATGTCCAATTTCAACCGGCCGCGGCTTAATAGGCCGGAAAAGAATCTCCAAAACGCACCATAAATAGATAAATAAAGGGACCCTGTACTGTAAGAGCAGGAGAAAGCCGCGCAATAGAGGTTGGAGGCTCGTAGGCTAATGCCTTGCGGTCCAATTATAATGCCTGGAGTCCGCACGCTCGTCTCCTGGGCCGAGTTGGCTTAGGAGAGCTGAGAATATATAATTGATAAGCGTCATTAGGAGAGATGCGCAACAGTTCTCCGGATAAATATCGGTCTTAATAATCTTCCTTTCTCAGACAAATGCGCGAATGCCATCCTCAGCAGCCACCCACATTATGAACGCTAATGATGTTATATGGAAGGGACCTTCCAAATAGTTTTTGGGAGCTTGATTCTTCCTGGGTTGTTACACAGGTGAAGGGAGAAGAAACTCACCCTCATTTATCGCCATTAGCCGACTAATGACGCTTTTCGTTTGTAATGACATTCCCCGTTAATTTAATCAAACTGTTTACAACAACTCGGCCTGTCAAAGAGATTTCTCAAGGCCTCCGCGCGATGTTGCCATGGTAGCGATCTTTGTTTAATTACCTGATGATTTTAGCTGCAGAGGAGGAAGTGTTTGGACTGGAGCTCTTGTTTCTGGGTGGGTGAAAACAGGTTCAGTATAAACCCTGGTGACTCAGTAACTCATTCTTCTGCACAAAGCTCTGTGCAGCCCTCTTTGCAGGAATAACATGTTAGCAGCACTATGGTGTTCCCTAAGCTCTGTCTTCGTAATGCTGTCTCGTTTTTATGCAGTGTAAATGTACAGGTGTGCCTTCTAACAGCGAAACTGAACGAACCGTCATTCTGTCACACCTCGGCGCTGTGTTATCTATGGCTTATATTCTGCTATGCTAACAGCCATCTGTTGTCTGTTTAAGCTTTACAAATAAACTGCGACGCAATTATTGTTGAATTTTTATCAATAAGTGAGTCACGACATGCTGAGTTGTTCTGTCAATACTGTTTTGCCACAATTGGTGTAAAATATGTAATTACACTTAATACTGTGTAAATTCCTTATTCAGACACCATGTTGACATTGTTCATTGTCTAATTTATACACTTTTTTTTGTTTACAAAGAATGCTTTAATTGCCCAACTACTAGCCTAAATTTTATCAAGTTTTAGTGATTGAAAGTGAAAGATGATGTGAATGAATAGCAGAGTGGAGAAAACATGTGGTGTGTGTAGCTCGATTAGGGAAAAGCACATTAGCAGGTGAATAATGGCTGTTAGTTCTGGAGGTCAGACAGTGGAGCTGCTGCAGTTCCTGTGTGCAGAAGCAGGTCATGTCCTCTAACCCCCCCCACACACACACACACACACACACACCCTGGCTCAGCGCTGCTCCAGCAGTGTCTCCCTCCTGCTAATAATGAAATATGGTCTAGTATCGAGCCCAGCACTCAGCCCCCTCCCCACCCGCCACCCTCCAAAAAGCGAAAGAGAGAAAGGCATGGAGAGACGCTTGTTATTACGTCCACTTCACTTTATAACAGCGCCTCTGACCTGCGACTACTTCTGGCAGCACGGATTCTGTGTGTGTGTATGTGTATGTACGTACGTACGTACGTACGTACGTACGTACGTCTGTGTGTATGTGAGATTATGTGTGTGTGTATGTATATATCTGTGTGTGTGTGTGTGTGTGTGTGTGTGTGTGTGTGTGTGTGTGTGTGTGTGTGTGTGTGTGTGTGTGTGTGTGTGTGTGTGTGTGTGTGTGTGTGTGTGTGTGTGTATGTGAGAGAGAGAGAGTGCAGTACTCTGCTGGTCTCTCCCTCAGCTCAGCTGTCATGGCTCAGGCCACCTTTATCTACACCTCACAGTTCTCCTCTCAGATTGCCACCCCCTCGGCTCCAGGAGGAAGTGTTCCCTGCAGATTAGACACAAAGGCAGCTCTCTGCAATTATACTCCAATGTCCAGGGGATGTTCTTCCTGCACAAAAGCCATTGTTTACAGCCTCTTTCCCGCTATATTTAGTTTCTGGTACTTTATTGATTCCGTGATTGATTTGACAATTTTAGTTAAACAATTTTCCCCCAACACCCCACCTTTAAGTACTGAGCTGTCAGTTGCAATAGAGAAGGTCTTATAGCGTGCGACTGTTGTGCAGGACCTGCCATGAGGTAACCTCCGCGTGCTCCTGTGTCCTTTGCCCTGGCTGTATCCTTCTGCTGTTGAGTATCTTTAAATCAGGCAGTCTGGGGCTCCCTTGTTTCCGCTGGGTTCAGAGCTCCATCAAGCAGCCTTCAGACTGTAGTGAAAAGCAGCCAAAATGGAGGTTCTCTGTGGTCTGGTGCCAGTGTGGAAAGTGGGAGTGAATATGCGCTGGGGAGAACAGGCCTCTGACCCCGCCCTTTCCTTCCTTCCCCGCAGGACTCCGCCCAGGAAGGGGTAATCACCAGGGACATCCACCGCACCTTCCCCGCACACGACTACTTCAAGGACTCGGACGGCGACGGCCAGGATTCGCTCTATAAGATATGCAAGGTGAGGATTCCGGGGCAGCGGGGGCTCGCGCGGCCGAACCGCGTCTGTTTTACGGCCACCGTCTCACCCTGGACCGTGAAACGTCCGCGCCGATTGAAGTTCAGGGGGTGAGGTCGTCCAGTCGCTTCATGGTACTTTTGCTTGGCCTCGCTAACGTTTCTCCATCAAATGGCCTCCGCCAACCCGCAGGTCTGTGCTATTGTCAAGCAGACCGGGCTCAGGCGGAGCTGCAGTTGATAGCCGGCGGTGGACGGAAGCATCAAAGGATAAAAGCGGCGATGAGAGCAAAAGCCGGAGCTTTCAGAGGGAATTAGTTTGTTCTTGTGGGAAGCTCGCTTGCCAGCTATCCTGAATCCAGCAGAATTCATTGAGAAGCTCCAAGTGATCTCGCCAAGATTTCGGTTTGAGCTCCAGCTAGGAGACGGCGAATCCCAGACTTTTCAGTCTTTATTCTTCTCACAGTTATTTTAGGTTTTCCCAGCAGCTCAGGTTTTGCGTCAAGACCAGTTTGAGCTTCACGGCATCACATGACCACGATATGTTGTTTTTTATTTGGAGGGAGGCGACACATTCATTGGGGAACTAGCCAAAGAACTAGAGGTAATGGCATCAATTCAGCAGTTAGATGCTGTGACATAATATATTCCAACGCCCCTTCAGTTTTGTGTTTATGATGCTCCGAGCATAGCAACCTGACCAAATCCCAGAATGCATCTGCGTTTCAGTGTGGGATTTACTTCGGCCTGACCTTTACTTTAAACCCCATTACATGCAGACATTATATTTAAGCCCGTGCCCTTGTAGATGACTGAAGCAGGTGTTTGAAGGGGAATGTCTATAGCAGGGCTCTGGTCTCTGTTGTTCAGTCTGCCTTTGAAAAAGGGCTTAAAAAGACATCCATCTCATGATTAAAGCCTCTTTAATTACTCAAAAGGCTTTCACGTGGGCAAATTGCAGCAGCCATTGGCTTACCATGTACATTTCGTCAGTAGTTTTAAGCATTAATGGCCATTTTTAAAACATTGTTGGATGTTTGTGCATATGGGGTTATAGTATCACAGTTTATGAAAGCATTAAATAATGTGGCTTTTATGGCGCGTGCGTGTGTGTGCGTGTGCGTGTGTGAATGAGTGTTTATTTGCTAATGTTTGTTGTGTGAGGATGTTGGAGTTACACTGTTAATTTGCAAGTGTTTGTTGTGGCTGCTCCTAAGAGAATCAATTGGAGATCAGTTATTGGTCGCTAAAGAGGCAACATTCAATTTTCTATTGATTGGACTCCACAGTGATGCAGAGTGTTTGTGTCTGTGTGCGTGGATGCTTGTGAGGCGTATAAGACTTTAATCAGACATAATAACGGGCCCGGTTACTGCTAAACGACCCCCGGGCATGATATGCAACCCCAGCAAAGCCATCAGCGGACGACGACGTTGCCGTTCGGAGCGCGGCGACAGTTGATGTTGTCTCTCGTGTGTGTGTGTGTGTCTCAGGCCTACTCGGTGTACGACGAGGAGATCGGATACTGCCAGGGGCAGTCCTTCCTGGCGGCTGTCCTGCTGCTGCACGTGAGTCTCTGGTTATCCCTTTCCGCTTTGGGAATGAGGGGGAATTGGACCGGGGCAAAGGGAGCCGTATCGGTACCCCTCATTTAGCGAGTGGGACACTCCCGTGTGGAGGCCGTCAGGCGACAGGGATCTCTCGACTGCGATTACATTTTTTATAAAGGTCCGCCTTTCTTTTTGTATTTTTTCACTTTACGGGGGTGTACATAGAGGGTTACAGATAGAGGTGGGATCACAGTACAAGAAGTGCCCTAGCGAATTAAACCCCTCGGCCACACAGTGAGATTTGTATTGCTAATGCATAAGATGTTTATTTTTTTAAAGCATAATAATTAAAGAAAAGTGGACTTCACATGAGAGCGTAATCAGTTGTTTCTGTAAAAACCTCATGTAATGATTTATTGAATTTTGAAGTTATGATGGTATGAATCGACAAAGCTTTTGATGGTATTAACATTGCTGTTGTCTTCTCTTTCTACAATTCTGTCCTTTGAGCTAATTTTTACCTCTATGCCACTTTTATTACTACATTATAGGATTTGGGCTCACATCTCAAGGATCATGCCCCCGAGCCCTCTGTTTCCCGTAGACTCAAGGCTATATCACATTGTGACCTCTGTCAGTATGCTGATTCAGGAATGTGTTGGCCACAGTTGACAAGAAACTAGCGTTGTGTTTTTGAGGGGGGGGAAATGCTGACATCAGCCCAGTGTATAAATCTTAAAGGGACAGTTCACTTTCTGCGGTTTGTATATATGAAAGTCCATTTTAGTTTATGTTTTCAATTGGCCCCAAACAGTTTTTATGTGCTATGAAGGGCATTTTAGACACCCAACAGGAAGAGGAAGGAAGGGACCGTGAAGGGTAGAGTGAAGGAGAGGAGAAGGAGGAGGAGGGCAGATAGAGCGGACAGTGAAGGATGGTAGTTGAAGAAGGGATAGACGGAGTGAAGGTGGGGAGGGGTAAGGAGACTGAAGGAGGGAAAGAGAGAGGAGAATGAAGGGGGGATGTGGACACTGGAGGAGGAGAGTGGGGTATGGAGGTGGAGGATCCAGAGATGCCTCGGTATGCAAGAGGCATGGGAGATGTCAGGAATATTAATGACTGCCCTCGTCTACCTGCAAGGGGATTCGTTCAGCCCGACACACGCGCACACACACACACACACACACACACACACACACACACACACACACACACACACACACTGTCGCTGTGATTAAATACCTGCTGCCGTCTCTTTCCCTCATACACACACACACATACTCACACACACACACACACACACACACACACACACACACTCACACACACACTGGCTTTCACACCGTCTCAAACACACGCACACAGTCTGACTCTCCCTCGCGCACGTGTGCACACGAGGCTCACACTCACTCATACACGTGTGCGTGCACACACACACACACACAGACACACACTCTTGTACATCGTCTCTCACTCGCACACATCTATCTCTCGCGCCTTCTCCAGCCTCTCCAAAGTGACGCAAAAGGCCAACTGAAAAACCGACACCCTCTCTGCAAGGAGTAGCTTCACATTCACCGTTTCGCTCTTTAATTCCCACCTCTATGTCTTTACTTGTAAACCGACCTCTCTTCTCACTCTCTCTCCTTTCTCTCCCTCTAACCTTTTATGTCTCCATTCCAGATGCCAGAGGAGCAGGCTTTCTGTGTCCTGGTGAAGATCATGTATGACTATGGCCTGAGGGCCCTGTACAAGAACAACTTTGAGGACCTGCACTGCAAGTTCTACCAACTGGAGAGGCTGCTGCAGGTGTGGGGGGAGGGGGGGATTCGAGCGCACACATGAGGCTTTTAAACTGGTTCGGTCTTTTGTCTCTTATTGTTTCCACACTCCCAATATTTCGGTTTGGATTTTAAAATATGTCTCCCTTCCTACCTACGCGCCTGCCTGCCCTGTCTCTCTCAGTGCCGGGCGCTTGTGTTAAAAGCTTTTGGCCGCGCGCTCGGCGGCGGTCGAGCCCGTGACCCGTACACGCCTTCACACCGCGCGGCTCGGGCCCCGGGGGGGGGGGGCGGACAACTTGCGCGCGGAAAGGTCCGCCCGAGGCTCTTGTAAGCTATTAAACTAAATCCACTGGAAATTGGGTTTTAATTTTGTGACGAAATCCAGTTAAGCTCAAAGTGTGCCTCTTTCAGCGCCCGGCTGAACTCGGTTAGCATCGACAAGCTCCCGAGGCGAAGGCGTTAGTATCGATCGGGCGGGGTGGAGGCGCGGGAAGGTGAGGGGGGTGGGTGGGTCGGGGGGGGAGGGGGCGTGTCGCGTGGTCCCAGCGGTTCAGACCCTGCCTCCTTCCTCCCTCCGCCCTTCTCTCATCCCTTCTTTTATTCGATGTTTATTTCTCGCCCCCCCCCGTCTCAAAGCATCCAATGGAAGAGAGCGGCGCGCCGTTCTGAGAATCTCGCCTTCTCACATTAATGATTGGTTCACACCCCGGGATGTGAAACTGTGACATTCCCAACCCCCGGTGTTCTGGCTCTGGGTGTCTGTAATCACCTTCGCTGTTTACATCCAATCTGCGCCTTCTCTACTTCTCTTCTCCTCCTCCCCTCTCTCCTTTCCTCTGTCTGTCACTCCCCCCCTCCCGTCTCTCTTCCCCCGGCTCTCTGCCTCTCTTTGTTTTCTCCCCGTCGCTCTCTCGTTCCCTCCTTCTGTCCCCCTCCTCTCCCCGGTATCGATCGGACCCGGGCTATTTCAGTGCCTCTCTGCGGCTCGGGGTAATGACTCGTCGGTTGGCCGGTTTAAGAGCGGGGCCCGCTGCCTATTGACGGATTGGGACAGACCGGGCCGAGGGGTGCTTCACACCCGGACCGTTCCGCCCCCTTTCACCTTTAGGGTCGCAGTCTATAGGAGAAAGCCGTTCATTTCGATCGGGGATCGGTTAGGCGCCGCCTCGGACCGGCGATTACGGCGATCCCGGGAACGGCGAGTGACCTCAGTGTCATTTCCCCCGCTCTGTTTTGCTTTTTCTTTTCTCTTGTCGTTTGACTTGGAGAACTGAGAGCGGCGGCGCGTTCGTTTCCTTCTTTTTTTCCGTCCGCTCGCTCCCCTGGGTAATGTGAGAAATCGGCTCAAGTGTTGCTGCTTAAGTGGTAGCGTCTGTACAGTGCCTGATGTACTCTCTCTCTCTCTTTCTCTCTCTCTCTTCAATTCAATGTGCTTTATTGGCATGACAAATACGAGCACTTGCAGGGTTTCCCCCAGGAAAATAGCTAGCGCGGGGGGAGGGGCCTCAGAGGACAAGCAGTGGCGAGCTGTGGTATCCACACGGTATAGCCTACACCTGACCTGGTGAAAACATGACTACGTCATGCCAACTTTGTTAAATAGCACACACAGGGTCTGATTTACTAAGACCTTTAGGGAACGCAAAACTAATAACACAACCAATGAGTGGTGCAAAACAAATTCCATGACCAATCATTGGTCATGTTATTGGTTTTGCACGTGCTAAATGGTTTTGCACCCGCTATGGGTCTTAGTAAATCGAGCCCATAGTATGTTGAATCTTTCAACGTAAGATTATGGAGTCTGAGGTTTTATTGATATCTCTGATGTTTGCGGAGGCCTTCGTGAATTCAGCCTCCGCTATTAACACCTGGGGGAAACCATGACTTGTATTGCCAAAGTATCGGTAACAGTAAGAGAAACGTACCAATCTCTCTCTCTCTCTCTCTCTCTCTCTCTCTCTCTCTTTCTTTCTTTCTTTCTTTCTTTCTCTCTCTCTCTCTCCGTGTTCAGGAGCAGCTTCCCGAGCTGTGGACCCACTTCCAGGACCTGAACCTGGAGGCCCACATGTACGCCTCGCAGTGGTTCCTCACCCTCTTTACTGCCAAGTTCCCCCTCTGCATGGTCTTCCACATCACCGACCTGCTGCTGTGTGAGGTCAGAGCCCGCTGAACACGTATTGGCACCAACACCGCGGCAAACCTGCGTTTTTACGAACACTGTGACTGTCTCGCGACTCTAATCTTTCACTCTAATGCTACACATACCCTAATCCTTTACTAACACTGACAGCCACACACAGTAATCATCTACTAACACTGAGAGACACATACAGTCATCTTTTACTACAGTAATACTTTACTAACACTGAGAGACACATACAGTAATCATCTACTAACACTGAGAGACACATACAGTCATCTTTTACTACAGTAATCCTTTACTAACACTGAGAGACACATACAGTCATCTTTTACTACAGTAATCCTTTACTAACACTGACAGCCACACACAGTAATCATCTACTAACACTGAGAGACACATACAGTCATCTTTTACTACAGTAATCCTTTACTAACACTGAGAGACACATACAGTCATTTTTTACTACAGTAATCCTTTACTAACACTGACAGCCCCACACAGTAATCATCTACTAACACTGAGAGACACATACAGTCATCTTTTACTACAGTAATCCTTTACTAACACTGACAGCCCCACACAGTAATCATCTACTAACACTGAGAGACACATACAGTCATCTTTAACTACAGTAATACTTTACTAACACTGAGAGACACATACAGTCATTTTTTACTACAGTAATCCTTTACTAACACTGACAGCCCCACACAGTAATCATCTACTAACACTGAGAGACACATACAGTCATATTTTACTACAGTAATCCTTTACTAACACTGACAGCCCCACACAGTAATCATCTACTAACACTGAGAGACACATACAGTCATCTTTAACTACAGTAATACTTTACTAACACTGAGAGACACATACAGTCATTTTTTACTACAGTAATCCTTTACTAACACTGACAGCCCCACACAGTAATCATCTACTAACACTGAGAGACACATACAGTCATCTTTTACTACAGTAATCCTTTACTAACACTGACAGCCCCACACAGTAATCATCTACTAACACTGAGAGACACATATACAGTAATATTTTACTTCAATAATCTTTTATTAACTGTGACAACCACACACAGCAATCATTTACAAACAATGACAGCCACACACACTAATCATCTACTAACACTGACAGACACATATACAGTAATATTTTACTTCAATAATCTTTTATTAACTGTGACAACCACACACAGCAATCATTTACAAACAATGACAGCCACACACAGTAATCATCTACTAACACTGGCCGACACACATACAGTAATCCTTTATTAACAGGAACAACCGCACACACGCAGTAATCCTTTATCTGACACAGAGTCACACATACAGTAATCTTTTACTAGCAGTGACAGCCACACACACAGTAATCCTTTAACTGACAGAGTCACACGTACAGTAATCCTGTACTATAAGTGTGACAGCTACACATTCAGTACAGTCACATAAAATACAGCTGTCCTTTGTGAGAGCCACCCTTTGCTAACACTGTGGCGTCCCCACATGCAGCATTCATAGTGCTCTACGGCTCCGGCTTTACATCCTCCCTGGCTCTTCTGTGGGGTGTGGTTCAGAAGGGATGCACTACGCATAGTGCCAGTTGTTATAGCATCGTCATGATTGCCGCGTGCATAAGAACAGCGAACGTGTGTCTTTCCTCTCCTCTCATTCCCCTCTTATCAGCCTGAGGCAGAGCAATTAAAAGTTTCTGCTGCGTCTCTCACTCACTGAACTGCATGATGATAATCTGCTCTTTACAACTTTGAGCTTCTGAAACACCTTCCGCCCCTCCCCCTCTCTCCCCCTCTCTCCCTCTTTCTCACTCACTTCCTCTCTGTCTCTCATTATCTCTCTTGTAAATCTCCTTGATTATCCCTTTGTGTCTTATCTTATTGTCTGTATCCTCTGCCCATCTCACTCGTGCTCTCGTGTGCTTCTCAGACACACTGGCAGTGCTGAGTGCCAATGATGCCCCTGGTCGACCATCACCGGCTCACTGTGGAACGATGCCTGAGTGATGTCGCTGTGTGTGTGCGTGCGCGCGTGTGTGTGTGTGTGTGCGTGCGCGCATTTGTATGAGTGTATTCATGTGCGTTTATACGCGTGTGTGTGCGCATGCTCGCTTGTTTGTGCCTGTTTATATTCGCACGTACAAGTATACACGCGTGTACGCGTGTGCATGCACGTGTATGTGTTTGCGTATGCGTCGGTGTGTGTGAATTTGTGTATGTATGTGTGCATACGTGCATGTGCCTGGGTACGTCTTTGTGTGCGTGCGTGCATGCGTGTGTGTGCGCACATGCCTGTACGAGCCTGCAGCATGTATGTGCGTGTGAACATGAAGTAAGAGAGAGAGAGAGAGTGTGTGTTTGTGTGCCCATGCATGTTCATGGCTATGCCTTTGCGTGTACGTGTTTCCACTTTACAGCCCTCTTGTCACGCATGCCCAATCTCGCTTGCTGTCTATTGGCACGTGTGTGAAAGTGTGTCGGTGGAAGCCCCCCCCCCCGCCCCCACTCCACCAGCTGCGGTCGCTCGCCGCCCGACCTGCCAGGCTCCCTAGCGCCATCTAGAGCCCCGTCTGAACAGGGAGGCTCTTCCCAGGGTTATTAATAGAGCAGGGGGGGATATTTATAGCGCGGTGTTGCCATGTGAACGGATTGTCTGAGCGGCGGCGGAGACCGGTGTTCCCATGCGGAGCCCACTCCAGCGCCGCCGCCGCCGCCGAGACGCGACCTGCTTTCCCCGCGCCCCGCCCCACCCGCCCTCGTCCGTCCGTCCCTCCGTCCGTCTGCGAGGCTCGGCCCCCTCCGTCCGGCCCCGTCTGTTCACCTGGCTGCCATTTTGTGCGTGCGACTGGCTGTCCCTCAGAGCCCCCCGTTCATTCATTTCAGTAATGACCTCTGCACCGTACCGAGTTAAACTGCGCCTCGGGATGCCTTATTGAGTCTCTCATAGACAAAGCACTGTTACCAAACGGAAGGAAGTTTCTTTATAAATGGCTCTTGTTAACTATCAGACATTAGGCCGCATCCATGTTCACAGACTGCAGTTACAATGACACTCTTCCAAACTTGTAATTGAATGGGTAAATTAAGTTGTTCACTTTTCAGTGAGCGATTCAGTTTTGCTAGGTATAACTGTGCACGACTGTGTATTTACTGTATTTAATTTCAAATTAAAATGGCTGCATTTTCTCACTAGTTCTCTTTTTTCTCCTTTAGGGGTTAAGCATCATCTTTAATGTTGCCCTGGCTCTCCTCAAGGTAGGATTTGTCTCTTGGATAATAAAGATTAACTTTGTTGTGTTTTAGCATCAATGTTGTCGTCGTCACACAACAGATTGTATTTATTTCCCTTTGGAAAAGGTTGGGAGTGGTTTCATTCTAATTGGGTAATTCAGAATTGGAAAAAGAGACTAAACTGTTTGGATTGTGATTAGGGTGTTGTGAAATGGGCAAGGCAAAAATTGTTGTGAGGGTGACTCCCTCTGCTGGTCAGATGAAATATTACAGTGATGTAACTCCAATGTTTAAAGTCCAGCTCAGGATCATTAGGACTGAGTCGCAGTTAACTGTATATTTTTAGATTAAAATGTGCAAAGTGCAACATTCTTACCTGCCCAGTAATCACAACTACACGTTCTGGAACAGACCCCACCTGTGGAACAGCAGTAATCTGTCCTGCAGTACTTTTGGTTAATTTTGATATTAAAAATGTTTTTTATGTATGCAACACACACCTTTGTGTTTTTTTAATGCATATTATATGCGTAATACACTGTATTTAGATGATATTGTCAACACATTTTCAGCCTGTTCAACTTTCAAGTTTATTGTCCTTGAGAGAAGGATGTACAGTATTTTTCCACAGCTCAAAATAAACAATATACGGGAATACAAACTGAACACAAGTATAACAGTAAGGAACATTAAGAAGGAACATTAAGGGTTTTTGTTGAGATGGTAGTTAGCCTTTATGGCACAATTCACTTTCCTGCGTCTCGGATAACGATGGCTCCCACCGGATGAATTTTAATATATATTTGTGCGGCTTTTATTGGACAGCGTAGTGTAGAAAGATAAAGAGAGGGAGAGTCGTGGCCACAAAGGCCACGTGGCCAGATTCGAACCGCCGACGCCGCGGCTCACCATGAGCGTGTGGACGGCGCTCTACAGGCTGCGCCGCCGAGGCGCCCCCGGATGAGTGTTCTTTTAAGCGGTGGAGGAGCAGGTGACATCGCATCATCGGCATTTCCATGTACTCTGTGTACAAAAGAGCAGCTGTTAATATGGGAGATGCCAGGGGCAGGCCGGCCAACGCTTCTGGGCGCTAATCGGGAGTTGTCTTTAACGGTTTTTGGTTTGCAGCAGACAAGCGAACGGTGACAGACGCGACAACGTATCAGGAGCGACGCCGGGACATCGGAGAAGAGCGCGCCGGCGTTCTTCGGCACTCGTCGGTGATCGGTGGCGTGTTGATATCATCTTTGTGGCCGTATCGATCGCGCGCCGCAGCAACGGCGCCGTTGTTTGGATGATGCAGCGCCCCGCACTATTGTCATCACTTCTGAAATGCCAATGAAATTGTGGCTCCATTGATATGGCAGAGATGATATAATGCGCTAGTGGAGACGTGGCCGGCGGTGTTGCCATATTTCCGTGGGAAACGTATCGGCTCGGTGCTGCGCGGCACTATTTCAGCGGCGCACAGCTAGGTGCTGTTTTTGTTATGGATGTGCACCTTATTTCCATTGAGCGTTTTGAGCCGCTCCAGCCAGGGGTACTTGCAGATGCCAGTCCTTCCTGATTCATAGCCGTTTACTGTGCTCACTTCCACTCACAGCTCTGACTGAGGAAGGAAATAAAACATGCGTGCATTTCACCTCAGATTTTCAGGGTATCCATCTTGGATGCCAGATTTAAGAAAAATGTATTTATTTATTTTTTTATTTTTTATTTTTTTACAGTCTCACTTTAAGATGCAAATATAAGTTAGCCAGCATGGCAATCAATACATAGATAAGATATGAGGTAGATGACAGGTTTAATTAAGTAAAAAAATGGGAAACTTCTAAATGGGATATTTTGGAATGTACGACATGCGGTCACAAAGTTCTACTAGTCGGCTACAGATCTACTTACCTTTCAATTGAATTATATGTGCACTTTTACCAAGAGGCGGGATCATTTTGGCATTTGCTCATTCATTTGCTAATCAGAGGCTGCTGTTCACAGGCTTACAGTACTGATGCTTTTAGCTTTTACATACTGTAACCCGTTTATGCAGAGCTCTGTTACAGGAACAATGAGTGAAAGAGTAAACCACAAACCAGGGAATGTTTGCATCAGTGTCCCACCTGAGATCCATAGTGTTTAAATGTAGCCCATGCTAGTGGTTATGTAGAAAGTTATATTTTCCAGATTAAATATTATGATCCTTATGTATGTATTATTATTATTATTATAAGAATTAGAGTCTGATAATTGTGATAATTAATCTGCTTGAGAATGTGACTCTCCCAGAAAAGTAAGTGTTCTTAAAGACCTTGAGAGCATTTCGACCCGCCCTAAACTGTAGAGAGAAACACAACCAATGTGTGTGACAGATTTCAACAGCATCAGTGCCCAATATTCAGGTGTTTTTGAAAATACCCATAGTTATGGTCCACTGATGTGCTGTACAAGCTGAATGTAGTCCGTCTGGAATGCCCTTGCAGAATTAAATATGGGGGTTTGTGTGCGGTTACACTTGAGAGAGACAGCAATCGGTATTGTTTTCAGTTTCATTTTCCTAATATCATTATCTCAATGTGAATTACATTTCTAAAATGATTATTCAAAGGGAGCGTTTGGAAGGAGATAAATGCTGCCTTCTTTCACTACTGTTGTCATTTAAAGAATGGGTAATATGAAGTTGTATATTTTAGAGGAAAATAGGAAAAAAAACATTAGTTTTATTCGGCTCATGCTAAATTCAGCTGTTTATTCTTTATTGAGAGTATATTGTAAATGATAATGAAGCATGGACATGGACAAGTTATCAGCCTCTGATATTGATTTTGGCTCTGAAAAAGGAGAGAGTTTTACATGTCGCTACGTTCCCTGTACTGTATAATGTCTCGTTTCTAATGCGTTGCATCATACAGTGTGATTTTATGAGCCTCTGGCCAAAACGGAACAGTCCTGTCATGCCGATAAAGCCAGTGTACAGTGAAATAGAGAGAGAGAGAAAGAGAGATGGGGGATGTTGTTTGGGGGAGATACCTCGAGGACAGAAAGAGACGGAGTGAGCGTATTTGAAGAAGGGGCACAGAGCGAGTGTGAGAGAGGGAGGGGGGAGTTGGGGGTTGCACTGCCTCTTTCCTATTGGCTCTCCATTACAGCATTCTCCCCGGAGGCTCCCCCTCCCCTCCCTGTGCCTCGGCGTGTTAGCATGCCCTCCCGCCTCGCTGCCATTGCCCATTCAGAGCACACAGCTGCGCTTAGCAGCAGTGCTGAGCGGGGCCAGTCACGTTTTCAGGGATGTCTACCATGAGCTCATCAGCACAGCCTGCCTGCGGACCCCCAGCCCTGCCCCCCCTCTCCTCCGCTCCTCCTCCTCCTCCTCCCTCCTCTTCCCCACGTCTTCGAGCATAGCACCGGCAGCCTCCCCATCCTCCCTCTCTCTCTCTCTCTCTCTCTGTTTCTGCCTCTTTCTCTCTCGCTCTCTCTCTCTGTCGCTCTCCATCTCCTCCCCAGTCCTGTGTGCCGGAGCTTTGCGAGCGGCGTTGCGAGGGTCAGACCCGTGCAGAGGAGCGGAAGCAAAACACGAGCGCCTGGGGGAGGGGGGGGCGAGCTTGTCCGCCCAAAACCGGACCGACTGACTGCGGCTCCACCACGCCGGGAATTCTCCTCTCTTTAACGCGACGTTTTTTCAAAGGGCTTCTGACGTCTTATTTTCACTCGGCGTCTGTGAATGCCGCAAGCAGAAATCAGCTGGAACTGAAAAGCTGAGAAATTGCCTCCTCTCTCTTTTTTTGAGGAGAAAAAAGAAAAACAACCGAGCGTTTGTGCCGAGCCTGGGGCCGCTTCTCGTTCTCTGAGACCTGGATGAAGCGCGGCGGTTCCTCCCGGCGCTCCGCGGGTGTGATGGGAGCGAGAGTGACGGGTCGCGGATAGCGCATAGCCGCGCCGGAGCCGGCTTCCGGTATTTCCGATCGGCTGGACGTCTGTTTATGTTCTCGTCCTGCTCGGAGCCGGCCACCTGACAGGGGGTCGGCTGATGTGCGCGTTCGCTCAGAAATCCCGCCTGCTCAGCCCGCCGCTGGACTCCTGGCTCCACTGGTGAGCCGCTCCCCCGCACTCCTCCTCGCTCACCCAGCAGTGAATGCGCGGGACCTGGGCGGCTGGGGCCGAATCGGCAGGCTCGGCGTAATAACCAGGCGACGCCGCGCTTGGATGCGCCCGCTTCCTGCTCTGCGGCCTCGCTCTGCTCTTTGGCCCCCCGCGCGTTTCCGGGGGCCTCGGCGACCCTGGAGTGCAGGGGCTCAGCGGAGAGCCGGGGAGGGGAATTCAGCGGGAGATGCTCCGCCGCCTGTCATCTCCCTCCTCTGCAGCCGCACGCCCCCTCTCCTCTGTTGCTAGGCAACGCCTTATTAATTTGAAATTTTGGGGAGGACGACGAGGGCGGTAACGCGAAGACCGAGCGGAGGAATCTCGCGCAGGAATGCGTTCGGAGATCAAGCGCGAGGCGCTCTGACGGCCAGGAGGAGAAACGGGAACGGCGCTCCGAGGCTTCCCCCCCCCGCTAGCGCTAGGGCCGGACGGCACGCTCAGTCATGTAGCCGCACCCCACTCCCCTCCGGACTGTGGGCGGAACCCCACCGCCAACGGTGGCGTGGATGGAACCGCGGGGTCGTCGGCGCCACCTTACGCTGGACGTTCTCAGGTGCATCGAAGACCGAGTGGGCGAGGAGCTCCGTTCCGAAACGACTGATACCTTCCGCCGGCGAGCTTACGTCAAGTTTGAAACGCAGTTGTCCATGCTACTCTGAACGTTACTTTTTCCGATACCTCCTCGCACCGTGACGCTGGTCTGGGCCCGAACTGCCACGGCCGTAAAAGGTCGCCCACCGACGTCAAATAGTTTATTTGACTTTGCTAATCGACGAAAAAGAAAAGAGATACGAGCTACGCCCACTCCGGACTTCGCCCTGGCCGACCTGAACCCGACCGCCGGCGCCGAGCTGACCATGGAGTCGCTCGGCGCGCTGGAGCCCTCCTGCATCCTGGCCCCCGAAAAGGGTCTGCCGTCCGCCCCGCTCCCCCCTCCGCCCCCCCCTCAGCTGCCCCCGGCGGTGCGGCAGGGGGAGGAGGGGGGCGGCGCCGGGGAGGACGAGGCCGGCGCGGCCACGGACTGCGCCTGCCGGGTGATGGGGCTGCTGGCCATGGGCCACCGGCTCTTCGTCCCCAGGCTGCTGGCGGTAAGGGCGGGCCGCCGCACAGGCTCGGAATTCCACTCTCTCGCCACGGCTCGTTTGTGTTCCGCGCCGCTCTCTACTGTTTTCCGACTGTGTTTTTCCACCGTGTTCAACGTTGTTCAGGCTTTTTTGTAACCACCATTTGTGTTTACTTCACAGACATAGTGTGGTACAGTGCTCGTGTCGTTTGTCATTAAAGTGCTTTTGTGATGATGCGCATGGCTTACTCCGCTGACTAGATATTGCTGAATACGGTCGAAAGCAGAAAATGTAAATAACGTCTCGGAGCTTTCCAAACCTCGTACGTGCAGTTACATTTACGTACCATGAGGTGGCGCCGTTATCTTTCGTCATAGACACAATTACACAGTCGACCGAAAGAACTGGCTCTGATTTATTCGCGTGGCCTATGCCTCGGGGATCAGGAGCAGTCATGCAGTCGCCGGCTTGATTATGTTGATGCTGAAGTTCATATTTGTTTTCATTTGGACTGTGATGAAGTCTTATAATGTGGTTTGTCCAGGCAAGCGTGCTGACAGACCAGTGCTGTGCGAAGGTCCATTACTCCGCAGTGTAATAAATTACACGATGCGTCCGATAGCGAGGAGTTTAAATGAGGGCAGACACTTCACCCACTCAGGGTAATTAAAAAGGGATTGACATTTTAGGCCATTTATCCTTCCCCCCCAGCATCGGCCTTGACCCATCTGCTAATTGGCAATAACCAGCAGAGGACTCTACACCAGGGAATCTATCCCTGTTGTTAGTGGCTGAATTCATGTTGAATTTCTAGGCTGCAGAGCAAGTGCGTTATTATATTTAACCGACGCTTCGTGCATGAGACTCTGTAAAGCTCTGTAAAGTTCTCCAGTCGTCTCTGCTACATGAAATCCTCTCTCTTTCTCCCTCTCCAAGACGACATGCACTATCCCTTAATTTTTATCCCTTAATAATTTATCCCTTTTGTATTGAAAAGTATGGAATTTTTGTCTTTGTTCAGTTGTTTGTGAAGGGAGGGGAAGCATCAGGGTATGAAAATAACTTTTTCACCCACTGGCCAGAGTGGCTTGTGGATTCTAAAAATCACCAGCCATTTTCAACATTTTTCACACTGCTAGAGTAAAAATCTTACCAGCGACAATCATAATTTTACCTGCTGTTGGCTGGTGTTAATTTCACACCCTGGGGAGTATTGATCATTCGGTTCCTGCATACTGCTTAAACCTGTGCCTATCACTGTGAAAATAAAGGTCTCTCTCTCTCTCTGTCTCTCTCTCTCTCTCTCTCTCTCTCTCTCTCTCTCTCTCGGTGTGCAGACCTCCAAGGAAGACCTGCTGCAGGCAGATTTCGAGGGGGCCCTGAAGTTTTTCCGGGTGCAGTTGCCCAAGCGGTATCGTGCTGCGGAGAATGCCCGGAGACTCATGGAGCAGGCATGCAATATCAAGGTAGGAGCCTCGCGGTCACGCCTCCGGCAACGGTCCAGTCTCCAATCAAGGTAGGACCCATAGACTGTAGAAAAATATGGACAAAGTGACTGTGACGTCACCCATATCACGGATTGGTCCACAAAATATCAAAATGGTGTCCAAATGACACAATTACTTAACGAATCGGCTCATGGGGAGACATTAGACAAAGAAAAAGCACCTATTGCGACTACTATTTTTACCGCATTGGTACCATTGACTTGCATTGAAAAATGGGCCTGAAAGACCTATAAAGACGCTCTCAACAAGACCAGAAAGTGACCTTCAACAGCGAAGCCTGGTCTTGGCCCCTTGGTAGAACCTCAAGGTCACGCCTCTAACAACAGTCTCCACCCAATGCAGACATCTGAGCTGACCGTCAGTGACAATGAATGGCAAATTATTTACACGGCACAGTAATCTGTGAAAGTTGATAGGCCTATTTCACGTTGCTAAGGTAACAGCTTTTGCTCCAGCAAAGCAGTGTATGACAACTTCCGTTTGTATCAAGGGCAGCTAAGATCACACAACTGACATAACCACAGAACTGTACTTTAGTTAAGTTAGCTAATGGAGTTCACGTCTTCCTTAAAAAAAATTACCAATAATGGACGTGAACGATGTTCACCGGCTAATGGACATTCACAGTAAAACCAAGGGGTCGAAAGTAAAGAAGGGATACAAGCTCTTTCATGAGCAGTTCATCTTCGACTACCAAGGCAAGTGACTGTAACGTTAATCTACATTAACTAATTTAGCTAAGGTAATAATAATAGTAATATAATTTATGACTTTTCATACAAAAATTGTGGCACAATGTGCTAATATGCTACTAACATATACTACTTAAAGTGTTTCCCAGAAATATATGCTATACTCATTCATTGAACATATTGAACATAACTTAGTCAAATGTAGGCTTGTAGCTAACATTATGTATCGTCGTGTATGTCTCGCTAGCTATATCTTTCAGCACAGCACTTAGTTCTGTCCTGTATTTTCAAGCGTTGTTCAATCCACCCACATGAAGTTAAACTTTATCATAGGTCGCTTGTACAGCCCTGTCCAGATTTGCTTTCTAATGTCAACAGCTAATGTCAACTAGCTAACTTGTCTGTTTGACAAACATTTCTGCTTAATGTTACTGAACGTAAATCTAAGGTTTGTATTGAGCTAACAACACCATCGTCTCTAATGCTATGGTATAGTTTCCAATGTGGTAGATGGAGAGGTGGCCGCAACCCAAAGCTTACGCTGATCCAGATCTTTTGGAAAGTGGTGAAGGTTGTGTAAGGGGTGTAAGGGTGCCTCTGCTTGCTGTTTGAGCAAGTGGGGACACTGCAATAGCATTTCCGCGTTGATTGTGCCATTTTGGAAGTGACGATATTTGAAACCGGAAGAGGCGATACACAGTTTTTGTTCTTCCGTTCTACGACTGCTTGACGTGAAATAGGCCCATTGGGCAGAGTGCAGACAAACAGGTGCTCTACTGCAAAGCATGTGATGTCAGCCTCAACAGACATGAGTCTGACCGCATTGGTACCATTGACTTGCAATGAAAAATGGACCTGAAAGACCTATACTGGAGACAACCGCACTGGTGCTGGAGAGCAACGCTCTCAACGAGTCCGCCTCATGGGCAGCTTAACTGGAGGGTTTACAGACGTCCGATCCACCAGCAGGGAATGCTGGTGTGCGACGAGCGCTGTCATTCCTACTGAAACCCTCCCCTCCCTGGGCAATGGTCGGGGCCCATCCACACACTGGAACACT
Source organism: Synaphobranchus kaupii (assembly GCA_029718625.1). Classification (NCBI taxonomy): domain Eukaryota; kingdom Metazoa; phylum Chordata; class Actinopteri; order Anguilliformes; family Synaphobranchidae; genus Synaphobranchus; species Synaphobranchus kaupii. The sequence continues at coordinate 34,867,813 of CM056377.1, read as the reverse complement.
GCCTTAACAGAATGGGGCACCCAGCAGCCCAAAGCTTTTCTCTCTTTTTCTTTTTGTTGAATGTTTTTTAGGGCTTTTTCAGCTTTATTGGACAGCACAGTGTAGGGAGACCGGAAGAATAGGCAGCGAGAGAGAGAGGGAGAGACATACGACAAAGGTCGCGCGGCCGGATTCGAAGGCTACACCACCGAGACGCCCTTCTTTCTTTTTTTTAATGTATTTTCCCGTCTTTTGATTTGTCCTTTGGTATGCACTTCCTCTCCTCTGTGGGTTATGACATCGCCCTGAGCGGAGCGCCGCGTGTGGACCGCGTGGGCCGTTTCAGGCAGCGCTCAGGCTCAGAGGGGCTCAGACGGTCCCGCGCCCCCGTACAGAGACCCGCTGTGGGTTCATTAAGAGGGTGTGTACCGCCTTAAAGCTCAGGGAGGGTGTGACCGCGCGCCTTCTGCAGCAATACACGTCTGGGAAGAGCTTATTTTAATGATCGTTTCTTAATAGTCCTGTTTCCACATCGCCTCTCTGGAACGCGCAGAGCCTTTGATTACATGCTCCACGTGGGTGTGTGTGTGCGTTTGTCTGTCTGTCTCTGTGTGTGTGTGTGTGTGTGTGTATGTGAGAGGATTCACTATGAGTGGAGAAGGGGAATGTGTAAATATTTTTTGAACAGAAGACACTAAGCTACTCTACCGTTGTTTTTATTGGAGTACAATCGTATTGAATTTGGTTACACGTAGACGAGAGTTTCTGGTTGGACCTGTTGAGGTTGTTGTGGACTGAGAGGGCAGTCGAATGCAGTCCAGGGAAACCGATAATGTTCCGGCACTTTATCTGTGCGTTTTGTGTACCGCAAACGTGTGTAATGTTGCATGAAGTGAATATTTTGAATGGGGATTTTTCTTTGTTTGTGTTGTCATATACTTTGTGTACATTGTGTAGTGTGTTAGCGGTGTGGTTCTGTGATGACGGTGTGTGTGTGTGTGTGTGTGTGTGTGTGTGTGTGTGTGTGTGTGTGTGTGTGTGTGTGTGTGTGTGTGTGTGTGTGTGTGTGTGTGTGTGTGTGTGTGTGTGTGTGTGTGTGTGTGTGTGTGCTCGGCTGGAGGTGTTCTGGGAATGCACCCACAGGAGGGCAGAGCCGGCTCGAGGCTCACTAAAGAGATGAGAGAGAGGCGGCGGGGGTTCAAGGCTAAATACCAGCGGACGCATTCCTTAAGAGTGGCCGCGACGTCGCGACTCCCAGTCATTCATTAAGCAGGCCCTCTCCGCCGCTGTCGCCGCGGGCCGCTGGAGAGAGGGATTACAGCCCTCATAACACAAGAGCGCACCTCTCCCCAAACTTCAGCGGGAGGGCTGTGATGTGGGGCGACCCACCGCCCTGCCTTTGTGTGGGGTCTCAGACAGAGGGGTTACTAGCTGCGGGCTCAGAAAGATTAGGAGAGCAATGAGAGAGATGGCAGCGATATGACACTCCCAAGTCCAATCTCAGTCCTCTGTGGCTTCCTCTCTCTCTATTCTCTCCTCTCTTCTTTTTCAATATCCTCCCTCTCTTTCATCTGCTCTCCTTTACTTGTCCTCACTGTCTCACACACTGTGGAGAATTGCTTAGCAGGTTAGCCCTTAGCATTGACTGCAGTGTCCATTTTGTGATTAGATTTGTCTTTTTTCCTTTGCTACATAACAGAGGTGTACGTGGATACATTTGTTCAAACGGCTTAACCACTGATGTCGACACATTCAGACAAAGCGTTGTTGTGTAACGCTTATCGCCGGTAATATTCCTATTCAAGTACAAGGAAACTAAATGTATTACTTTACGCCAAAGTAGTTGCCGCTCAGCCCGTTTCCATGGTTTTATTCATCCATTTTATTTGAAAAAAGAGAAATAAAACTTTGGAGGAAATGGCTTCTCGTAACGTACGCCAGCCGTCTGAGCTACTTTCAGCTGTGTGGCTTTAGCCTTCACCCACAGCTGGGTTATCAGCAGCAGCAGCAGCCTGGAAATCACACTCTGTCATGGTCACATGGGCATAGCAGTAAAATAAGTCCCACGTACATAAAGTACACACGCGGACACACACACACACACACACAAGGAAGTGACAGTATCTGTATTACGTGGAGAACACCCATTCCTGTACACGCCTTTTTTTTGTTTTCCAACCCTTCTGTGTGTGTGTGTGTGTGTGTGTGTGTGTGTGTATGTGTGTGTGTGTGCGTGCACGAAGAAGGAGGAGCTGTCCGAGGGCAGTTGTGCAACATGTGGGGGAAAAAAACTTTCCCTGGTTCTGCTTCTCTCTCACTCGTGTGTCAGCTGTCAGGAAGTGAAGTTGACTAGACTCGCTCCACGGCCCCCGAGTGAGCGAGAGAAAGCAGATAGGGGCAGTGGGAGGTCTGAGGAAAACATTGTGGGGGAAATGCCTACCTGCCTGAGGGGCGGCGAACAGGTGCATCGGCTCGCTGTGGGGGAATGAGTCAGCAGAAAGAGGGGAACGCAGAAGAAGGACGTGGACTCTCTCCGTCAGACAGGCTTGTGTCCTCTCTGTCCGGACCAGCGTGGCTCGGTGTTCTGCTCTGAAAACGGTGCCTACCTGTGGAGGGAAGGACCCTGCCGTCCTACACCACACCTATACGGACGCTTGAGACAGGACTGGGTCTGTCTCTCTCTCTCGCTCGCTCTGTATTTCCCTCTATCTCTCTTTCTCTCTCACGATTGTTGTTCCATGTGGGCGTGAGACCGCTGGAAGCAGGGCGGAGACTGTAAGGCGCTGGAGGTGTGAAATGCAGCAGGCGCGGCTGTTTGTTTGCGCTGCAACCTCCTTTGCGTTTCCTCTGTCTGGTCCGGCGGGTACACGCTGCACGGACGGCCGTCGCCCAGACTCCGCGCTCGCCTGAGGAAACCGAGAGACGGCGAGACTGTCGCCGGGTGACCTTCAGCCTGACTGTCTCCATGCGACTCCCTGCTCATCGGGGCCGACACCGAGTCCTCGTCCGTCACATCAGACGCGCGCGAGCCTGAACGCTCCACGACCTACGCTGTGGGGACCGAGCGCTGACACGTACAGCGCCCTGCGCCCGTCCCATCCCGTCCCGTGAGGAAGCGGGTTTCCTCCGGCCGGTGCGCCGCGGACACGAGGAAGAGGACGATTTCGAAATAGAGCGAGGAGCCGGGGGGCAGGTGCCCGTTCAACAGACGGGTCTCAGTCTGCGCAGCGTCATAGTCATCTCCTCCAACCGCGACTTGGCAGGGTCTCCTGTGCAGGAGCTGATCACAGGGGCTCATACACCTCTCGCACAGAGAGAGAGATGTGCTAGCACGGTAATCTTGGGATTTTTGCCACGTCTTTTTGAAGTGACATCCTGTCTGCAGTGCTGAAGGATAGCTCGCGCTCGAGGATTCTGACTGCCTTTTCCTCATGTAGAGTCGCTTTCCCTGCGGGAGAGTAGCCCTCGCCTCCCCCCCCCCCCCCCCCTCTTCTTTAGACGATCCTTTGTTTTTTGCGTGTCTGCGTGTCCTTGCGGAGGGGAAGCGGAGGTTGTTTGTGCGCGCGCGGGGAGCAGACCGTGGCCTCGTCTCTCCCGGGGGGGGGGCGGTTAGAGTCGTGAGTCAGTGTGTGGGGAGAGGGGCGACAGTGGCGCGGGAAGGCTTACGTCATATCTGCCTGCAGGTCCGCGGCTCGTCTCCTCCGGCGTACGCGTCGACGCTCGCTAGCGCACTGCGCGAGGGGAACGCGGGGACCCGCCGTTTTCTTCCCGTGCGTCGACTGGCGCCTGCGCTATTTGCCGCTAACGCGAGGGAGGTTGTCGCCCGACACGTTTCACTTTTCTTTCCATTTTGTTTATGAGCAAAGCGGGAAAAGTTGAGCCGTAATCGGCTTACAGAGCGCCGGAATTCTCTGGCACCTGCTTGGTCCGGGGTAAGAGCTGAGCTTTTGTGTGAGGAACAACCCCCCTGGATTAGACAAAGAATTGGAATTTCACAGCCTTAAAACTGTAGAACGGCAGTACAAAGGCGAAATAGGACCTTACAGGTCTGAAAACTGTATTTGGGAGGGGGATGTAAGGTTCCCTGGTCCGCTACCGTTAGTTTCGGGTTGTGGTCATTCATTTGCACCTCTTAAGGCCGAGTTTCTCTCTGGAAACCCCCGGGGGAGAGTATCAGGTAGTGGCACTTGTGACTGAGGGCTGACGCGGAGCCACCGGCCTGCTCTCCGTGCGGCAGGAAGAGGAAGGGGGAGGTGGGGGAGGAGGCGAAGGAGGGGGACGTGCAGGAGGGGCGCGCAGCAGCAGATCTGGAGGGAGATCAGTGAGGACTGAACGCCGATGGGACGGTCTCCCGAGGCCAGGCGGAGGACCCCGCTGCATGCGCCGCTCTGACGGGCTCAGGAAGTGCGGCGCAGAGTCGTCACGCTCCGGTCCCCGGCGCCGCTTCCCCGCGCGTGCGCGTGCCGTTCCGCGTCTGCGCCTGCTTATCTCAAGAGGACTGATAACGTGGAAACAGCGAACTGTGCTTGGAGGAGGAGGAGAAACTTCGGTCTCGGTGGCGGGTGGCGGAAAACAAGCTTTGTCTGTTTGCGGATTGAGGAGCGAAACCACAGAGCCTTTTCTCTGAGCTGGGCAGCGCACCTGAGGAACACAAAAACAGGTGTGTTTCTGGGTCCTCTGTCCCGCCCCCCCCGCCCCCCCCTGCCTGCTGTCCCCGCCCTCAGGGGGCCGGCTCTGCTCCGTGAGGGGGGTCATCAACAGCCTGCTCTCTCCAGAGCCTGACAGACCTGTCTCCGCACTCTCTGCCGACTCACCTCTGCCATCGCACCTGCCAAGATGATGGAGGAAGTGTCCATAACGGTGGCCTACGACGCCCACGTCATCAACCAGGTCTCCGAGGAGGACTTCCTGGCCAGCCTGGTGGCTGACTCCAGACCCAAACCCGCGGTAGGTCTCAGATTTCACCTGCCACTACGGAGGGAGACGCTAATCTCCCCGCTCGGTCGGTCAGAGGCAGAAGGGATCAGACGCTTGTGCAGAAGCGCTCGTCTCACAACGGGATGAGCCGCTGTTTTTACAGCGGTGTAGACCGCAGCCTGTCCCATTTCGATCCTGTGTGTGTGCCTTAACTTCCGTTTGTGTGTGGTACGTGTGTGTGTGTGTGTGTGTGTGTGTGTGTGTTTGCGCTTTTCCCCACGTGTGTTTGCTTCTGTGTGTACGTATATGGGTGTGTGTGGGTGTGTGAATGGTGCACTGGTGTTAGCATGTGCTCATCTTAGTTTTTATACTTCAATCCTAAAGAAAGCGTTTGTGCTATTGTTTTTATAAGTAGAAATCTTTGATATGAATGACCATTTCCAAACTTTGTCTGTGTATATCTATCACTTGCAGTGCTGGATTAGGTAAATTTCAAAGTGCTTTGCCTGGGTCGGAAGAGAATTCAAATAGGTGTTTTGCACAGTAAGAATTAGTGTGTGTGTGTGTGTGTGTGTGTGTGTGTGGAGGGGGGGGGGGGGGGTTAGTTTGTTGGTACACATTTGGTGTATGTTTGTGTGTGTGTGCTTGTTGTGTGTGGGTGTTATTGTTTGCCTGAAGGGACTTTTTGTAATGCCAAACAGGTAAAAAGACCAAGGAAGGCAGGTAGGGTTTGGTAAGTATGTATGGGTTTAGCTGGTTTGTCTGTTCATCTGAACCATCTATCATTAAAAAAGCTGCTCTACCATTTAGTATGTCCCCTCTCCAAGTGAAACCGAATTGTATTTCTTTGGAAATGTAAACAAAATGAAACCATTATTTTTAGTGTAATGAGGTGTGGATAGACCTCAGACAAAGGGCAGTTGTCACCTTGGTAACGGCGGCAGTGGGCGGGGCGGAGCAGGAGAATACTGGCCGGGCTTGTCAGTGGGGGCTCTGGCCCCCTCCTTATACACAGGCTCATATTCAATCTGTCACAGGCAGGACATTGTTCGAATATTTTTTTCTTTTTTTCTTTGCTCAGATTGTTTTACCTGTCACTGAATCTAGTGACTGTCCCGGTTGTAGCGTCTGTCGAATGATCAAGTCCTTCCAAAGGCTGCGTTCCTCAGCTGAACACAGAACGCGACTTGTTCTCGCGGAGCAGGGGGAAAATGTCGGCTCTTTTGGCTGTCGGGCTGACGGGCGGCGCGTATGAAGCAAGGGCCGTGTTTTAGGCTGAGGGTCGCGCGGGGGTTACAACTGCTGTGGAAAACGGGAGTGTGCGTCATGTGTGACTGACACGGAAAGGGCTGAAATGTGTAAATGAAGCGTCAGTTTCAGCAGCCTCCCACGTGCGAGAGCTTCTCAAACGGCGCTGCGGTGGACCGCTGATCGGATCTGAGGCCTAGATGCGCGGGAAGGGGAGGGGCTTTCATTTACAAGGGCGAACGCGGCGTTGCGTCACTTCCTGCGTTCACTTTGTTTGCGTGGGTCAGCGAATGTGTAGAGATATGCATACGTTTGTGTGTGCACATTCCTGTGTGCACGGTTGTGTGTACATGAATGTGTTTGTGTCTGCACGTGTGTACATGCATGTGTGTCGGCATGTTGGCAGGTATGTGTGTGTGTGTGTTTGTGTGGTTTTTGTGTTTCTGTATGTTCCACTTCCTTTATGTGAGTCCCCAGCTCACCGCAATCTGAAAAAGTGCTCCAGCAAAGTTTTTTCAGCAAAGCACAAATGTCAATAAGCCATCGCATGTGACACAGTGTGCACGCCCCTCTGTGGAACGCATGCGTTTTCTGTTAACATGATGCATGCCTGTTCTACAAGTGTACAGTTCACATGATCCTAGAACTAGTGGGTAGGTTCCACATTTTCCTGTCACCCGTGCTTCTTTTGTCCCTTCTGGGCCTCCATCATCTATACTGCTCAAATTCCTTTTTTTGTTTCAATCATGAGGCAACACATGATACTCCTGACTAAAACCAAAAACAAAACTACCATTTGTGCAAGCATTAAAAAGAACGTAAATACCACATTTTGGCTGTCACATCAAGTGCCCTAATTAAGAAATGGCTGCCAACAAGACAGCCGAAGCAATGTGTTTGTACATGTGTTTAGCTACTCTATTTATATATTTGCAAAATATATTTGTTATGCATATTGAATGCATGTCTTTTGGCTTTTATTTCACACAGAGCAGTCTCATGAATTTTCCCCGTATTACTGAAGCTCAGCTTTTTCCACGACTCATCAGTGTTAGAGTTGGTTGAGCACATCTCCGTCCCTACATTGTTCAGTCACATCTGCCAGATGAAGATAAGAGACTGCATTCGATTAAAGAGGGAGCAGTCTGTCAGGCTTTTGTGTATTTTTAGCACCGAAATGGTTCCTTAAAGGAACCTTTGAGGACTCCAGTGGTGTGCTGAATGTAATTTCACTGTGGTGGGGCCAGGGCTGGGGGGTGGGGGCGGTGGTGCAGGCGGGTGGAGGAGGAGGAATAATTGGAGTGTCCTCAGAACCAGGCGGCATTCTAAACATTTGTTTCCCCTGATAATTTTAATGTTCTCTGGCCTGCTTCACATTTCTGAGGGAAGCGGCCTCTGCGTACGGCAGCACCTCTCCACCCTGCAGACAGTGTCTGTGTCTTTTTAACCGAATACGAATCACATAGAAAAACACAAGGCAGAAGGAACACTCGGGTGGATAAAACGGTTCCCAGGGGCTCAGGCTTGTCTCCATTTCCTCTGGAGAGAGGCCTGCTGTGCAACGCTTGCTGAGCAGTTGCGATGGTGATGCGTCAGGTCTTTCCTGCATCGTCATAGGCCAGGGGTTCGGGGAGAAGTGTAACAAGGACGGTGATAGGCTGTCTGAAAAACTGTGTTCTGAATGCCACCCTGCTTTAATGGACCTGCACTGAACAGAAATAAAGTGTAACCTAGCATCTAGGAAACCTACAGCTTTATCCATGCGCCAGTGTACTGTATGGTTTATGGGTGTGCTTGTGGTTTTCACTTTGTGATGCACGGTCACTACCCTGTGGTCGTGAACACCACTTCAGTTGCGTTTCGACTGATCTACCTTATGAGCAGCTCAGCTATACCTGATGGGGGTCAAGGGGCGTTTCCATAGGAAACTGGCCAAGGCTCGAAGGCTGAGCATCTGCTGTTGCCAATGGTTGGCCAGCTCTATACAATAGCGCTACAGTGTGAGCTGGAGCCCAGGTGAGCCAAGCGAATGCACTTTATCTTGTGTGAAGTACTATAGCCAGAAGGTGTTTTACTTTCTCCTCGTGAAAGGAAAAAGATTCCCCCCGCCCTCATTAGCCAAGTAGCAGCCATACAGATTTAGCGAGCTGTCTCATGATTTGTAAGCACAGACATGTACATTAGGTGGGTGCAAACGGTGCCAGTCTAGTGTTCTGGGGTCAGCGGCAAGTGAAGTGCAGTCGGCCATATTTGCTTGCATTAGAGACTCACAGCCCAGGAGGGTCAGCGGGAAAAAAAGGAAGAGTCTGTTCAAGCTTACTGTCTCTCCTGGGTAACAGAGTCCATTCTGTTCTACACCTCGCCCCCTGCCTTTCGTTCATTTAGTATCAGTCAGGCACTGAGGGAAAGGAAAGGTCGGTCGCTGTCGCCTAAGTCCTCTCAGAAGCTTATTTTCCCTTTAGAATTGTTTGTTGAGGAAAGGCAAATGTCAGGGTGGACCAAGTGTGGTCATGAGAGAACGTGTGTGTTTAATGTGACCCCCCCAAGGTACAAATACAATGTTTTGGAGTATCATGTTACCTTTGTAGGGGCGGCATTCAGGGGGGCAGGGCAGCCTGATGACTGACACGTTAACTAAGTTGTGGACAGAGGCCCTGCCCTCTCACTCATAAACTGTCTTGCATTAATCCAGCACAGGGCACATGAAGTTAGCTTGACGGTCATTCGACTTTTAATTACCTCGCTGTCACCCGCACACAGGTCTGTTTGTTATTGCTCTCGTTGTCTGCTAGTACGCAAGACTGCAATGCTCTATCCGTCACCAAGGGTGCTTAAAGGTTTTGATTTTTCGTTACGGGTTAACATAATGGCGTGAAGGTTGAGCAGCTAACGCGCGCGTCTTTTTAACGAGGCCGTATTTAGGAGTCCCCCGTGCGCCGAGTCCGCGGTAAACACGGGGCACGCGGGGGCTTGTTTGAGCGTCTCTTGGCCCGCGCCTACAGGCGTTCGACGCAGCGGAACGGCCTCTTGCGACCGAGTTCGCCCCTCCTCGCTGCGCAGGAGATGTTACCATACCTGTAAGCCTGATCTCGCCAGCCATTGCAAAAAAAAAAAAAAACTGCCCTTCCGGCTGCCATGGCAACATTGGCGCCTGAGCTTTCGATGACGCAACACAAAGGGAGAACAACCTTTAAAGGGCTGACCGTGTTTATAGGATGGATTCTAAATATTAGCTCATTTGATCCGTCGTGTTAGCGACATTGTGCGGCGGGTATCGACGTTATTACTGTTGACACAGCAGAGCTGCAAGTAATCAGATTAAACGGTTGAGCATGCGCCTTTATCTGAGTGTCCTGAAGATCATATCACGGAACTGCACCCCACCCTGTGGTGTTTGTGTACCAAAAGGCTGGAGCTATGTGGGACAGGGCTTGGCCGGTATTTGGAGGGATGATCCTCTAGGAGTGGTGTGCTAGTGGGCAGTAGGGTGAGTTCTTTCCTCTGGACCAAGTTAGAAAATCTAGGCTCCTGTGTAGTGCTGGGGACACTGTGCGTATTGAAACCATTAAAAGTTTAGACCAAAGGGAATCATTGGTGTGAAAGACCGCGCATCACAGTGAGTAAGGGTATTTTTCTTTGTTCTCTCCCGATATTCATCTGCTCTCTGTGTGCTCATTTCATACCCCCAGTAGAAGGATTTTGCACTTTAGAATTTGAGTGAAAAACAAAATAACTAAAATAAGCCAGAAAGATAATTAATAGAGACTCCACACCACTGTATATACTATATGGACCACTGGATGTTTCTACATTGCATTAAATTCATGTAGCAGAGGCTCTTGTCCAGAACGTTTTTACAATATAGGAGAGCATAAGTGAATTCACCTGATTAATATAAGCTATAGTACCAGACCTGGCCAGCAAGTCACTAAAGCACTAGTTAATTTAACCTTGCAAACCAAGAACCAAAGTACTAATTCTAAGTACATGATCCATAACAAGCGTTAAGGAGTGAAGCTGAAATTTATGAAAATATAACCTATAAAAGGAACTCTGTTGGCAGTAGTCCACCGCTTGTTTTTGTGCAGTTTGGATCCATAAATCTTTAAGATGGGCTATATATTGTGTGAAATTATTTCCTTTTATTCTAAGTCCAAAATCCGGTTTTAGGATGTGAACCATGTTACGTGGTTGGCTTAAGTGAGACTTGACAGCTATCAAGGAAACGGTTTATGCATCCTGTACTTGCTGCCTGTTTCTTCTGTGTGTCTTGAGCAGGATTGAGCAGATTAACTGTGGCGAAGGACGTTTGTGTTCCGTAAAGAATACATTTTTCTCCACAAGCCTTTTTATGTGAATAGTTATGTTGTGCTAGCAGCCATTAAAAGCAGATCATTTTGCACTCATTTGGAGGGAATGGTTTTTTTCACAACTCTGAAAAGCAGAAACACATAACCATTATCCTCAGGTGAAACAGGTGACACTAATCAGAAAATATCCGATAAAGTGCATTTATTAGAAGCATGAAATACTGTTATGGGTATTTGACATAATCAGGTCACCACGAAATGTGTTTACCCATTAAAAAAATGAACTCCAACAGCCTGTCTGTGCTGCATTTTTAAATTTATTTTAAAAAACGTTAGAAACATCTTTGGTAGTCTGTAGATGTTCTAGTTAAAGGGATAGTTAACTTTGAGTGCGACGAAGGATATTTTAGATATTTAGAGATTTTTGATATTTATCCATTGTAAAAGCTGGTCAGTCATCAGGAACTTCTCTAAATATCTAAAATATCCTTCATTACATGCAACAACTGTAGAGCCAGTCAAAACCATGCACTGAACCTAAATAACATTTCAGAAAGTGAACCATCCATTTAAATGATCTTTCTGGTGAAGTTCCTGTTTGCGTATGAATGAAAACACTGCAGTGTACATGAATTCCTTTTTTGCACAACTTTACTGGCTATTAGCAAACACTCATATCCCGAATGACTTGCATTCCTGGCGCGAGTGCAAAGATCAGGGTATACAGTATAACTTTGTTTCCTGTGTAATGCTTTTCAATGGTAGATTTTAGTTGTTTCATATTCTTAATTCCAATTGCAAGTGAATATTTACAAAAATGATTGTCAGTGTAAATACCGTAGGCCCGGTTTAAACAAAAACTTGCTTTTGATTGGGAATGAGACATTTTACTTAACTTTCCAGTTATGACTGTGATATTTTTACATATCCATTTAGTTGGAAATAATTAGCCATTATATTAAAGCATGGGCACCGCTTCATGGTTTAAATATTGGCCGTTTTCACCCACAGGGATGATTAGATTTTCCCTAATACTGAAGATCCCCTTCTTCTCCCTCTCTGCAGGTGCCCACCAAGAAACTGAAGAAGTTTGAGAAGGAGTATCAGTCCCTGCGGGAGAGCCAGCTTCAACAGGAGGACCCCATCGACAGGTACCAGGTAAGGGCTCCCCCTGCAGGCCGCGTCGCTCAATTGCACACACAAACACCTTGCATTTGCAATCATCGCTTTCTTTCCTGAAGAACTGCAGGACAGGGCTAGATCTTAGCCTGCGTGTCCTGGGTGTTTATGGTACCATAGAGTGTGCCGTGTCGGTCTTGAGCTCAGTCCGTCAGTGGCCACAGCTGTCACAGATTCTTTAGCCTCACCAGATACTCCACTCCTGCGTTCCTTCCGTCCTCTCTGCATCTTAATTGCAGGAAATTCTGGTCGGGATCAGGAGTTTCAAGAGCTCTAATAACAGAGCGTTCATTGCCAAAGTATTATACGTGGCCACTGTCCATTTGACTTTTTAGAATATGAAACCATTTTGAAGGTTTCGGCTTCTGCTGTAGGGAGACGGACCTTTTCAGAATACGGAGCTGAGGATCTGGTCGGCGTATAGAATCCGCGCAGCTGTGTCACTGCAGTGAACACGCCAGCTTGTGACACCACCCCCCCCCTCTCTCCCTGTCCTTGTGACACCGTGTCCCTCTCTCCCTGTCCTGTCAGTTCAGGTTTGTTTAGAGGGCTGCGCTGAAGCGGGCCAGAGCACGCGACACACTGGCAAAGAGGAGAATTGAAAGGGATGTTAGGAGTCGAGCACAAATTCTTTTGCCCTCCGCCGTATCGGAAAATGTGACGAGACCAAAAACAGGAGAAAGACTTTCAGTCAGTACTGCAGTTTTTCCTGTTTATTTTTTTGTTTGTTTGTTTGTTTTTTGTTTTTTTACTCATTTCCATGTCCTGAACTGAAACTTGCTTCATTTGGTCTTCAGATTAATCTAATATACCTCCCTGCTTGTTACCTGAGCTGAAGCAGTGTTTTCGAGGGTCCTTAGGACGACAGAGTTTATGTACCGAGGTTGATTGTATTTTTTTTTTTGAGAACAAAAGCTGACATATTGGTCTCTTAAGCTGATGCCTTGGTTGAAACGTCTGCTGCCTTTTCTGTTAACTTTGTTACGGTGAATTTTATTCAGTTCTTTTGCATTTATTGTTTCAGTCTCAGTCCTTCTGACCTCCTTGTCCAGTTGTTGTTTGAGCTCAGCCATTTTTTTTTCGTTTTAAATCTGTTTGACTTTGAAATCACTGTGGAAGAGTTCATAATGTTGCCATTTACATGTTTTCCAATCATTCATCTGACATTTATTTTAGTATTGTTCTGTATGTTCGCCTGTTATGACAAATAAAAATATATTTTTTTACTTTTAAAAAAAGAAAAACTCACAATGAAGTTTATATTATATTGAAGTTTATATTTCAAGGATCTAAGAATCATGCTGGGTGAGCAGATGCACCTTGGGACACTTTCACTGGAATCCATATGTGTGAAACCATGTATTAGTCTGTAACTAGGAGCTCTCTCACACAGTAGCTCCTCTCTCAACCCCTCCCACATCCCATACCTTTCGGCCAATCAGCGTGTGGGGGAGGTGGCCGTGGTGACAGGGTGATGGCTGGTGCGGGAGACTGGGCAGTGAGCGGCCCTGTTGTGCGTGTGGGTGTTGTGTTGGGAGCTGCATGCCTGTGTAGGGACTGTATAGGCAGCGGTGAGAGAAGGTAAGCCTCTATTTCAGCCCAGCCAGCGCGGTGCTATTTCGGATAGGCTACCTGCTTTGTGCTACCTCACTGTGCCAGTTCCGCCGGTGCTTGCTGCGTGTTATCGCCAAAGTCGTTTGTGCTGCTTTTTTGTGGTGCGTTTTATTTGTGCGTTTTCGACGTTCGGCTTGTTTTACAAGTGTGCTTCAGGGTGGATGGTTTGTGTGTGGGACGCAGGTTCAGGGTGGATGGTTTGTGTGTGGGACGCAGGTTCAGGGTGGATGGTTTGTGTGTGGGACGCAGGTTCAGGGTGGATGGTTTGTGTGTGGGACGCAGGTTCAGGGTGGATGGTTTGTGTGTGGGACGCAGGTTCAGGGTGGATGGTTTGTGTGTGGGACGCAGGTTCAGGGTGGATGGATTGTGTGTGGGACGCAGGTTCAGGGTGGATGGTTTGTGTGTGGGACGCAGGTTCAGGGTGGATGGATTGTGTGTGGGACGCAGGTTCAGGGTGGATGGTTTGTGTGTGGGACGCAGGTTCAGGGTGGATGGTTTGTGTGTGGGACGCAGGTTCAGGGTGGATGGTTTGTGTGTGGGACGCAGGTTCAGGGTGGATGGTTTGTGTGTGGGACGCAGGTTCAGGGTGGATGGTTTGTGTGTGGGACGCAGGTTCAGGGTGGATGGTTTGTGTGCGGGACGCAGGTTCAGGGTGGATGGATTGTGTGTGGGACGCAGGTTCAGGGTGGATGGTTTGTGTGTGGGACGCTGGTTCAGGGTGGATGGTTTGTGTGTGGGACGCAGGTTCAGGGTGGATGGTTTGTGTGTGGGACGCAGGTTCAGGGTGGATGGTTTGTGTGTGGGACGCAGGTTCAGCAGGCCGACGCACTGCTCTTGTTAATGTTCTGGCTCCTTGTCTCTGCACTTTTAGAAGAGACCCTTGACCTTTAGACGCACAGATACAGGGCTGTATGCGCACACTTCCAAAGCGCTCATGTCCACACGTGTTAAGGAACCCTCACCTGCAGACCTTAGGATGGGTCACCCAGATCAATGCTTCTCAGCCATAGTCCTGGTGGCTGCTAGTTGTATTAATTGAATTGATTAGATCAACAGTGACCCCAGTTCAGCTGTAATAATATACACAATAATCACTCATTTTGTGTAGAGAGGAGCCAAGAGATTTTCTTTTACTTTTGTATGAGGAAGTGCCTTTATTGATATTTAAAATCGCGTTGTCCCAGTCTGGCTGTAGGTTGAGTATCCAGACCCACAAGGGTAGGATGTGTTAGCTTCAGGGCAGGGGACTGGGTAGAATATAAAACTCAGAAGACCAAGCAGACCTCAGTAGTTTTTTGTTCATTTAATTCTCCCAACCACCAGAGCATCGCAAGGGTCAGGTGATAAGAGTTTGTATTCTGAGGGAAATTTACAGTGATGAGAAGCTGAACTGGAAGATGCTGTTGGAAATAAATGGCAGAGAAAAACAGTGCAGGAGGTGGTGGGAGGCGGGTGCGGTGAAAAGTGTCCCAGACGCACCGGCGGCCATGATTATTTCTGATCTTCATTCCTTTTCAATGTTTCCACCATGACTAAACACACTGATAATCTAATCATATAAAATTGGGTGGAGGTAGTTTTTTTTTTGTTGACAGTTTTGAACTTCATTACTATGGCAATGCCTGATGGTAATTTCCTTCAGCATTGATAGACCGATAACATTTTAATATTTTTTGTAGATAGCTGTTTGGTTATGTTTGGATATTATGGTTAGTTTGTCAGATCAGTTAGTCCAAATCTCTCTGAGCTTCAGTCTCATGTTGATATACCGGTATTCTCCTTTTGGCTGTGACTGTATTTTCTTGTATCTCACTCATAATCAGCTCTCAAGAGTAAGAGATACGGGCCCGTGTGCAGTTGGATTAGTGCCTGCAGTAACGCTTTTGTTAATCTCTGATTTGCTGTTTAGATTTATGGACCCCATCTATTGTGAAACGGCACAAAAGATATAATTGACCATTTACATACAACAGAAATCAACAGAACCGTGTTTTTAATCTGCGCTAGCAAGCGGAACGGCTCTTGTCCGTTTTGAGATGGGAAATCTCTGCACAGACGGCGCGGGCGCTCGATCCTTCGCCCGCCTCGTGCGTGCGTGCGCACGTGCCTCGGTGTTGAAGTGTGCATGTGTGGATTTGCGATTGTGTGCGCGTGTACATGTCTGCGTATACCGTGTGCTAACAGCCGTGCTCTCAAATAAGTGACTTGCATACATACGGCGCGAGGTGAGTCCGCTTATGCGCGTGTGCCGCTGGTCGAGTCTGCTCTGTTCCGGTCTGTTCTCTAGCAGCGTCTCGCCAGGACAGCGGAACACAGTGTTCATGTGTTGCTGCTGCTGTTGCCACCGCTTTCCTTTGTCGGGCCCGCTCGGGCCTTTTTGTGCAAACGTGTCGTACGTCAGCATGTTTTTACCGAACCTACGACTGGTGGGGAACTGCGATAGTAATTGCTGAAGCGCGGCGGCCCTTCGGCCTGGCTCAGAGAGGCTGACCCCAGCGCGTGCTTTGTGTCTGTCCGTTTGTCCAGAGGGAGAACCGGAGGCTGCAGGAGGCCAGCATGCGTCTGGAGCAGGAGAACGACGACCTGGCCCACGAGCTGGTCACCAGCAAGATCGCGCTGAGGAACGACCTGGACCAGGTCTGTACACGCTGCAAACGCACACACAAAACAACAACAAGCACCAAGGGGACTATTAAGAGTAACAGAGGGCAAGGGCGCCTCGTTGGCGTAGCCTGTAGAACACCGTCCACATGCTCAATCTGTCTCACGTCTCTCCCTCTCTCTCGCTCCCATTCTTCCTGTCTCTGCACTGTGCTGTCCAATAAAGCTGAAAAGCCCTAAGGTTTATACAGGGCTCGACAATACCCCCATTTTAGGAACATTTTCTCCTGGAAATTGATGTGTGCTAACTGGAAAAATAGTTTAGGAGCACGTCTACTAATTGGGATTCATTAGTGTGCTCCTAAAATGTTTTACTTAGTTATGATATTTATAGATATATACCACAACATGCATATAATGCACGGCTGTCAACCAATCAGAATCGAGTATTTTTTGGGGAGGGTTCTAGTTCTGTGAAAATGCGCTGTACAACTAAATTAGATTTTGTTTGATTTACTGGATTATTTTTTATTTTTTTTTGCAGGCGGAAGACAAGGCAGACGTACTGAACAAGGAGCTCCTGAACACCAAGCAGCGGCTGGTGGAGACAGAGGTGGAAAAGAGGAGGCAGGAGGAGGAGACCGCACAGGTACTGGAGCTCATTCGCGCACGATGGCTCTAGAGACGTTTTTAATGGTGGTGGTGATGAGACCATTATAGCAACCACCCTTATTAAGATCCCCAATTTCCCCTTACTTTATATGCTCAGTGTTAAGTCTTGTGTACTCTCATTGTGTCCTGCATGGGTATGGTTCATTATTGTGTTTATGTTTAGTATCTGGGTTTATTTTTGCTTTTAACAAGCCGTGTCTCCCTCCCTGGCAGCTGAAAGAAGTGTTCAGGAGAGAGCTGGAGAAGGCCGAGTCTGAGATCAAGAAGACGACGGCCATCATTGCAGAGTACAAACAGGTAGAGCGGAGCTTCCCTGAGCCCTGTAGTGATGATGTCACAGTGTCACTACGCGCTCAGCACGCAACACCTTGTGCTAACCGCCATTTTTAAACTCCTTAACTCAATTTTTCTGTATTCCCCGGTATTGAATGTAATTCCCCTCATTGTAATTCTTAAGCTGTCTTATGGTTGGTAAATTCCTTTTGGTTGAAGAGCGCAACCAAGCTGGTGGTCCTTCAAAGCCCCTGCAGCAAGCAGTCAATTCTTTGCACTCTGCAGTCCACCAGTTTAGCTGTACAGCTACTTTTTATACAATACATTATTTATGTAAAAAAAATTAACAATACATTATTTATTTAAAGCGCGACTAAACCCCATGGGAAATATGTGTTTTTTTCCCCCATCCACTGTCTAAACTAACGTAATTGCATTGCTGATCAGTGATTAGCACTCACTTACAAAGTTGGTACGTGTGACATCACAAATACCCAAAAGCACTAATTCAATTGGTCCAGACAACTTCAGTACAATCTGTAGTTTTCAATGTGAAAAGGGAGAACTACAAGTTGATTTTTTATTTTATTTTATTTTTTAAATGTTAAGTCACACTTTAAATTAGTTGAAATATTTTTGCTATTATTTACAATGTATCATGCTGCAGTCGTATTCATTTTCAGTCATATGGCTAAATGTTTTGCATTGACTGGTTGCGAATGTTATGTATGTAGATTTTGTAAAGGCTTTGAAACGCTCGCTAACGGTAGCTAACAGTGCAGTGATGCTGTCTGCTTAAGATCTGCTCCCAGCTCAGCACCAGGCTGGAGAAGCAGCAGGCTTCCACTAAGGAGGAGCTGGACATCGTAAAGGTAGGGCACATCGCTGCTTTATTATTGGACTTTTCCCGTCCTCGCCGTCATTCTTCTGTTGGGAGTTTCATTGGTTGTGTAGACTTAACTAAAGCTGTGTCAGTCAGTAGAGGTAGACATTTAAATTAAGCGGAGTTTAAATATTGTATTGTACATTTTTAAATAAGCTGCTGTTTTCCCTATTTGTAAGGCACATGCAGCAGGGTCTAACCTTTATTTTGCAGAATTATCCAAAAAGACAGAAAAGGACATTTTCTCTGTTCTTCATGTTCCTGTTCGTGAAAAGAAATTCCTGAAAATATAATACACAATATAGATAATGCATTTACTTCTCACGTGCCCAAAACAAGACAAAAACCACACTCTGGGGACAGCGAGATGCAGACAGTGGGGGAAACAAAATGATGGATCACTGTCCTTCTTGGGAAAACTAAACAGAGTATTGCTGTCTTTATTGCAATGTAAACGACGTGGGGCTTGATTTACTAAGGCCTTTAGCATGTGAAAAACCTTTTAGCACCTGGGAAACTAATAACACAACCAGTTATTGGTGCAAAACAAATACGATGACCAATCATTGGCCATGTTATTGGTTTATTGTGTGCTAAAAGGTTTTGCTCATGCTAAAGGTCTTTGTAAATCAGGCCCTTAATGTGTCCGGAACAACGCACGCATAAGCCACCTCACCTCCTCACCAGTAGGGGGAATCCGCCTTATTAATTGATTCCGGGGGCCCTCTTTCTGCCACAGAGCAAGGTGATGGCGTGCGAGCGCTGCCGGGAGGTGTTCAGTAAGGACGGGCCTCTGCAGCTGCCCGCCATCAGCAGGGATAACCGGGACACGGACCTGGACGAGGAGAAGGACTCGCTCAAAGCACAGCTACGGGAGCTGGAGCTAGAGCTGGCACAGACCAAACTGCAGCTGGTGGAGGCCAAGTGCAAGATCCAGGTCCGTTAGTTAACACATAGCGGCGTAGCACACAAACACACACACACACACACACACACACACACACACACACACACACACACACACACACAAACACACACACACACACACACACACACACATACACACACACACACACACACACACACACACACACACACACACATACAAACACACACACACACACGCACACACACACACACACGCACACGCACACACAAACACATACAAACACACACAAACACATACAAACACACACACGCAAACACAAACACACACACATAGTGGTGTAGCACACGCACACACAAAAGTGTAGCACACTACCACAGATACACAGCAGTGTAGCACACTACCATAGATACACACACAGCAGTGTAGCACACTACCATAGATACACACACACGGCAGTGTAGCACACTAGCACAGATACACACACAGCAGTGTAGCACACTAGCACAGATACACACACAGCAGTGTAGCACACTACCACAGATACACAGCAGTGTAGCACACTAGCACAGATACACAGCAGTGTAGCACACTACCATAGATACACACACACAGCAATGTAGCACACTAGCACAGATACACAGCAGTGTAGCACACTACCATAGATACACACACACAGCAGTGTAGCACACTACCATAGATACACACACACAGCAGTGTAGCACACTAGCACAGATACACACACAGCAGTGTAGCACACTACCACAGATACACAGCAGTGTAGCACACTACCATAGATACACACACACAGCAGTGTAGCACACTACCACAGATACACAGCAGTGTAGCACACTACCATAGATACACACACACAGCAGTGTAGCACACTAGCACAGATACACACACAGCAATGTAGCACACTACCACAGATACACAGCAGTGTAGCACACTACCATAGATACACACACACAGCAGTGTAGCACACTACCACAGATACACAGCAGTGTAGCACACTACCATAGATACACACACACAGCAGTGTAGCACACTACCATAGATACACACACACAGCAATGTAGCACACTAGCACAGATACACAGCAGTGTAGCACACTACCATAGATACACACACACAGCAGTGTAGCACACTACCATAGATACACACACACAGCAGTGTAGCACACTAGCACAGATACACACACAGCAGTGTAGCACACTAGCACAGATACACACACAGCAGTGTAGCACACTACCACAGATACACAGCAGTGTAGCACACTACCATAGATACACACACACAGCAGTGTAGCACACTACCACAGATACACAGCAGTGTAGCACACTACCATAGATACACACACACAGCAGTGTAGCACACTAGCACAGATACACACACAGCAATGTAGCACACTACCACAGATACACAGCAGTGTAGCACACTACCATAGATACACACACACAGCAGTGTAGCACACTACCACAGATACACAGCAGTGTAGCACACTACCATAGATACACACACACAGCAGTGTAGCACACTAGCACAGATACACACCAGTGTAGCACACTACCACAGAAACACATACACCAGCGTAGCACACTACCACAGAAACACACATATAGCAGTGTAGCACACACACACACACACACACACACACACACACACACACACACACACATACACACACACACACACACACACACACACACACACACACACACACAGAAGTTTAGCCTCTCCCATCCAGCTGCAGCTGTGTGACCGCTCCCATAACATTCTCACATGCAGTAGTTGGAGTTACTTATTTATCTTTAGAGAAGTATATATTGACCAATAACCTGGTTGGACTTTTCAAGCAAAACGAGTTAGCAATATTGCTGTAGCTATAACTTTAATTTTTTTCATTTTATCCGTCAGGAGTTGGAGCACCAGAGGGGGGTGCTGATGAACGAGATCCAAGCTGCCAAAAACTCCTGGTTCAGCAAGACTCTCGGCTCCCTCAAGACGTCCACGAGCAACCAGCCGCCTTCCTCTCCCAAAGAAGGGCCTTAGAGCTCCCCCTACAGGCAACTCTCGCACCGGCAGACAGCCAAGCCATGGGGGGGGGGGGGGGGGGAGTGAAAGGAGGATCTTATGAACACTAGATTAATAACACAATACAGCAATGCAGTATTCCCTTTCCAGGAGAGAGAGACTGGTGCCCCCGGCCCCCCAATCCCTCCAACCCCCCCTCTGAAGAGCAGGACCTACAGGCCAAAGCTCACAGTGAACCATTCCTGCATCTCACATGCTGGTGTGAAACATGAGGGGGAAAACGAGAGTCATAAATGGAGTTTCATTTCACTTCACAGAAGCCTCCCACTGGTAGCGCCACCATCGGTGATAAACTATAGTCATAATGTAAAACCTCACGGTTATGCGCGCCTGAGTGTTTTTTCAGTCCTAAATTAATTGACCACCGTCCCTCACAGTTCCATTAGTCTGGTGTAATGGAGAACCTTGGCTGTTCGACCCACTTCCCTATAGATCAGAGTACTTAGGATCACGGCTCCATCTAGTGGTTTCACAACGCAACTGCAAATTGGACCTCACCAGGACTTGACTGAAGTCCATTGGCCCGGTGAAATAGACACGTTTAGCATCGCATCCCTTTCCTCTTCGGTGAGAGGAAATGCAGGGAACCTCCGTGTTGTCACTGAAAGTCGATGAGAGTTTCCATGTGGCCGGGTGTGGACTATCTGTGCACTGTTACCAGTGAGTGCAGTTTGACATCAGCATGCCAAACCTCTGTGAGCACAGAGCACAGCACACTCTGAGTGCTGCAGGCTTTTAGGGTCTCTTTCCTGCTTGTGATTCTGTGTTCTGCATTTGTTGCTAATAGATAAAAAAACAGCTACAAATTAAATGGCAGGCATAAATAAATATGCAGTGCAGTATATTAACAGCACATAACTGTGGGACCACTGTAGTCTTATATATACTTTCACAAAGGGGATACTGCATTCAGAATTACATTTTTTTCTTGTTTTCTATATATAAAGATTAAATAAACATTGTCCTGTCATATAGAAATATGTATAACTAATTATTGATCATTTTTAATCTTGTACAGTCCTAAAAATGGAAACGTAAGAAAAGTGCTTTGTTATTTTTTACTATTTTGAATTTGAATTTCATCTTTATAAATGTGGACTACTTTAAGCACACTGTAAATTCTGGTCTTGTTTTAAGAGTGAACACCCAGTGACATTCCGACTCCCCACTGTTTCATTCCTGGTTCGAACCATTTCTCTTGTACATTTGCCCCCCCCCCCCCCACACAGAGGAACGTAGCATTTCCCTCGTGTTGTAGACACCCTTGCCATCACATGCATTGGAGCAATCTAACATTTCCAATGTAGGACAACCTCCAAAATGTCACGTTACAGCCATTTCGATTGCCAATGGCGTCGGCCTTTAGAATTTTCATTGAGTCATTGAGTAATAGAACACGGTTTGAGTGTGCGTGTGTGTGTACGCGCGCCCGTGTTCTCCCATACTGGCCAAGGAGCTCACGCAAACGCAAATGTGCCATGAAGTCTTCGCCGACCCCTTTTTTTTTTTTTTTGGAGAAGCCGTGATTTGCATCTCCGCTCAGTGGGTGTCACTATCTGGACTTGTACCACGACCCGTGTTTCCGTTCCGCACTTTTATTCCAGTTTTTTTTTCCGTCCTTAAAGGTAAATCTTGCTCTGGAGAAATGGTTCCTTCACAAGGCTGCCGTTCATTTGGACCACGTACAGGCTGTTGGGTGCAAGCTGTACACAGTACGATAACAGAAACTCTTCACAAACGTAGAGGCGTGCGTAACACGAGGAAAAACACGCCTGCCTTTACGTACTTGGCTACCTTTTGCAGTTCGGTCCCGTTGGGTTTTGCGGAGCTTTCCATCTTAACCAGAATGACGCATGCTTGGAGCTGGAACACTAGAGAGAAGGGTCTGTTCGATTAAGATTAGCTCTATCTTGTTCTCGTGCCTCCGTGTCCTGTAGGCCATTTGATATTTGTGACAGCTTGTTTCTTTTAGTCAGGTGTTATGACCAAGGTGCTTTTTTCAGAAGTGCTTGACTCAGTGTAGATTTTATTCATTCAATTTCCAACTTGCATGTTCCTTATTTGCACCAACATTAGCCAGTGGCTTCCATATCTGAAACACTAGGTTTTATGTCATTTGTAAGTGATGTGCTTACAGGTAATACTGAGAACAGACGTTCTTATTTTTTTATTTATAATAAAATGCTGCCAAAATATATTCTACAGTACAATAAAGCAAAACAGGAAATCTGCTGCTTGATTTAATGAGTGCAATTCAATGTGCATTATGTGTTACAATGGTTACTCAATTAACACATTTTACCATGGGAGGGAGCTGGCCCGTCTATGTCTCCCTCTGATTTAGCAGTAAATCAGTGACGTGGCCATGACGTCGGTTGCCTCCATTCTGATGGTCCTTTCTGTACAGTACTTGTCTGACTTACATGAATAAACTTCCGTTTCTCTGTACACTGTGTTCTGTCATTGCTCGTGCTGAAATTACAAACGGCAGTAGCTATAATATGATTAAATGCAACTTTATTTGCAACAGACAAGGATGTTCCAGGGTTTTTTTGTCATACTGTTCTGTATATATATATATATATATTTAGGAGTGCATCAGCTTGCATAAGTATGCATATACAGGTGACAAATTAAAGGAAAAACATATAAAGTGTCCTAGTAAGGTGTTGGGCCACCACAAGCTGCCAGAACAGCTTCTTGCCATAGATTCTACCTCTAGTCTAGCATAGATTCTCTGGAACTCTACTGGAGGGATGGAACACGGTTCTTCCAAACGATATTCCCTCATTTGGTGTTTTGTGATGGTGGTGGAGAGAGCTGTCTTAACACGTCGGTCCACAATCTCCCATAGGTGTTCAATCAGGTTGAGATCTGGGTGAACGCCATAGCAGATGATTTACATCATTTTCATACTCATGAAACCATTGAGTGACCCCTCGTGCCCTGTGGATGGGGGCATTGTTATCCTTGGAAGAGACCATTGCCATCAGGATAGAAACGTTTCATCATAGAATAAAGGTGATCATAACTTTGTATTGATTTGCTGTGACCCTTCCCTCTAAGGGGACAAGTGGACCAAAAGTATGCCAGGAAAATCCCCCCCACAGCATAAGAGCCACCGAACCCCCACACTGTAGTGGTTTCTCCTTTAATTTGTCAATCGTCTGTGTGTGTGTGTGTATATACAGTCAAGCCGGAAAGTCTGCACACCCCTTTCACCTTCTCCACATTTTATTACGTTACAGACATATTCTACAATAGCTTGAGTTCATTTTTTGTCTCAAAATTCTACACAAAATAGCCCATAATGACAAAGTGAAAACAGGTTTTTAGACATTTGTGCTAATTTATTAAAAATCAAAATGTAAAATATATACATATATA